>OX393562.1:3979829-4039829 GCA_947652115.1 Blastomussa wellsi
ATAATGCTCATTAGCCAGAGATAGCGAACCAATCAGATTGCTTAAAACACCAAGATCACTGAGTGTGTATATACTAATTGGATTTAGTTACATGTCGGAAAACTGTTCAGTTGTATAAATATTTGGTACTGATCAGGAAAGGACATTTGACCTTGTAACAGAAACAACCTTACCTACACAAAAATAAAAATAATTATGGCAACTGTATGAAGAAATGAAAGCAATTGAAATTGACCTGTTGAAAACTGGCAGGGAGGTATTATTCGCATCGTCGTGGAAATTAGCGCATAAGTCCAGTCCTATCTAGAATTGAGTTACAAAATTGTAGCCAACCGCCAGTAGTTCACCAACACCCAGCAACTGAGGGCAGTCACACAGCCCCTCTCCCAACACACAACGGGGGAGGGGGTGGGTAATCTAGACAGCAGTGTGACCAATAGAAAGTGTGACTACAATGCATTTCGACATAAGTTGTGTACACATGATTTGAAACAGAAGATTAGCAATATGTTTCAATGCTATTTTGTACTTCTTTCAGACTCTCCTGTTTCTGACAACATACAACAAATGTTTCTTGATGATCTTCTAACATCTTACGGACAAATGGAAACCAGCTTTACTGAACATCTTTACCAATTCTACAAAGGATTTGAGTTCCGTTCATTGTGGAATGTCGATGACACTTTGGTTCAATTTGAGCGAACTGCAACTGAAGTAGCGCCAGGAACTGGGTCGCTACAAGGAGTTCTTCAGTTAACCAAAGCATTGCAAGAAATCGACAGCCTTGAAAATAAAGGACGGCAGTGTTTTACCAAGTTCCGATACACCACAAATACACACAAGTGGTCGTTTGACAGTTTAACTCAAGCGGCGGTATGTATGTCTCCATAAATGCATATGCATGACGATAATCGTATTCTCGGTATTGCACTGAAACTTGCTCTAAATAAAGGCAAATACTTGTGAATATCATTAAAGGGACACAGTCAGCTGTATACATGTGGGATCGCGCTGACCTGGACACTAGTTGATTCACTTTGAAAAGAGTTTACCTTAACCTGATATCAAAGATATGCGTCGAGTACATCGAGGAATCTGCTTCAATCTTCCCAGTGTTTCACTCGATTTTTAATCATTTACTGAACCTGTTTTTGAGTGTGCTTTTGCTCATCCTATGATATTATTTTTGTTATATTTTGGTTAAAACAGTATGGAGCGCGATGAAGTGTGATATGCAAATTAGCAATGAAATGACATCTAATGCGCCTGTAAACCAGGTGACTGTGTGTCTTCAAAAATGGCTTTGTCAAAAAAAGCGAGAATTGATCATCGCAGTGAATTTCCAATTTAAGCAATTGGAAAGCAGAAGCCTGAAAAAATCAGGACTTTAACGAGATTCGAACCAGTGACCTCCGCGATACCGGTGCGATTCTCTACCAACTGAGCTGGTTCGAATCCCGTTGAAGCCCTGAATTTTTTTCAGGCTTCTTCTTTCCAATTGGTGGGTTTAAACTTGTGCATAAGAACACCTGAGTTTTTTGGAACCAGAAAAAAGCTATATTTACGAGATTAAAAGTTACAACTAACAGGGTCCAAAAACAATGAACGGCGTCATCTTTGACAATAAATAAAATCAAGGGAAACTCGACCAAAGAGAAAATAATAAACCGAGAGGAAACAACGATTCCTTGGAATAAAGAAAACTGATAATTCCATTATCTCTCCGTTCAATTAATGTTTAAACTATTATTTGTCCCAACAGATGTTTGATCAGCTACACAATGGAAGCACAAGATTGTCTTTAAAAGTTTCTGATAGCTGCGATACGTGTTACAATGTTCGCCTATTAAAGGTAAAAAACTGACCGGTATGGCTGAAATACCATCATCCTGGATTACCCAATATCATTCCAATAGACCATTTTACAGTTCTGTGAAATGTAACCAGGCCTCTGTATCAAAGCGAGGCTTGGGGTGAGTATAAGAACAGTAGGATTTACATATCAAAAGCAAGATGGTTTGTATCAAAACAAGGTCACCGTCAGCCTCACTTCCACTCAAAGGCTTGGTAACTCAGGACAGAACTGAAAAATTGCCTATTCAGCGAGTATTGGGCAAAGATTAGACCATAAATATTTTAACGTATTTACATTAATGCATTTCCATATTTACTTAGAATCTATATACATGTATGGAGCAATTTCGTCAACATTTTACTTACATTTAAACGTGTCACAATTTCCGTGGCATTACTAGATAAAATTAATTAATGCTCATGCCCAAAAGTTCCCAATTCTTTGACGGAAGACGAATGGAAACGTTTATATGAATTGCCTCATCAGTGTTAAGTTAGGAACAGTTCTATTAAAGTGCATAGTTTCTATTTTCAGATGTATGTTGAGCTTTATGGAGATTCAACTCAAACCCACAACAACTTTCCAGCCAAAGTTCATTTAAAATTGCGTCATATGAGTGGCTCGTATTTCAGAGATGGAACTGGAAAAGTCAAGGAATTCCGTCAGCCACTGGCATCGTGGCGAAAGTTTGAATTCAACCGTTTCTCGATTACAAACACTGTTAAATGTAACGAGGAGAAAAAGAAGGGCAACAGTAAGTAGCTATTCAGTATTCCCTTGATTAATTAATGCTAGTCGCGCCATTGTCCAATACCAGGCTTTTCCTTCTAAGCAGGAGTGTCTACCATCTGGCAAAAAACGGAAAATTCGGTTTGAAGTCAAACGGGTTTTCCATTTTTCTGTTCCAAAATATTGGGACTACCTTCTGAGGTACTTCTCCTCTTTCGAAAAGGAACGTCCTAAATATTTTCTTACCATAGACAAATATTCCGTTTCTCGGCCTTTTTTTCGGAAAACAAAACACTTGGAAGTTCAACATCAACAAAATTAAAAAAAAATAACATTTTCCTTTTAAGATGTGTTTCTAAACTGTTCGAGTTCACCTCTAAATGGACTGGTTAATTGCAATTTCAGGTGATTCCCTTTTCTGCATGGAAGAAGATGACTTCCGCTTCCAACCAATGTGCTGCCACTATCTCAGTAACTCGCCATGCAGTGATATACTTCTTGGTGCAGAGGAATGCACGAGTCCATTTGGTACATACGAGGTCTCCATGCCGATTGACCAAAACGCACCTTGCCAAACCAGTAGCTCGCAAATAACAGATAAAAACTGCAAAGACTTCAATGTAGGTTTTTCGTTTTCTTGTTCCTCATGTGCTCACATAACAGGCTTACGTTAACTCTCCAAAAAGCAATCTCTCTTCAAGGTCAAAGGGTTAGCTTCTTAGCGTACCAACGAAGAAAATGAATATTCTCACACTAATTATTGACGGTCGATAAACACTCGCTAGCTCTTTTGCAAACTCTAAAATAAAACAAATAGACTGCCTATCATTTACCTGCATGGTCACGTTTATAAATTGATCTATCAAATAGTAGACATTTAAAATGACATTACTTTGGCCTGGTGGCACATTAAAGGAGTACATCACGATATTTTCACTCAATTTGTGACATTGCTGCTTTAAAATGAATTATATGTGATAAGAATAATTTCAAGATCAAGGAAAGTGGATTTCAGCGTTTTACATAGACTCTATATCGGAATGAAATTAGCAACTTTTTTCCAAAAGATATGTTTTTTTTTTCATTAAGTTGCTATTTTTGCCCAGAAAAATATATTCATTTTATATTTTACTGTTTCCTTTACGTCTCCATGCAGCGAACCATCTATACCAAGATGAATATATGGATTCACTATCTGTTCTGGACCGGCAGCTACCCGACAGGACCAGACGATACGAGATGCACCAAGTTCCAGAAGAGAAATCGCGAGTCCCGGATTTTCTTATCCAAGTTACCTCTAAGTTTACTGCCGGAAGTGTAAAGTAGTATCGAGAAAGACAAGAATAAAATACAATTTCTCAAAGAAGATAATTAGCTTTTGTGTTAAAAGTTGTGCCACTATATTGCCATAATTCTTTAATTGTAAAATGAAGAGACGGAAAGTACATGAATGAATAAAAATGGGAAAGATTAAACATTTGTTGGGTCTTTTCAGTTACCGTCGTCGTCGTTTTTATCGTTCTTTGGGATTTGTGAAATGTTGTCTGAGCCGCTCAGCCTCGTTATATATCGCTCCGTGTTTGACAGAAGAAAATAAACTAAGGTAAATTCTACCGAGAAAGTTTATCACAGGTTCATTACCTTTTCAATACTTTCGCAAGGCGGTTTTTACGATTTTATTCTTCCTTTTCTCCGTAGTTTTATTTTCATTTGAGAAGATATAGGCGGTGTTTCACCACATTTTCAACACCTCGACGTTCGTCAAATGCTCCGCTGTGCGTTATATTGCGAGCTCTATTCTCAGTGTTTGGAAATGGGATGAGACACTGTGTCTCGTGTTTGATATATTACTTAGTGATCATTGAAGCATTACTGAGTAGTTTAAAGAACCTGAAAACACACTTGATCAATGAAATGAAATCAAATTGCAGCGTGCCACGATTGTGACAAACTGACAAGTGAGGGGGCGAGAGATCCACTGACAGTTTACGCTTCAAGTAATAAACTTTTGTCATTAGGTTCAAAGCCAAATTAGTTTCTGAAGCGTGACTTAAGATTTTCAAGTGCACTTGACTCCAGCGCTTTCTTTAAACTAACTTATATGGGTTGCATTGAGAAGCCAACTAGTACTGATCGCCGTTTGTTCAGCAATGAAAAAACTGTTTCTGCGGATGTAATACAAATGGAAACAACTAGAGGCGAAACATTGTAAGCAATGAGGAAACAAAAAATTAAAAACGTTATTAATAAGTAATGTAGAATTTTCAACACTTTCAATTCTTAGTTTGAATTTTTGAGCCCTCAGAATGGATCATTTCTTTCTTTTCTCAAAAAGGGGTCGAATTTCAGTTTTTCCAGTTTCCTTATCTCAACAGCAACAACAACAATATTTTGCTACGGTCGTCTAGATAAGAAAAACGTATGTTACATCGTATGAATGGACCGTTCAGGAATTCAATGAATTATTTTGTAAAACAAACAGGTGTTGATTTCAAGGTCTCAGTTCATTGACGGCCAACGCGATATTACCAGAGAGGAGGTAAATCTCAGCAAGGTAAGGTCATGTTATTTCTTGTGGCGGCGCATGTGGCAGTACATGGTTTAGACCCCTTAAATCTCCTACATATAAAATAGAAAACAACTCAAGTAAATTATTCTTTTTTGTCAGATGGCACGTTTCCTCACGTCGACTGCTGTAATACTTGCAGCCTGTAAGTAACTGTTTAAATATCAGAATACAATGTGACAACCAATCGTTAAACTGAAACCGTAGTTCGGAGAATTAGGATGCAGTACCATCTTTACAAACTTGTTTTGTTTCCGTTCAATTTGTTCTACACTTCCTGTACTGTGCTTTTCACATTACCTAATAAACAAATATGTTTTTGTTTTCCTCTAATTTGGCTTGTTACAGTACGAAAATAATTAGAACGAATTATCCTTACTGAAATTTCCCGGGAAAATGTTAAACCTACGAGGCAATGCCTCACTTTAACCGGAATGACCGCAATTTCTATACCATTTGTTCGCATGTCGTGAAATAGGTATAACACTCCCGATATGATGGCAGACCGGATTCACATGGAATTTTAACTCAGGCCTTCTTTTCAGAACATATATCAAAAATAACGTACAGCTTATTCAGATTCCATTCCGTTCTGTCATCTTGAATAGGAAAATTCCATTCCTACATCTCGCAAAATCATAAATCGATATTTTATTCATGTACAATAATAAGCTTCGATTCTATTTCATGTTGTAAATCGAGATCTAAAATCTCTTGGAATCGTGTTTTATTAAGAACAAGCACTTTGTTGATTGTGTGTCCTTTTTATTTAATATTGGCTCCGAAATATATATTATCTAATTTTTATTTTTTATTTGTCAGATTTAATCACTTTTGAAGGAGTGCTGATACGGAAATATGATGAACACGAATCTAAAGCCAT
This sequence comes from Blastomussa wellsi, assembly GCA_947652115.1. Lineage (NCBI taxonomy): Eukaryota > Metazoa > Cnidaria > Anthozoa > Scleractinia > Plerogyridae > Blastomussa > Blastomussa wellsi. The sequence goes on from OX393562.1 coordinate 3,985,863, forward strand.
TGAACCGGAACAGGACCCTGTCGGTTCAAGTCATTCAGGGGATTCAAAGAATCCAGGTGGCGGGCAGGTGGAAAACAACATAAGGTCCTTCCCAGAAGTTAATGGTGAACCTGAATTCGGTGAGCTTTTCCGAATTTTACGGCGTTTTGATCTTCAGAAATGAGTCAACGTCTAACCTTGAAGCCGCTTGTAGCCACTAACGATACCACACGTGACTGCGAGATGAGACACCCGAAATTTCTTTTCGTTCCTGAAGTGAAGAATTGTGTTTTATTGTTTTATGTTGTTGTTGTTGGAACAGGGAAATATAAATATAAAATCTTATAATGTACTCAACTCAACTTATTTCTTTTAGAATCGCATATCTCAGCGAATACTCGCACGCTGATTGGCATTCGCAAGTTATGGCATAAAAATGGGTCAGTTTATGCTTAGCAAAGTCAGTGACAACGTTCGACAAACCATAAGAAAATATAGATTCTATAGAAGGTGAAATATTCTCCAGCGTTTAAATAGTAGGAGAAGCTACCGTCAGGTGTAAGTACAAAACACCGTCGTGAGTAAACAGCAGTTTTAATTTATATCCGAATGAAAGCTGTAGAAATGCCCATTCTCTGCCTGCACAAATCCCATAATACACCTCTTTTACCCCCTAAAATTTTGCATAATCATTGTTTGCATTTTCTCATGTGACATGAAGATGTCCCAAGGGAAATCTAAAACAATGCCTATGCAAATATTTTTGCACGCAGAAGCTTGTGTTGTGGCAGCCAACTCACGGCCACAAAGGAAGGGGTCGCCCCAGAACTGATTATGTGGAAACACTGAAGAGGGACACGGGAGCGACGAGCGTCACCGAACTGGCCAACTTGATGAGCAGCCGCGAGGTGTGGAGGAGTCATGTCATGTCCCGTCTTAGGACGACCTGAGTGAGAGAGTGATTGAGGTAGAAGCGGTGTATTGTGGGATTGTGCAAGTAGAGCCTGGTCACGGTAGTGTAGTGTAGTGGTTAGTGGAAATATCTCGTGATCTGAGTGCCCAGGGATCGATTCCACCTCTATGCTTTTATGGTAGACTTTGTTTTTTTTCTCTTTATTCGACAAAAAATCAATGTCTAAAAAAATGTGAGTGTTGGGGGCCATTCAATAGATGTTATCGAGTGCCGACCCAAACCCTTAGGGGCCAAACATTTAACTCTTGGGTGGGGGGGGGGGGGGGGGGGGGGGCGGCGAGTGATTTTGAAAAAAATTCCTGTGGGTCATTTTGAAAAAAAATCCTGCAAGCGCTTGTTGGAAGAAAAAATGACATGTAGCACAAATGAAATAGAAAAAGAAAAAAATCATAAGAAATAGAAAAAAATTGCAGTGCTGCAAGCAAGAAAAAAATGTTGCAAAGCTATTTCATCATTCCTGGTGGGCTTTACAAAATCCCAGCAAAACTGCAACCATTCCGGATAATCTGCAAGCCACCGAGCCACTCTGGTTAGCCTATTAAAATAACACATTGATTAGCCTAAATAACACTCTGGTTAGCCTAAACAACACACCGGTTAGCCTACAGTTAGCTTAGGTGGCTTGCGGTTAGCCCTTATAATGGGATAAGGGATTTCTTTCTTGCCCGGTTCACAAGGCTCGCACGTCATAGGAGTCATGCAAGCCATTACGGTTAGCCTAACTTACATATTGGCTAGCCTAGCTAGCACTGCAGTTAGCCTACAGTTCCTTAGGTAGCTTGCGGTTATTGGGATCAGGGATTTCTGGCTTGCTGGCTCGCCCTGTATCCAAACTCGTTAGCTTATCACAAGCAGTAATGGAGGTAAATTTTTCTATCTGAAGAATCAAGTTTTATCAGACAAAGAAAAATAATTTGTTCATTTTAAATCTTTTTAAATGAAGCATTTTCATGTAATTGTTTTCTATTGAAATATAAGGTTTTTGCAATTTAAACACATGACACTTTTTTCAGTTTTTTTGAGGGAAAAAAATCCTTACTTGACGTCATTGAATGATTGAATGATCAAGCTGAGTCCTTTTCACTTCGGATGCGTCCTCTTTATCCCCATGTTTATTTCTTTCAGTTGAACGTCCTTATAGATTTGTCTTTTGTTGATACTTGGAACAGATGTTTTAAACCATTCACGTTTTATAAAACACCCCCATTCCGTCCTTAAAATGGTTAAAAGCATGTAAACTATGAACCGTTTCGTAAACAACGAGGTTCAAATGAAGTTTCTAGTGATCGATTTTAGCTTGATTCCGATTCTCCTGACAGTCGATTTGAAATGGTTTCTCAGCGATCGCGTTTTTAAACATTCGATCAGATCCACCACGGAACAGACAGGAAATTTCTGTTTTCTTTATTGTCAGTAAGTAAGTTATGCGATTCAAGGTCGGAAAATCCATTGCCTGACTCGGGTATTGTGCTTTAAATTTTTCTTGAAAAACCGATGTCCCAGTCGTCGCTTTGCGGTTCGTGAGATATCGGGTTTTCGCATGAAATTTAACTTGGAATTCCCTCGCCAGGTGATGGATTTTCCTATTCAAGATGTTAATATATCAAGAATTTCCTTCTGACGGAAAACAAGTTTTAACTGTTAAATGACTTCACTGTTAATTGTCTATTTGCAATTCTTAACTGTAGGCTTTGCCGCCACCAGGACTGAAAAAGATTTCGTACCTAGAACCCAGACTACCTTGTCCGGAAACAAAAGGGCACTTCCCGCAGCGGCATTGGCTGTGCTGAAGAATCCGAAAGTTCAAGAAGCGGCCATAGAAAAAGGAGTTGAGGTTGTAGGAAAAATGATTGATAAAGCATTTGAAAACACAGAGCGGGCACAGAAAAAGGCCGCTGACTTCTTGAAAAAAGAGGTGTGTATTTGATGGTAAATAGTATAGTTTTTCAAAGTCCATTTGAATTGTTCATGAATGATTCAATCGCGGTAGATTATTTTGTAATCGGGGCCTTTGATTTGTCGAGCGAATCGTTTGAAGGAGAACAAGAAGAACAAGAACTGAAAGGTAGCTATCACACTGATTCATCAGCCAAAAGGTAAACAGATTGATTGGAATCATCGCCAATATCCAACAGTATATCCCGCGGTGTCTTTTACCTCAAATAAATAACTCACTTATCGTCCCCTGTATAACTTATCGTTTATGCGCTTGGGGAAACTGCGCTATTAAGCCGACGAAAAACGAGATACAAAAACCCTCAGCTTGTCGCGAAACATTGTTTCGTTGCACATTTTGGGTCGATGTTTCGCGTTTTTCACCTTGCGTGATCAACTTGTCGCGCAACAAAAACATCTGTTGCGGCTTGAAGAAATGCAGCGCGCTGATTGGTTGATTTGCTTGTTGTGGATCTGTGACAAGTTGTGAGTTTGATGAAAAACGAGTAACAAAGCCAAAATTTGTTGCTCAAAGTAGAACCACGCTCTACTATTCGCAACAACTTTCTTCAACCCGCAAAAAATGTTTTTGTTGCGGGACAAGTTGATCACGCAAGGTGAAAAACGCGAAAGGGTTTCACCGCCTTTACACGTCGTGAAAATATTTTTCCGTTACAAAAGAGGGCTTTGCGTCTAACCTACTTTGGCAAATGAAAGTCACTTCAGTTCCATCATTTATCAAATCCAATTGTCTTCCGCTACCTTGTCTTTTCTTCCGAGAGTGCAGCTATTTAATGTGTGATATCGACAGACAGCACCAGCTAACATTCTCAAGCTCCCCGATAAAACTTCTCAGATTCATAATTATGGAAGAAGATCAACTTCAAGCGCATCATTTTATGTTATGTTCTAGAAGACAGAAAATATGCTTAATTTTTTTACAGGGTTGTTCAACTTGATTTGGAACTTGATTCCTCTCCCAATAAGAACGCATAGTCATGGGCGTACGCCCCCCCCCCCCCAGAGAAATTTGGGAAAGGTAACATGGGAGAACCACCCCCTGGCAAAAAAATGGCGCTTACGCTTGTGCGCGTAAGCGTCGTCATCATCATCATCATCATCTTCATCATCAGCATCAACACCTACATTATTACAGTGTCAACTGCCTCTGTATAAATAATGCTTACAGTCTAAATAATGCTTACAGTCTTTGTTAAACTATTTCAGATACAACTTGACATTATGCCCGACAAGGCCTGGATAAAAGACAACGTGTTTGTTCCTTCAGCTTATCACATAGACGCTTCTGTTGAAGGGAATTCCAAGTCCCCTGATGAGAAAGGCGATACTCCATTTATTTACCCGGCGGGGATGGGACAGGTTCTTATGAATGGATGCTGGGGAAGAGACTACAAGATAGGGGATCCATGCTACAATGCTAAAGCAAACTCGTCAATTTGTCGGGTAAGAACTAAATAAAAGGGTCTTCTCAGTTAACTACAGAGTTAGAGCAGTTGCTAAAGGATTGCTTAAGAAGACAATCGAGGAAATTATGTATTGCGAAACTAGTTCCAGCCCTAAAAGCATAGAGGAGAAGACGAAGAGGCCGATTATAGCATAGCCTTCTTTATTATCGGTCGTGTGGAATTAACTTGTAACTCGTAAAAGCGAAACGCTACTATCGCAAATCTTAATAAATCTATTATATGACTGACTCTGTGAGCGGTCAGTGGTCAAGATGAAGCAAATCGCGAGCTGTAACTGGCTACCCGAGCGGCCGAGATGTCGCCATCTCGACCGCCCGGGACTGCACGTGATCATCGAAATCTTTTGCTGTGTTTGGCGTCCTAATTCCTTTATTGATCAAGCTTGTTCGTTTAAGATAGCGGAATATTCATCTCGGTCCATAAACACGCCTGAGAGGGCTGTAACGTCCCTACCCAAAAATAATACTCAATTCCCGAATGTGCAAAGGAGGAGGACGCTGCAGCCCCCGATCCCCGATCCCTCGGTCCTTACCCCCATGTATATAGAGGCTTATAACATCCCAACGTGTATGATAACGAGAACTTCATAAAAACACACGCGCAGCATATGCACGTTCTATGGACTGTTCAATGGAGAAACTGTATGCAAAAGCCTATGCACAGAAGGTCTGGTTTTCAAATTATGACACTTCGTGAGAAATGTGATAAAACGTGAAATGTGAACGTGAGAAATGGCTCTTACGTTTTGTGCTAGAAATGTGGACGACATTAATTAGTAAAATTGGACTACAATTGCATGGGAAAATTACATTACCGTGTCAATCATGATGGTACTATAGCTGTTACACTCGCCTTAATCTCCACAGGATATGATTGACGGCGCTGCCTTTATTGGCGTTGGTTTTGACGGAAGCGGAACGTACAGTCCAGAGTCAAGAAAAATGAGTATTGTCCAAAGAAACTGTGCCAACAAGGCGAGGTGAGAACTTTAGACTTGGTGACGTCCCAAATTTGAAACAACATACCACAATGATCCTTAAACTGAAAACTAATATCTGAAATATGTCAAGTTCTGGTACATTTAAGTTTGGATTTTCCGCCATTTTGAGCAATTTTTACAATAGGCCACTTCAGAAAATACAATAATACTCTTTGTTTGACCCCAAAATTTTGCATGGGCATTGTTTTGTTTTCTCTTGGGACCATTGTAAGTCCCATGAGAAACAGGAAACAATGCTTTTGCAAAATTTTGGGGACAAACAAAGAGTATTATGGTATTTTCTGAAGTGGCCTATAACAAAATGACGGGAAAGTGAAACTTCAATAAACGGTAGCTTTTTATTGAGTTAATTCAGAATTGTTTTGAGTTTCAGGATCTTTTTGACGATATAAAATTTTACATAATACTGTCAAAATGGCGCCAACGTTGTGACTAACAAGAAACGAAAAATCGCCGTGCCATTTTTCAGTCGTATTTTATGCAAAATTTCAACTCGCGCTTTTGTTGTTTGCGTCCGATAAAAGTGAGAACAGTTCTTTATTGGACTGAAGGGTTTACAGTTTTGTGGCATTTTTTTTACGGGAAGATTTCTCAGCCAGATTTTATTTCTGCGGATCGGACATAATCGAAAAAATGTTAAAGCCGCTATCTTTCCATGGTACACAGTAGTTTTACTGATTAAGCCATAGTCTAACCATTTGCTGTTTGCTTCAGTTACGACAATTTTGATGTTCCCGACACAATGAACGTACACGGTATTTATGATACCTCTGCCTCCATGCTTACGTTTGAGAGTCAGAAACAATACCAGTTTTACCTTCAAGAGGAGGCGGGTATGTCTGGATCGATATTTGGCTTCAGTGCTGGGACGAAAAAGGCCTGGGGTGGCTCTATGCAGGCAAAAACAAAACAATACATGGCCGTCTTGGATGTCGACGTTGATAGGTGTGTGGCCCGTAATCAATAACTTTATATTAGTCGAGCGTTTCTGACATGAGCCCGGCTGTTAAAGATTTATAGCTGCGTTACTTGTAGTGCGTGACAGAAGGAAAATTCATATCGTGACAAGGACCGTGACAGTAATCGATAACCAATTACATCAATGTAACTAACTTTAAGTGACAAGTTGATCACGTGAATATAGAATACTTTTACAATAAGAAGTGATATGTAATTCAGAGTAGAGAGAGAACGTGATCGGTGACGGATGTGACTTACTTGTGAGCTTTCTGGTGAATAAAAGATTATTGAGACGTGACTAGTGTTGGGTGAACTGGTGATTTCCAACACGGCCTTGGCTCGGGAGACCCAGTCGAATAAACTTACTTACTTGCCTACCCAGATCTTGCTTGCTTGCTTTTTTGAAATTAAAAATTATTTTGATTTATCAACTCCATTGAAGACGAGGTTCGAAAGGCTAATTTAAATGAATACAAAATAATTTATAAATTACAGCCGACACTGGTAGAATCTTTTCGCAACCTCCATTAATTTCATTTAAACGCGACAAAAACATAGGTAACTTTTTAGTCAGAAGTGCATTCCAAACTAGTGATCAACCCGGAACTTTTAAATGCGCTCGCGCACGATGCAAAACATGCCCTTTCATTCACAACGTTGACAAAATATCGGGACCCAAGCGATCTATCAAAATCACTGATCATTTCACCTGTACCTCAGCCAATGCCATCTACTGTATAACTTGCACTCTTTGCAAAAAGTTATACATCGGCGAAACAGGGAGACGACTTGGCGACCGATTCCGAGAACACCTTCGTGACGTAGAGAAAGACGACAAAAATGCATCGAAACCGGTCGCGAGACACTTCAATCTCCCAAATCATTCTAAGCAACATATGGCAGTCTGCGGCCTTTCCCTTCACCAAGGAAACACGGAAAGCCGTAAAACTCTAGAACAAAAATTTATTTTTCAAATCGGCACTCTTAATCCTCACGGTATCAACGAACGCTTTTCATTCAACTAATTTATTCCGAAGTTTTCACGTTACCAGGCACCAGCCAATAGCGAAGCTCCATCTTTCTGTATATAAAGACACACGACCCACAATTCCTTGAATCGCTCCGACGAAGGGCTAACGCTCGAAACGTCAGCACTTGAATCTCTTTACGGTGGCCAATTGACATTATCAACCCAGTTGATAAAACCAAATTATACATTTATAAAATAGGTTTGTAAAGGTATCCTAAAACAAATATCAGGTCATTTTGGTGCAGCTTGTTGTCTCTTCTATTTATTTCCATTGTCATTCAGAAAAGTTGAGTTCCATTTGTGGCCACAACATGTCAGTACCGGTTGGTACAAAAAGACAGATATTCTACATATTTCTGGTGTTTACAATTAATACTATTTTATTTGTTTTCGATTTAAGGTACGAAATCTTCATGGACGAAGTAAAACCAAGTGATCTCAGTTTGTCATTCTTCAGGGAATTCATGGATCTTCCTGTTTCCTTCTACCAGCCTGGTGCTCAAATTAAATACCGTAAGGAACGTTTTCTATTTGGATCATTATGGTTACACCGATTCCATGCTTGATAAACAATTATGAATCGATCAATCGATCGATCGATTAATCAATCATATCACCTTCTTAAAAAGCCAAAAAGCCAAAAATATATCAGATTTAGAAGATTTAAAAAGCCAAGTATTTTAAAACAGGTTAAACCCTACTTCTCAACTTGCTCGATCTAAATATACCTATCTAAGAAATTACCTGAGAAGGAAGTTCTTTGGCGACGCAGCCTTGGTCCCGTACACCGAAGTGGATCCGGAACTCCAGCGGTAGATCAATCGGTTCGTCGATGCCTAGATTGGTTGACTACGGGTATGAATAATACCGGCGTAGTGGGTAAACACGCCTCTGCACCATCCACCTAGCATCGACATATGAAGCGCTGGAAGTAACCGACCATTTCGTTTATCTGGGTTCTACCATGACTAGCAACTCCTCGCAATCGTGACTAGCAACCCCTCGCAACAGAGACGTCCACAATCGTATCATTTAAGGGGCCCGGTCAACATCCGTCAGAAATTTTAAGGTGAAGCGAAATCTAATTGCATTGTAAGTTATGGTACCGGAAGTGTTTAACTAAAAACTTAGCAAGTTTCTCAGTCGCTGATCTCTTTTGTTTCGACAAACTCCATGTAAAATTTAAAGGAGCTGCGTCATGGTTTGTGCCTTTTGAAAAATTTAGCCTAAATTTTTCAAAATCGTCATGTGCAACTCGTCTCAATCTTCTCCATCCTCGACCATCCTTGTTCCTTTTTGGTTTAGTATCACCTCTATGGTGCTTTTCTTTCTCTTTCAGGTTTCCTACGTTTTAAGGGTAATTTGGTTTGTTCCAAAAATAACTCAAGATATCGTGACGTAGCTCCTTTAACACTGAAAGCCTTGCATGAAAACAAAAAGGCGTGGCTGATGGCCCTTTAAGCAGCTGGTGCCATTTCCAAATTGAGCATCAGAGTGTAGGACAATAGCCAGATGAGCTTAAACAGAAAACTCAAGGTGTGCTAGGCTTGTGTCCTAGGTACCCTGCTGTATGACAATTAGTCCTGTACAACGTACGCCAGGCAGGAAATCCCCTGGAAAGTTTCAGCTTCGCTGCCTGCGACGATTCTTTGTCATCACATGGCGGGGAATGTCACTCACGCCGCTGATGTTTACATCATCAGTTCGGAGTATTTACACCAAGTGAGGGACAGTTGCCGCAGGGGACCGGTCAGCTTTGCGCTTACATGGCATCTGCAAGCGCGGCGTGAAGCTCGCAGGCTTCACGTAATCAAGAAAGTACAGTCAACAACTGGAGGACATAAGGCAACGCAGAAAGCAGAAACGGCAAACTCAGGCTTTCTATCCACACTCGAATTTAAGTCCTCAGTACCTGAGAGACTGTAATACAAGGATCTTACTGCCGAGCCACTCTGGATGCTCTTAACAGACTTTTATTGACCGATCACGGCGGTACCTATCTATCGCATGTGCTACTAACAAGCCACACAACAATTTTTCTATTAAGTGGTCAGTGACGTCATATTCTTCTTAATAATAGAGTAATATTTTATTATATTTTTCTTCACCAACAGAAAACTTCATTCAACGTTGGGGTACACACTATATCAAGTCAGCCAAATTCGGAGGCCAGTTGGAGATTAGAAAGTCTATGTTGGCATCTGCTAAACTGACAAAATCTGGGTTCGCAGAAAAAATGGAGGCAGAATACAGAGGTTTGTTTGCTAGCGCCGGAGCCAAGTCAAGCTCTGAAACAGGTACGGGAAGCAAGGAAGTAAATAAGTTTACCTCCACATCTGTGAGAGCACAGGGCGGAAACCAAGAGATTGCGACCATTCTTTCAGATGTGTACTCTCCAACGTTCAAAGGAGATTTCAAACAATGGTTAAAGAGTATTCCATCTTACCCAAAAGCCTACCGGTTTTTGTTGGGGACAATCACTGATCTGGTCAACTTCCGTGCAAATGACTTGTTTCCTGGAGAACCTGTTGACTGGGGCTGTGAAGGAAACAATAAGGATTTGGTGGAAGAAAGAAGAGGCGAGGAAGTAATCAGACGATATTACACTGTGACAGCGAAGAATGGAACTATCAGCAAATTCTATTGCCCATTTAAGGACCGAGAAGACTTGGACAGAGCACTTACCAGAAGGCGAGCGAGTCTTAAGAGAGCAATTGAAATATACATGGATGAAGTGAGTAAGAGTAAAATTTTCAGAGCTTCCCACTTGGAGGGACTTCCCGATTTAACTTCATGTAACGGTTAATTTTGGCACCCAAACTGAATTGCTAACGACGGCTTTCTTTACGGTCCAAAATTTTAGTTCCTTACGAAAATGTCGCACTACGTCAGCGAGCGAGTGAAACACAAGTTAGCTACAAGTTATAATACATCTCGCGGTATTGTTGGTATTAAGACGGAATCCATCTGGAAGTTGAGTAATATTTATTTAAGTTGGACAAAAATCGAGTACTAGAATAATTTAAATCATATTGTGTTATTTTTTACCCTTAATCAAAGGCAAAGATGTAAGTAATTATTTGTGATAACACCGACAACAATTTCTTATCAGAGCCCGAGAAAATGAATTTTAAAGATCACAGACTCTAGGCAAAATCTAACGCGTAGCCATCTTGTAAAATCGTCTTTAAGCGCTTCAGTGGAATTATAGTAGAACTTCGAAATTTGTTTTCGATGTTTGGTGTTGTTAGAAAAGATTTCTTTTGATAAGATATTTGAAGTAGTAACTCAAAAGTTTGCAATAAGGTGTAAATAATTTTGGTACAATAATTTCTTATCAGAGCCTGAGAAAATGAATTTCAAAGCTTGCAAGCTACAGGAAAAATTTCACATCGTTTAAGCGATTCAGTGGAATTCAGTAGAACTTCGAAATTTGTTTTCGATGTTTGGTGTTGTTAGAAAAGATTTCTATTGATAATATATTTGAATTAGTAGGACAAAAGTTTGCAGTAAGGTGTAAATCATTTTGGTACATAATTTTGTCCAATAAATGCTCGACGTCCTAACGGATTCCGTCTTAATAACAATTATGGAACAAGTTTAATTTTTTTTGGACAGGGTCCAATATCAGTATCTGATATGCTGCTTCCAGAGTGCCAGGCCCCGAATAAAGATAACCAGAATGACTTTCTTGCCGACACTCTTGTCCCAACATGGAAAGAAGTCACACAGCGAGACACGACTACCACAGTAACTTTTGATATGGATCATGACTTGGCTCGTGGCTTAGACGGCTTAGTGAAAATCCAAAAAAATATGACCCGAGAAGTTCGCTTCACACGTGGCAGGTGGTTTACCGCTGACAAAGATGGCACATTTCACTTGAGCAGTGGATATCGTAACGGCAAGAGTGCAGACCTCAACAGGCACAAAATATCTATATTCGGGCTTGTTCTTAGTTATAACTCCAAATATGGAAGCTTGGAGCTTAGCGACGATGATTTCAATGCATCCAAAAAAATTTATCCGACTTTAAGCAAGGAACTGGTTGGATTCCTTCTGGCACGCGTCAACCTCCAGTATTCGGATTCAGCCAGCCCGATGAAACGCAGCAAAACACCACCAGATGTCATACCATGTAACGTTAAATGGTCCAATGCCCTGCGACTTGATCCATCTACCACTGGTGGTCGCTGCTTGCATTTCACCGCCTCTTCAGCTGGTGATATTTTCGTTGTTTTTGCAACAGTGCCAAGTCAACGCAAAACTTGGTACTCCGTGCAAATTGGTGTCGATAAAGTAGTACTTTACAAGGTAATAATAACCTTTTAATCTCAAACTTATATTTAGTCATGAGGAGTCCATGCTTCACAAGACTAATAAGTTTGCAAATTAGGTCACGTGATCGAAAATCCCGAACAAAATGAGCTATAAGCAATAGTTAATACCAGCGATAGTCAAACCAAGCACAGAAATGAAGTATCAAGTACGATTAAAAGCATTAAGCTTGTAGCAGACACGGAAAAGATGATTGAAAGTGTTGCTATTTTGCTTGAACAAATTTCGAGTTAAAAATAATCCTATTATGTCACGTGACCTAATTTGCATATTAACTGCGCAATGAAATGTACACCATTATTCTGCCAATGTGATGAAATTCTCATGGCTAAAGTCTAAGGCTATAGACCACCCCGTAAACGTTTTTTTGATGGTAATAGCTGGAAGCCTGGCATGCCCGATTGCCGTTACATTTCCACTGAAGCCATGTTTGCTCTTCTGATATTTGGAGTATTTCTGATTGGCTTTTGTGTAAAATCATATATTTAGACAAGACGTTTAACACTTGCAGCGCCTTAAGTTACCCAGAGGAACAAGAAGTAACGTTTTACCATTTGACATTCTCTGTGACCTTTTGGAAAACGTTTTGGGCAATACACAGGATTTAAATGGAAAATGTCTTAATTTGATGGTGTCATAATTGGAAAACGACCGCCTCTAAAATTGGTAAATTTAGACCCTTTTAAAAATATAATTTGGTTTTATCAACTGGGTTGATAGTGTGAATTGGCCACCGTAAAGAGATTCAAGAGTGACGTTTCGAGCGTTAGCCCTTCGTCGGAGCGAATGGGGTATACGCCAGCGTAAGAACTTTCGGAGCTACAGGGAGAAAGGGTGGGATACTTTCTGCCTCCCTACCCCACCCATCTCCGCCTCGGCCCATTGCCAAGACGACGAATTCCTAAAATGATTAGGCAGAATATAGCTAAGCTATTATAAAGACAAAATAGCTGTTATAATCAAAGGAATTTTTTTTCTGCAACGCACACAACTTTTCGCGTGAGAACAACGTAAACAATGAGAGACGCCTGTCCACAACACTACATCACAACGCGGGTTAACCCAACCCAGTCCGATTGACATTTTCGAAGGCAAAATAGCACAAATTTGTGCGTTCGTATAATGGTCAATTTTTACACTAGACATTTCAAACATTTTACCGCGAAATAACATTTTCCCAAAACGTGGAACCTTGATGTCGTGAAAAGGGCATGATTTTGCTGTTTCTGTTGTTTTTACCACAGGGTGGGAAAAAAGTCACAGAAACATCAGACTCGGGTGCTGTGTCTATAGGAGATACGTTGTTGTATCAATCCTACTTTGTCTGCTTATACGAAAAGCCTAACAGTACCTTGATTGAGTATGGAAAGAGCCTTGGAACTTCAGATAGTGGAGATGTATACCTCACACATCTTGACAGAAACGATGCCTTGAGCGTGCGCTTTTATGCTTTTGGCAACAAGAATGCATCAGTTAAAATATGGGATGCTCATATAATTAAACGGGACCGAATGGATGCCGAGTGTAAAGGCGACACGTACAAAGATCTCCCAACAGACTTGTGTGTTCAAAAGTGCCACGAATACTGTGACCATTTGCAGGTAAGTTTGAAGTTAAATTCGACTATTAAGCCAGCAGCCGCAAAAGTAATTAGCCGTTACGAACTATGACCTTAATTTAACTCGAGGTGATAAGCCCAACGTAAACTTAGGGAGAAAGAGTGAAGTTACATTGGGGAAACTAGTATCGTTACCACACGTATATAATACTATAATACATAATTTTTGTCTTAATTCTTTAATTTTCCACCTTTCTTATCAGAAACATTAGACGGGCAAAGACCCTGTACTCTGGTATTTGGCTTGTGTTCTTTACTCCTGTACACCGAATCCAACATACAGATCTCATTTATGTCAAAAATCAAATAAACTACTAGGTCATCCCTACAAGCCTGTTTCGTGGTTGCCCACTCAACAGGGGATTTAATGAGAATATTCTTTACCATCGCTTATATACAATTTAATTTACATAATATATGCAGCGCGAGATTTTACAGTTTAATTGTTGCGTAGACGGGCTTTGTTTCTGTGGCGGCAAGAAGACACGAGTTCATTGCGTTTGTTTAGTGATGATAGTTCGGGTCGGCAGATAATTAGGAATTTTTCTTTGAGGCAGAGGTTACATCTTTTACTTGAGCTTTATTTCTTTCATTGCTCTCTTCGAATATTTGCAATGAAAATTCGTTTAGTAACGGCCAAACCATTGAAAACAATTCATGATGTCTCATGATTTCGAATCGAAGCCAACCAATGAAAACGTTCCTCGAGAGACTCGCATCTTTATCGCAACTTTGCTGGATGTAGAACTCTTGTATTCTCCAACGTTATTGGTTTCACTAGTCTCTTGTTCTCAATCTACATAAGCAGCCGTTCAAGAAGCCAACACTGTGAGTAATACAGCACCACGCTAAGTCTGACTTTATGTTTTATTTTGCTCTAGGTTGCAGCAATCCTGGCGCAAGTGTTTTAACGCCTTCAGATTGCTTAGCCTGTAGGACTGCTAAAAGTCTGCTAAAAAATACGTGCTTGGAAATGTGCCCAAACGGTACATATCCTACAGAAGGCAAGATTTGCAACGGTAAGATTATGTACAATGAATATTACTGTGAATAATTATAAAGTTACTGAAACACTAAGCGCCAATCAGTGTATTTAGATGAGGGTATGTAAACACTGTTGTGAAGTTTTAGATTTACGCGTATTTTAGCAGATGTTTTATAAAAGGAATAGAGGACTTTTTCCGTGTTTACATAGCCAGAGACAAACCCTCAACTTGCATAACTGTCTCGAATTCTGCCACGCCAACGCCCCCTCCCCCCCCCCCCCCCCCTCGTGTTTATGAGGCTATGTTAACACGGAAAAAGTCTCCTATTGCTTCCAAGAGGTTGATGCAGGAACAACGCCGATAAGCTCATAAAAGCACATTGCTTTCCTCTTGGCAATTTAGCAAAAGCGTCCCTCTCTGTCCCCTGATGTTCTCTTGGCCTGATGAATACTTCCACAAGCGAATAAACTTATATTCGACATAGCAATCAATCGAAGCAGAAATGAAAATTATTACTTGAGATAACATATCCATCGTTTGCTCGCCACTTCCTCCTTTGCAGCGTTATCACGATTCGAAAATAAATGTAGCGTGTTCCCATAGAAAAATTATTATTCCTATATTCCTTTTCCTCATTTTTCATTTTCCTGTGACAACGTTATTAATTCCATATCGATACATGTTCAGACGATATTAAAGAGTCGGAGTCGAGTAATATGAATAACTGCTGAATAGGAACTACATTATTGACTGGTATCCGTCTATCTTGCAGACACATTTGACGCTAAAACGGTCACATCCGGTACTGGGAAAAAGGTGGCTGTCAAGGGTATGCCACGCCTCAATCATTTGACATTGTGTGTATGGATGAAGTTCCCCCAAACTCTCACTAAATTAAGAGTGAACGTACCGGTAAATTACATGGAAGCAAACACGGGAATCGCTTTCAACCTGCATTTCATTCATAAGGGTGGTGTTCAGGAAACGAATAATCGTCGTGAAGGAGTATGCAAGGCCTCAAGGTGCGGTACAAACATGCCTCTTTTGCTATTGTGCAAATAACGTAAAACAGTATAAAAAATACAAGCAAGTCACGTGTCCTTATATTTGCCTGTGTTATTGAAGTATTTATTGGAACTCGTCTCGGTGTTGGAATTATTGGGGTTACATGTACATTGATAATATTTAAGATTTACCTGGAGTATTCAAGTTGGTCTTGACTGACGCTATTAGCACGTGACTTTTCGCTTGATAATGATATGTATTGTTATTGAAATGTATGCAGGTGTTTCGTGAGAAACGAGTCAGTGAATGAACAATATTGTAATGATCCAAATAATCTATCTTGTAACTTGTAACGCAGTTTGTCCTAAGTTATTCTTAATAGGTAACTGAACATACAATGTTCAATGTTCAGCGAAATTTCGAATAGGATTTAGGTTATTCATACTCTCCGAGCGTTATTTGAGATTCTGGTTTCAGCCGCGTTCTACTCGTCATGGTGGTTGGCCTTTTGGGGTGACAGCCAAGTAATTAAAAGTAAATTGGAATTTAGTTTTTGAAAGCGTGTTTCCTGGAAATGCTACCATTCTGTTCATCTTTGACTTATTTTGGTTTTACCGGCCTTCACAAACAAACGGTTGTCGTTTCTTACCGAGGTAATGCAAATTTCTAGTTGGTGTTGGAATTGGCATTTACCAGTAACGTCGTTGAAAGAATTGCTTTGTGTAATGTCCGTCATACCTTCCTCAATTTTTTCATTTCTTTCAACGGTAGGTGAGCAGTTCTTTGTCTTGAAACCGAAAGTTTCTTTGCCTCCTGCTGAACCTATTTAAAAATTGTTCGGTTTTCTCTATCAATAACTTAATGTAATTGTTAGCTGATTTGTAAATTATATATACAGTTCGGATGAAGGTCACCTTTGAAACCAATAAAGTGCTCTACATGCAGTGAAGAAGCGATTTTAGTAAATCAGTCGATTAAATGGACCCATTTCATAAATGGCTTTTAATTTTCAATTCTTTTGTATCCATTAAAATTAGCCTAACTAACGAGGTTAGAAAGGCTAATTAATTTAAGGAGGCCATTTCCAGTGCGTACTGCCGCTACTACGCAATCCTTGTTCACCTGCCATGTTAATCAAGTCTCACACGATAAAACAAGCCAAAATGAAAATTACGGGTAAAATCTTACCTTGTCATTCATTATTAACATCCGATATCCTTTCAAAACAATAATAAAAGTACACGAACTTCGCCGATATTCCAAACCGACGTTTTCAGATCATCGAGAACTCCGAAACGAAACGAACCGTAATGGCGGACCCAAAAACTTCATGTGTGCATGCAGTTACCGAAGTGTAACGAATCAACGAATTCAAAACAGAAATGTAGACAAATCCCGAGATTGCGCAGTACGGACTGGAAATGGCCTTTAAATGGACACAAAAGAATTTTAAATTGGCAGACATTTATGAAATAGGTCTATACTCAGGTCGTGAGTACATGGGGTTTAATACCGAACTCTTCGTAGGCCAACATTATGATTGCGCGATAAGCGTCAAAATGGCGGTGTGTGACACAGGCAGACTGTAGACTCAGCACACCGGTACTAAAAAAGTGTATATATGTGTTTCTAAAAATCTAGCTATGGTATATTGCAATTTCCGAGTTTTTAAATATAGCCCGCTAAAATTCCATCGTGTGCATGCAACGTCTCCATTCTAATCGTTGAATATTGTGCTTTTCTCCTCCCGACACAGATATGTCCACTTTTCAGCGAAATTTCTTGATGACGAAAATTGGCATCATATTTGCTGTACTTGGAACGGTGTCACTGGGGCGAATTTGGTGTATGTGGACGGCGTCAGAACTACTAATACCAAAGAGACAAAAGGACCCGTCAAGGATTCGGTACCAGGCGGTGGCAACCTAACAGTGTTCTACCATACAACCCAGGTGTTCTACCTGACTGAGGTCAATCTGTGGAACAGGGTTCTGTCCGCAGAAGAAATCAATGAGTCATCAAGAAACTGCCTTGGCAGTACTGGGAATGTCAAGAAATGGTCTGACTTTTGGCCTGGCTTTAAATCTGATAATTCCACATTTGATTCGCCATCCAAGTGCAGACCTCCTGCTCAACCCAGCAACATCCGAAAGGGCCAGGCGGCAAAAAATGCTGATGCATCGGCAGAGAATGTAGGTGCATCTGGCAAGGCAGCCAGCGAGAAGAAATATTACAAGGAACAGTCGCCCAAGAAGGCTGACAAATATAACATGGCAATTTAGCTGAATTGGGCAACTTTTCCTTCATTTCAGTTTAAAAAATAGTCATTTGCATCGCCATTAAAATCAGAGGGAAAGCATCGCGTTCCAGCCAAAATTAAATTAACCCTTTACTGCCCAAGGGGTCTCCCTTTGACGAGTAAAATCGTCTGGCGTTAGACAGAGTAAAATCTATAAGTCACGCTTGGGCAGGAAAGGGTTAAGGGAGATAGTTTTTTAACCCTTTACTGCCCAAGGGGTCTCCCTTTGACGAGTAAAATCGTCTGGCGTTAGACAGAGTAAAATCTATAAGTCACGCTTGGGCAGGAAAGGGTTAAGGGAGATAGTTTTTTAACCCTTTACTGCCCAAGGGGTCTCCCTTTGACGAGTAAAATCGTCTGGCGTTAGACAGAGTAAAATCTATAAGTCACGCTTGGGCAGGAAAGGGTTAAGGGAGATAGTTTTTTAACCCTTTACTGCCCAAGGGGTCTCCCTTTGACGAGTAAAATCGTCTGGCGTTAGACAGAGTAAAATCTATAAGTCACGCTTGGGCAGGAAAGGGTTAAGGGAGATAGTTTTTTAACCCTTTACTGCCCAAGGGGTCTCCCTTTGACGAGTAAAATCGTCTGGCGTTAGACAGAGTAAAATCTATAAGTCACGCTTGGGCAGGAAAGGGTTAAGGGAGATAGTTTTTTAACCCTTTACTGCCCAAGGGGTCTCCCTTTGACGAGTAAAATCGTCTGGCGTTAGACAGAGTAAAATCTATAAGTCACGCTTGGGCAGGAAAGGGTTAAGGGAGATAGTTTTTTAACCCTTTACTGCCCAAGGGGTCTCCCTTTGACGAGTAAAATCGTCTGGCGTTAGACAGAGTAAAATCTATAAGTCACGCTTGGGCAGGAAAGGGTTAAGGGAGATAGTTTTTTAACCCTTTACTGCCCAAGGGGTCTCCCTTTGACGAGTAAAATCGTCTGGCGTTAGACAGAGTAAAATCTATAAGTCACGCTTGGGCAGGAAAGGGTTAAGGGAGATAGTTTTTTAACCCTTTACTGCCCAAGGGGTCTCCCTTTGACGAGTAAAATCGTCTGGCGTTAGACAGAGTAAAATCTATAAGTCACGCTTGGGCAGGAAAGGGTTAAGGGAGATAGTTTTTTAACCCTTTACTGCCCAAGGGGTCTCCCTTTGACGAGTAAAATCGTCTGGCGTTAGACAGAGTAAAATCTATAAGTCACGCTTGGGCAGGAAAGGGTTAAGGGAGATAGTTTTTTAACCCTTTACTGCCCAAGGGGTCTCCCTTTGACGAGTAAAATCGTCTGGCGTTAGACAGAGTAAAATCTATAAGTCACGCTTGGGCAGGAAAGGGTTAAAACGGAGGCCTTGAATTGCAATGTGAAAATAAAATATATTTTTTTTCACTATAGAATCAAGGTGACACGAAGCTATCATATTTCTTCCAGATGTTACAACAATTCTTAACGTAAAGTTCGTCGTGCCCCCACATGACAGTGTTAAATATTAATAAACTTGTTAGCAATAAATGCACTTGACAGACCTATGATTTGTCCTGGTATTGTTTTGTTTTTGCATTATAACCATGACATAAGACACAATCCCAGATTCTTTATATAGTTTACTTGATAAGTCAGCCAAGAACAACAGCTAGCGTGACAGGGCAATTTTAAATCATCATCTACTGAGGTTTTTAATTCGTTCGTTTGTTGACGTACCTTTGTTATGTCAGTGGCGGATTCAAGAGGTGGGCGGGGGTAGGGGGGATTCGGAGCCCCTTCCCTAACCGCATTTTTATTTTCACTACTCGTTTGGTGCTGAAATTCTCGCATCAACAGAATTGCCTATTATTACTCAACTATGGACCCCTCCTCCCCCCGACAAAAAATTCCTGGATCCGTCCCTGCATGTCCTTACCGTTCATATCAGTCCTTCGAACCACCTGGCAAAAGAGAATTTCTCTTCACTTCGTGTGTCCGTTCCTCCATTGATTTCTTTTGTA
Source organism: Blastomussa wellsi (assembly GCA_947652115.1). Taxonomy (NCBI): domain Eukaryota; kingdom Metazoa; phylum Cnidaria; class Anthozoa; order Scleractinia; family Plerogyridae; genus Blastomussa; species Blastomussa wellsi. The sequence continues at coordinate 4,005,440 of OX393562.1, forward strand.
ACCATGACAGCAGGTAAGTCTTTTTATTTGCATCGGAACGAGAAAATGTTTCCGAATGAGGGAAAGATGGTCTCCCTCTCTAGATTGTCGCGGGTCCAGAAAACTAACCCGCGACATAATTTTCTTGACCCGCGACCAGAGCCGATTAGATTGTCAATTAGACCTCTCACATGAAGAGACAATTAACAAGGCTTGTTTCGCATTAAGAAATTTTGGTGAAAAAATGGAATATTTGTAGTATTTGTAATTTTTTTCCTTTCTTATCGGAATACTCTGAATCCAGGATTTCACTGTACCATTTTAATCTGCTTTTTAGCATTTGCCATGTTCCTTCTGTTTTGGTGGGATATACAAGGGGATGGTCCCTCCGACCGGAAAATTTTCGAATGGCCACACTCGCCCGGTACAACTGTGTTCTTGAAAATGATGCTGTTCCATTTGCCAGGAAATTCTAATCAGTTTTTCCATACAAATGGAACGCGCTCCAAAAACTTTTGTAAAGGGAAGAAAGTCTCGACTCGCTACCAATACTACGAACGGGGAAATCTTGCACTGGACATCACATCTTGTGATTATATGAAGAAATACAGAGCGACAGAAAAGAACAAAATCTGGGATGTGTTTTAATAGTCAACAGAAACACTTTATTATTAACATCAACACTTACACCCTCTGCATTTTCTTAAATCGAATGCGCGTAAACTGTTAAGCTTTTTGGCATGCTTAGAAATGACAATGTATAAATGTGTATTATACACTAATTCAGTACAATAAATAACTTAAATTGGATACATTTGCATTGCAGCAAATTCCAGCTCTAAATTATTAACTTTGTCCCTTTTTCATATTAAAATGAAATGGTTATTTTATCCTGTTCCTTTAAGAACATTAGACAACAATAAATAACGTGGAACAATACGCTGAAATGTATGTCTACAGAATTTTCAACAAACGCACGAAGGCTAATCCATCTTAAGTAGCAACTGTGGCTAAGCTTGATTCGTCCCCAGTCGTCTCTTACGCGAAAAAAGAGCAGGCGCGTGATGGGAGGAAGACAGATCATCGCGTCTTACTATTTTCTTATAGAGCGCGGCTGCGGACGGGTCAGTGGCAAAACGGTTTTGACTCTGGTGACATTTAACAAAGTGGTATTTACAATTAATAAATACAGGTCTATTCTTACAAAAGCCCTAGGACAGCACTGCTTTGGTAACGCATAACAAACCGCGTTGCACCGTTGCCATAATGGTTGGCTAACATTTGCTGTGAAGGATACATCATCGTTTCAGAGTTTCATGCACTACTATTAAAGGCAATCCATCGTGCACCTTGTGCCGCAAGAGAATTGCGAGACAAGACGCACGGAGCTGTGCCTTCAGGCTAGCACTTCTCGTAAACAAAAGTATATATCTGACGAAATCTTCACTTCTTGCCACCTAGTTCATCCATGAGTCATAAAATGTTCGAGGAATTGTGCACTGCATAATTGGTCGGTCCGAGTTCATTATAGCTCCAATGCACACTCTTTCATAATTCATAAATTTGGGAGTGAATATCCCGCACTCTATATACCCGGGGGAGGTAGTAATCATGTTTTATAAATGTCAGGGAAGCACAAACGAAAATAAACATCATGTTTATCGTAGATGTAAGACATTTGTCTGGAAGTAAAAACGTTCTTTTGGAAAGGGGTATTATTGTCATAAGAGGAATGAAACAGGTTACCATTCGCACCTCCTAGTCAATTTTTTGTTTAATTCACCCCCCCCCCCCCCCCCATAAAAAATCAATACCTAGGGAGGAACTAGATACCATTTTTAAGCAACAGGTTCATCATCGTCATCCCTCGGTCGTCGTTTCCTTCGCTTTTTGCCCGACTTCTTTCGGCTCTCTTCCGGCGAGTCGCCGAACATTTCGTCCACTAATCCCTGATTGTTTTCTTCGGTAAGCTGTTGATAGGATCCCCTCTTTTTACTAACCCTCGACAAATTTTGTTCATCGTCGGCGACTTTCGGTAAACTTCGTGAGGCATTCTGCTCCTCGTCTGTGAGCGAGCGATATCCACGTAAAGACTCGTTGAGGTTAAATCCTGTTTTGCCACCTTTAAAGTTTATGGGCGGAAGGTCGTTGTTTTCTTGTTCGTTTTTCCTCGGTTTTTTCTTCTTTTTGCTTTGTTTTCTGCAACAAACAATATTGGAAATCCTTTTTAACAATTTCTGTACTGCTTGCAATAAAAGTGATGGATATAAACAAAGTAAAAACGTACGAAACGTGAAAAATAATACAAAGCGCCACTGGCATTCAAACACACTGCGACAAAAAAAGGGCTTTATGCAACTTCTGGATGCAAAACCTTTCTAAACAAGAATGAAACGATCGCAGAGTGACTAAAATAAAGAACGTAGCCCCAAGCACAAATATAGAGAGGCAACTAGATAGTAAAACATGTGAAACTATTGGATAGTCTTGAAGCAGTACCAAGCTAAATGCTCGGAGGTTGATATATGCAAAAGAAATCGAGATTTCGGCTGTGGACAGCAGCCTTCAACGGATAAACATGGAATTATAAAGATTTCAGTTCGACAGCCTGAAACGCGATTTCTTAAGGGCCTTTGACACTTTTCTGTGCATGTGTGATGATTTTTCTGGTCCGACGGACCAGAAATCAAAGTTAATTTATGCGATTAAAATCCTCTTCCATCGACCTCAAGAGGCTTGTAAAAGCTATACAAATTAAGGTGATGGATTATTTGGTCATCTGTGGAAGTTTTAAAAGGAATATCTCGCTTGGATTTCCATATGAAGATCACAGGAATATGATGTTCTCGAAGGGAAAAACACAAAGCGTCTCGGGATGAAAGCTAAGACGAAGGATTAAAGTTAGACAAAGAGGTGTTCGAGCGCACGTGAAAACTGCAAAACAATTAGAGAAGGCCACGGTGATTCATGGTAACGTGCAGTGCGCAAACGAACCAACATTCTATTGGTCAAAACACTTTCTGTGCTAATTAAGACTGTACATGCGCATTATTGTGACAGTGGCCCTTTAAGTACATATTTCTAGCCTAAGAATGTTGATGAAAAGATCTTAACTGTCTTTATTGTGTTTTATCGTGGCTGCGTATCAAGTCTTAAAATGACCGACATCCGTAAGGAGAATTAATATTTCTAGCACTATTTTTAAAATTATCTTTTGTTTTTGCTCTTGCGAAATAAGACCTAAAACGGGGGGAGGGGGGGGGGGGGGGGGGGGAGGGGGTGGGGGGTGGGCGGATAAGGGTACTGCCTTCTTTTGTTGGTACGGACACACTCTATAGATAACCGGAAGTTTCCGCGAGAAACGCGTTGTTCGGTTAGGCTCATGCATTTACACGATTTACATCCCTAGAGGCATATAGCCTACAGTACAAGACCATAAGAGAAAACAAAACAATACATTTGTTTGTATGAAATCACGGAGAAACAAGGAAAACCATTCCGTTATGTGCAAAACGTGTTCACCTTAGTAAAAGAAGGCACGGTCCTTAATTGGCCCTCTACAGAACCAAAGACGCGAGTTTGCCTCTGTTATTGGGTAGTTTACGGTGCAACGACTTCAACCGTGTCCAGCCAAAAAATCTTCGACAAATCACAGCGTCAGTTGAAAACGTGATCGGGTCAATCGTCTTAGGGTGCGTTCCTCTGTGGTGATCCGGATCAGGTTCAGCGATCCGGATCATGGTGCATCAAAGGCGCTGGCGAATTCACTCTGAGAAAGCATTCGCTGGCGGCTTTGATGCACCATGATCCGGATCACTGATCCTGATCCGGATCACCCCAAAGGAACGCACCCTTAGTTTTAGTGTGTAACAAATGTAAGTACCGTGTTTTATAAAAAATCGTGTATTTGCAATAAAAAATAAATGATGTCTATAAAAAAGAGCGCAACATTAGCCGTGGAAAAGAAAATGTACTGGCTGCTCACACTCGATACCGTGAAGAATTAGCTCTCCATGAGTTGAAACCAAGCGGGGAAAAGCAATAAACTTGAAACGCAACAAGCTCAAAATGTTTTGCTCTAAGCTCGATTTTCCTGATTGCTAAATTAGTTGGGCGTAGCTCCGGTCAAACTCAAAAAAACGTAATTTTATTTCTGATTTGTTTTTTCGGTATAGTTCAAGGGTCACCAACATCCTGAAAAGATAAACTTCCTCTGTCAAAATGGGAGAGCACGGCAAGGGCATTACAACTTGAGTAGATCGGAACAAATGGTGCTATGTGTGAAAAGATACACACAAACAAGGCAAGAGAGAAAGTATATACTAACAGCTACATGATATACATAATAAAAGAATAGCTGAGGTACGCAGTAAATTATAAAATTTATATTATAAGTTACAAGTCAGTTAAAGGTGCAGAATTACAGGGTTATAGCGTTATATCTGAAGTACGCAGTAAATTGCAAAATTTCAAGTCAGTTAAAGTCAGTTAAAGGTGTATAATTATAGGGTTATTGCGTCTGTTACACCGTTAGCGTTGAATGTTATTTTACGTCAAATCAATCGCTTTAGTATAATGATAGTTGATTCAGAGCAAAATAAGTGAGGGTGACAGCGTTGCGTGATTCGTGCCCATTGTGTCGGTCAAACACTAGCCTGTTCTTATCCGAGGAAGTGCAGATTATAGTTTTGTCTTAAAACAAATGACGGACGAACAAAAACCAAAAACCGTTTACGTGACAACGTTGCTTGATTTGTGTGCATTGTTAACATCACACACTATCCTCAAGATATTTGTGCTGCAGGTGCTTTCTTAAAGAACGAAAAAACAAAACAAAATAGTGAAAATAATAGCGTGACGACGTTGCGTGATTTGTGCACAATGTGGGGGTCACACACTAACTGACCTGTACAAGTCACGTCCGTGCGCTAAGCTGTCTTCTTATTGGTTGTGATTCGGGTCAGGAAGCTCACTGAAAGCAGTGAGATTACATTTGATTTGTACACGGAAGTAGGTCAATCAAGTAAGAATTTATATTTAAAAGTAACAATTTACTAACCTTAGAAACAAGAAAAAAAGCAGCTGCGACTGTTGTTGTTTATTTGTTTTATTGTTGATTTTTCAGCTCAAGAGAATTACCGCAATTATCCATTCAAAGTATAATCTAGTTTCTTTTAACCGTATAATTCTTACCATAGCCGGCAATGTTTGGATTTATGTTGGTGATATGGAAAGCGTTGCTGACTCGCTATTAAGTTTTTTAAGTTTTTCTTTCAATTTATTTTATTTCATTCCAAACATCGAGAACTACCCATAGTTTTAATCTGCAATTAATATTAAGTTGAACTCTACTGGGGTCTAATTATATAACGAATTTCAGCACGAGCTGAAATTCCAGCCTGGTTAGTCGTTGTCAGATTTGAAGTCGGCTTCCAGAACAAATCTTCTTAAAAAGGCGTTTGCGATTACAGGGCGACAGTTTTAGCCACAGTTGAAATTCAGGTTTCAAAGACCAGGCTACAAATTTCAGCTCGGGCTGAAGGGATAAGAAACCTCATGTAATCGCATTCAAATTCCAGCCTGTGTCTCCAACGACACAAAATGGTGGCCTCAAAGTGGAGTTTAAATCTCAACCGGGGTGAAATTCACCATTCACCATTATTATTATTCAATCACGCCCGCTCCCCGGGCTGAAACTCGCTAGTAAAGCGGGCCCTAAAGATGTCTACACACGAGGGGCCATGATGCAGGGACATGCAGCAGCGACAAAATTATGTGTTCACACGTTGGGGGCATGTAGCGGGGACACGTAGCAGGGACGTGTAGCGGGCACATGCAGCAGCGAAATAATCACAATATGTACACACACATGATGTGGCTGCGACATGTCCCCTCAAGTATCCTGTTTCATGCCCCCTTCGTGTGAAGTCGCTGATACATTTGGTTGCGACATGTGCTTGACTCATGTCCCATCGCCTGCAGGTGCCTTAAGGCTGGCGTTTTTCACGATAAGCACGTTTCATCAAATGAATTATCAAATACAAATTAAATTTAAGTTTTGCTATCAAATTTCTTGAAGGTTTTCATAATTCTTTATACAAAGCAATTGCTTGAGCTCTCGTTTACATGACTTAACGCCTGCAGTTCATTTAAGGACACATAACTGGTTTTGAGAATCAAAAGTCAGGAAAAACAGCATTTTAATTTACAGCTTGTAGCGAAGAAAAGTAATAAATAAGGAGAAAGCACACAAGGGAAGGGAAAAGAGAAGGAGAGGGGAGAGGAGTATGTTATTGCATGTGAAGTGAACTGTCGTTTGCAATAGCTTTGAGGCTAAGGGATAACGTTAGCACATGAGCGATGTAAAGGAAAGAACGAAAATAATCTACATGAATATTAAAGACGCTGGGATCAAATACCTTACAGCAGGCGGAGTTATGGTGTGAGCAGTACTTGCCCTACGGATCCGGTCTTCTAATGTACTTGGTCTTCTGCGTATGAAAGCGCAATGTATAAAATGCATCTTACTTCGTTGTAGAAAGAAAATAGTATTATAATTCAGAACCTACATAAAAATAAGTTAGACGAGATTGTTTCGTCGATATTTCCATTTGTTTACTCCGTATTGAACAAAGAGGGACAGGCCCCATTTTAGTTGCTCAAAGGACGGGTAATACAATCTACAGCGTAAATCCAGTGGATAGCGCAAGTTGTTTGGACTACAGTTATCTGCTGGAAAGCGATTTATCCAATGCATTGCGTCATCTACCCTGTGAACAACTGGGCCTAGGTAATGTCAATCCCTCGAATGTGCAATGTTCCTTTTCTCCATTTTAATCTAATGTATCAGTGAAGCAGAAGCAAGTTCGTATTTAAACTCACAACATGAAACAAAAGCACTATACAGTACTTACCTGGGGTCAAGAATGGTTTGTTTACTGTCCTTGGTATGGCCTGGCCCATATATCCTAGAAAGAAGCTCGTCAATTTCGTTCGATGACCTGCAAAGAAAGAAATGGTCTTGGAACTTACCGATTGCCTTTAACCATTAAATCGGTTCAAACAAAGGCAGAATTTTACCGATTTACCCTTGCGTATTAGCTGTTGAAATTGAATACGTTTTGTAGATATGACATAAGAATGTTCGATGCAATGGAAAATATCAACAGAATACTATATTATTGCGGCAATGCTCGCTCCACACCAGAAAGCCTGTTTACAGGCCATATTGAACCCGATAGATAATATAAGTATAAACTTGACAAATAAAGTCTATGTTGGCGTGCGTCTGTTCAGCAATAGATCACTGATGACGTCAAAAGTGGAACACGAGGCGACAGTCAAGTGTGTCGCCAATATTCTTACCACTTTTTGGCGTCTTCTGTGATCTATTACTGAACAGACGCACGCCTACATGGAATCCATCTGTTCTACATAATAAAGAAACAAAATATAACGTCATCAGCGTGTGTGTCCTTTAATATATCATAGGTAGCAACCAATCAAAATGCGTCCATAATTGGAGCATGTACTAAATCCAGGAACACCAGAACACCACAAAACACGGAACACTGGAACACCGGAACACCCCGGAACACCAGAAATACAATAAAATGCCAATAAATGTCTGGTGTTCCGGTGTTTCGGTGTTCTGGTGTTCCCGGTTTTAGTACATGCCCATAATTGGGTTGTTATATAATAAGTGTTATTTTAAATGAAGAAAACCCCCAGTGCCCACGGACGTAGTACAGTTTAATGAGCAACGATAGCGTTGTGAGCTTACTTTGTGGGGAAAAGAAACTTGAGCACGGACTCTAGTTCTTCCTCTTGTAGTTTGCCTTGCTGGACTAAAATCGAAATCAACTTTATGTTCTGAAACAGAAAAAACCGTAGTTAGTAACTCATATTTGTAAATTGGATTAATAAACTAAAATCAAAACCAACTTCATGTTCTCAAACAAAAAACACAGTTTCTTAACTCATATTCGAAAATTGGGTTAATAAACTAAAATAAAAATCAAGTTGATTTTTCTGAAACTTCAAAACGCCACAAGTTGTTTAATACTAAGAAAACATACAGCCTTGTCTCAGTTTTACACTGAAATAAAGCTGATTAGTATAAAATAACTATAAAAGTGAGAAGTCATCATCGCAGTGAATTTCCAATTTGAGCAATTGGAATAAGAAATACTGAAGAAAAAAAAAAAAGAATGAAGGTCTTCAACGGGATTCGAACCTGTGACCTCCGCAAAATGCTCTACCAATTGAGCTGCACGGCCAGACACTGGGAGCGAGGTGAAATGAAAGTTCATATATTGTCCCGTGAGAGGAGTCAAATGACGTAACGTGTTATCTAAGCTCTTCAAAACGCTTTTAACCCGGGCGTAAACAAAGACAGTCCAAGTTTTACATCAGTTTGCTATCCTATCCAGAACAAACTCAAAACGAGATTATATACAATTGCATTAAAGAAAGAAACTCAAGCTACCTGTTCCTCTATTGCTTTCATTCTCTTGATATCTGACGCCATCTTCAACTCGTTTATTGATTGGTCGATCTCTTTTTGCATCCGGGTTCTAAGATCATTGAGTTCTTTCTGATGCCTTGCCTTCACAGCTGCTTTCCTGAGCTTCATAGCCATGTTATTCACATTCAGATTGCTCATGTATTTGGACAACTCGTCCTTAGCAGCGAAAGAAGCAACAAAATTAATAACCAATCGGTTCACGCTTCAACGCACATTATCGAGTTATGGCGCACGCGGGAAGATAGGAGAGCACGAAAGGAGCGTACGAGTTGCTCGAGAGGGCATGACTTTTAGTGCTCTCATAATTTCTCAAGTGCACCATAACTCTTTACTAAAAATCTACTAGTATACTAATGCAAATGCCGCAATCTGATTGGCTGAGCTACTGCACACTATCAGCCATTAGAGTGCAGTGGTTGAAGGTCGTCTTCAGAATGGTGACGTCTTTGCGCTTTATCGAAGTTTCGCAGGAAGATTTAGAACTTTTTGTTACCGACACATGATTCATTTATTATGATTTTTACTAAAACAATTAGATTATTCGCTCTCGATTTCCATGTGGTGATAGTTGATTCGGCCTTCGGCCTTATCAACTATCACCACATAGAAGTCTCGAGTTCATAATCTAATTGTTAAATAGAGCACAGCTGAAAGCATGCACCAATTGTTTTATAACATTGCTGGTGGAAATTTGCATCCAAACTTGCGCCAAAACTAGCGTTATATTGGGTGTCGTGGACGCGTACGTATACTGAATTGATTGCGCGGTTCTTCTAGCTGTTCTAAACTCAATCAACATCGTGTTAGCCTAATTAATAGTTTTCTTGATTTTGTCGTTTACTCGCAGGCACAAAATAGGCACAAAATCTTTCTTTGAGTTTTCCCCTTTCTCCAAAATACGTTAGTATGCCATCGTCGTTTCTTTACAGTTTATTGTTACCTCTTTGGCGTTTTTCTACTTTGGAAAACTATTATTTTAAGGTTTTACGTGTTTTTATGTTCACTTACTTGGACAATGACTTTCACTGTCAATAGCAGGACAGACGTATGAAAAACTGACGTCAATTTGTTTTAAACTATTACAAAAAGCTAGATTGGACAAAGTTATAAATTGATGTCTGTCCGCTTATTGGCCAATAACAGACCTTTTTACCTATACGGCGACAACTTTCAATTGTTTCAAGTATGGGATGCCCAGGGGGCAAATACAGATTAATTTGCCCCCTGCGCATAGCCTGCGAGCAGGCTCACTCCGGAGCTCCACAGCCCTTGCCCGGAGTGAGCCTGCTGGCAGGCTACCCTGGGCATCCCATAATGTATTTCAAAACAATAGAAATCAAAATGGTCACCATATCGGTAAAAGGTCAAAGAAAAGCATTTCGTTTGATTTTTTTTTGTTTATTTGTTTACTTTCTTGCCACGATTGCAAACAATGTGTAATTGACCACGAAATAGGAATAATGCTTTTAAATTACTAGAAATTGATGATTATTTCTATTTTTCAATTATATAACTCTCTGTTACCTTTTGTTGTAGTACAAGAGTTTCCTCTCGTTGCTTCATCCTTTGTTGAAGGCGCTCTCTTAACACCTACGTTAAAAAGGCTCACAGTTTAGTAAACGAAACATGATCAGCTATAAAAGGAAAAAAAAAAAAGAAAAGTCACGAGTGAAAAAGATTTATTACAACAATAATTATATTAACATGATAATGATATCATAGTGCTAAGAATGTAACGTCACTAACCTGTTCTTGTTTCTCTTTCTGTAATTTCAAATTATCTTCCAGGTTCTTCGTATCCTAAAATAAGTAAACAAAAGCAATGATACAGTCCGGACCAAACGGGCGGAACGAGAGATAATTGATAAGAGTTGACTCGCATGGGAGTTTTCGTCATCTCTTCAACTATCGTCAGCTCGGGCCAAACGAGGAAAACCTCTCCTCAACTCTCGTGAATAATTGAGCAAGTTCAAACTGGTAAAGAGTGCATGAAGGTCAATGAGAGTACAGTCAAAACTGTCATCTTCGTTTGGCACGGGCTTAACACTGTGATATATTTAGCTTTTGTTGTTTTGCATGATTCACTTTTATGATTTTCCATTTGTACATAACAAAGACACAATACTACCAAGGAATAATGTAATAAAAAAAATCGCAAATTCGTTATATGGACTGAACGTCTCCCAACTATTACATTTGTTTGCAAAAGGTTACATTTGCTTACTAAAATCACAGTGATCAAACATTAATTTCTCCATATTACAACTACAAACTGTCAAGCGGACAGGTGGTGCGTCAAAAATCAAGAAATCATCGACAAATGGACATCGTCTTGATGTACCTCCAAATTCTTAGAACTAACTTTTAAAGAATGTAAGGTATTTAGTGGGGAGAATTAACAGTTTGAGTCTGATAATGAAGACGCGCCTTTTGGTATTTTTCCATGATTTTCTGCGTCTCTGGATCCTGGAATGTCCCTTTGGATTCCAGTTCGTCAACAAGCCCAGCTTGAAGCTGCCCCAGGGCCTGCTGCTGAAGAGCAATCTTCGAGATCTGTATGGACAAAAAATGGGATAAAATTCCTTGATCTGTATATAGCCAAAACGAGTTATAAGCAGACTTCATTGTCTAGAGGGGTTTCTACATGACAACGACACGACTTTCATTCTATTCTAAACAACACGCTACGTGTACTTACCCTCGAACAAATCAAGACACATCAACACAATATTTTCTGGTGTACTGTGCCGTAGTAGCCCGTTACACTGAGTTTATTGCATGTAACATTCATAGCTATACGGTCACATATATCAAAGAACTTAAGAATCAAGCATCCTTACAAAATAAGCTTCAAGTGAAAAACTAGACTGGAGAGTTGAGTGCGCATCCGAAGATGCTCGGGAAAAACCTTCTTGAAAACCCGAAATTGAACAGGAAAAAAATGAAGGGAACCTGGGTAGGAACAAAAAGCTCAAAACTCCGACCCTTCCTACGGGACCAAATACATCTAAAATACAACTGCAAAAACTACTAAAGCAATGAAGCAAAATGACCAAAGCGTGAAGTGTAACGACCGAGAATGACTCGCATGCGAGCTAATATTGATACAAATTCATGACACGCATAGTAAACGAACGTGCATGCACACGCTACATTATTCATGATCCACATAACAATACAGCAGCTCAAACAATAGCGAACAGAAATCAATTATCTCCTAATGCCATGCAACCAAAGAAAATTTTCAATTCCGGTGGAAGATGAAAAAGTCGTACCATATTCACATAAACGTTTTTTATTGGGGTGCAAGTTTTATAACGTCATAAATGCTACCATAAAAAAAGAATATGAAACGAACAGCCATACCCAATTTACAGAATGACACAGGACTGAATTTTTGTACCGGTACAGCAAGCGAGGTGAACTAGCGCCGGTACGTCTCGCTCCAGCATGACATTTTGGCCCCGTCCACACGTATCCGTTTTCATTTGAAAACTCAACTTTTTTCTTAAGGCCCGTTTACACAGGCGATTTTAGGGGCGATTTGAGCGGCGATTTTTGCGGCGATTTTTGCGGCGATTCCAAATCGCCCGTGTAAATTAGCGGCGATTTTAGTTTGAGAATAACAAAAACCTGCTTTGGTGTACCCCCCGAGGGTAGTTTGTCATAAACATGGCGGACGTTGCTTGCAACACGACCTCCAAAAAGTTGCTTACTACAACAAACGGGAACATTGGTTTTCCTTTTTTATCCGGGGGCATCTTCTTTGTTCCTCCACCGATCCTGGAAAGATTTTCTTTAAAAGAGCTTACCGCGATGAGAAGAAAATAAATATTTGGACTCTTTTTTAAAGAAAATCTTCTATAGTTTAAGTCTGCTCAAAAATACCCCACATCAACAAAGTATTTCAGTTTTTATTTATAATTCAAAAAAAAAATTGTCATTTTAAAGTGCTACTGTGAGGAAAAGATGTTGTTCTTGTTCTCTGTCGTGCTTAGTGATAACATCGCATGCACTCCGTGCTAGTCGCTGAAAAAAGGTCGTAAAATCGCAGCAAAATCGCCAAGAAGTTGCCACGAAATCGCCATGAAATCGCCGCTAGTTTACACGGGCGATTTCGAATCGCCACAAAAATCGGCTGTGCAAACGGGCCTTTACAGATACGTATCCGATGAAAACGGTCACCGAAAACGCAACTTTTTGAAAACGCTCTCCAGAGTGGAATTTTTTGAAAACGCTGTTTTCGTTTTTACGTGTGGACGGGGTAAACAGAACTTTTCAAAAGAAAAGAAAATGGCAACACGTGGTTTCCTTTCCTATCTTGCGGGCTCATTTTACCGGTAAATGCGCATGCACCGTAAGCGGTATCTGCGTTTTCGAACCGTTTAAGCGTTTTCGTGTGGACGGGTGAAAACAATATGAAAACGCTACGTGTGGACGCGATTTTTTTAAAAACGGAGAAAAAAAAGTTTGAAATCGGATACGTGTGGACGGGCCCTCACAAGACGGAACTGGGGTGAACTCGTACAGGTGTGAAAGTCGCAGACCCTGGAATACGTACCTGTTTTGCTTTTTCGATCTGTAGCTTTGCTATTATTGCACCAAGTTTCTCGTGGTGTTCCTCAAGCTTTTTAGATCTCTCAGCCAGCATTTCATCACGAACCTGAAACCAACAATGACAACATGTACAATGCAAACACTGAAACAACAATGACGCAACACGTGCGAAATAAAAGCGTAGCGCATGCCAGTAGTTAATCCATAAACTATTGGACGATTTTTTGTCATCTTCAGTGTTGTTTTTACCATTGTATCAAGGCCAAGATAGTCTGGGAGGCAGAGAAGTCAAAGTAACCACAATCCAACCGATAGTTTAAGTCAAAGCGCACATCACCCATTTCTCATTGCGCAAAGGGTAATGCTTTCCCGAGCTGCATTTTCGTTCACGTTCTGTAAAGCCGTGAACAGATGTGCAAGATCATACGTTGAATACACGGCTGTCGGCTCTTCAAGTTTCTAGCAACCTTGTTCAACCAACAGAGCAATGCAACAATCTCTACGGCCTTCCAACAACACAATGCTTACAAACATTTAAAGAGATCCTAACACATAACACAACAGGCTAACTGTTAACACAGAAACATACGTCGAACAGAATCAGAAACATACATCTGTGTTCGCCCAAGGCACAAAAACCCGGCAGGCACGTTTCTCATTAATTTGCCTATATTTCTTTTTAACAAAAATATCAAAGGCAGCTTGCAGATGTCCATTTTCATACTGATAGCCGCTATATATATTTACAGAAAGGGACTAAGAATCCATACCGCTTCCATTTCATCTTCTAATTGAAGCTCGTCTTCCTTCATGGCGGACATTTTTTCCTGTTCGTGTTTCTTTATCATCTCGATATCTTCACCTTCCACCAGAATCTTGTCACTGTAATCTCGTTCCTGCACAACAAATACCAAAACAAAATCTTCAACCAATCTCCTTTTTCACGGAGCCACTAGGAAGATTTCATAAAAAAAACGTAGAATCCATTCCACCTCCATCAGGTTTCGTCTTGTTTCCACAAATTTATATTTGATCGCAAATTATTGGCGCTATGTGGCTGAATGTTTAACTTGCTGCCTGCATGCCAACTCTCTTACAGATTCATAAACTAAACAGTATAACTGTTTGTAACTTTCGAGTATTCTCCGCTTTCGGTCGCCAGAAATCATATGAAAAGCAGCAGTCTTGTGCTCTCAACTTTGGGGAAAAACAGCGAATCACAACATTGGTTAATTGCGCCACGTCCGAAAAAGGAGGCGATTCGCGAAAAAAATGAAAAATGAACAACATAAAATGGCCGTATTTTCGGGACAAATCAGGGGAAATCCCAAAGTTGTGTTTGGAGGTTACAGCATCGCGTGAAATGTTTCCAGCAATCGCGTACATATTATAAAATGTCAAAAGCTAACCAAGGCATTCATTCTCTGAATTTATTATATAGTAAATACCTTGGTTTCATTCATTTGCTTCTGTTCTAATTGTTCCATTCTTCTTTTCCTTCGCTGAGCCAGTTTATCCTCCAACATTTGTCGCTGCCGCAACTTGTTCAACGTGAGGCTAGTTTGAAAAAAAGAAATTAGGTTTATGGATCGATCACAAAAGCCAAGTTTAGAAACATTTCTAACGATTGAGAATTCACAATCCAAAGGATTCTAGCAAGGGACTCGCGACAAAACAATCCAATTGCAAATTCTGATTTTTTTTTTTTCAAGTTAAAGGAAAAGACTTGTTTGAAACAGGAATGAGACTTTTTCACGCTGCACAAGTTCAGCACGGGATTTTACATTGCGAATTCTGTTCAATAAATAATTAATGTACGATATCTCGGCTAATGTATCATCTTTCATAAGTATGGCTAGAGCTCGCTGTGAAGTTGCTTTAGTATCTTGAAATTAAAAGACAAAAACACCAAAATTGTAAATATCAACTAAAACGTAAATAATACTAAAGATTCACAATGTCACGGCAATGGATCATTTGATTTCTGGCCACTCTGACAAAGAACAAAAATTGATGAACTTTAATCCACTTCCATCCTTCTAACCCTGTACTTCTTTCCCCAAACACTCGTTCTAGTTTGCTCCATATGATCTTTTTATCCAATTTATTTCTATATTTGGTGGCAATTGGCCATGTAATTTACAAATTATAGACAAGGCGTCTATTGAGAATCAAGCAGGGCTCTGTCCATTAAAAACGGGTTACGGAAGCGCTGAAGTTGAATCTGATTATTCAAGAGGCGTTCCCCGAGATGTAGCCTCCACAAAATCTTAAGAGAATGGTGAAGTGAACAAATGTGATGACAAGGTAACAGTACCTGCTTTCCAATTCAGCGAGATTTTTCTCGTGTTCCTGTATGATTCTGTCTCTTTCTTCTTCTGACATCGCCACTTGATTGACAATCAAATCTCTGTAACGGTAAAAGCTCGGTCAATCAATAACTCATTGAGTTCAAATTTTTCTATACCTTAATAGCTGCGGCAGTTTAAACAAACATACATAAGGAATAGACCCAGTTTAGCACTCTCAAGAAGTCTCCAAGGCCACTATTGTCTCTATCAACTCTTGCGCTTCTTCCCTGCTCTTCAAGCTTTCCGCGTGCACGATCACTCGATGATGCACAATAAAGCATAAACCAATTGTTAAACTCGTTAAAAAAAAAATGGAAACTCACCCCACTATTTTGTCTTCCTGTTTTCTGATTTCAGCTTGCTCCTCTTGTTCTATCTTCATTTTCTTCTCTAAAGCAGCGCGTTGCTTTTCCAATCTTTTCTACAAAGAAAGAATAGTCGAAGTGTTGACAAGAAACAACCATAAGATAGAAAGGAACAGAGAGCACTTTGGATAAATCCAAAAAAAAGTTTTAAAAGAACGTCTACCCTTCCAAACAAGTTGCGGTCAAATTTTTTCAAAATACATTAAAATTAGAACATATTTGAAGAAAAATTAAACCTCTCGGAAACCGTATTTTTGTGAAAAATATGTCTTTCTATTGATGCCAAGTCTGTTACGAAGTGCAAGATTTTATTTGCACAGAATCCACGCCAAGTTCATTACGCCGGCTAAGCGAAGACTTTTCAGGGACGCATTACTGGGGCCGTCACGGGAAAAGACGAAACTGCTATTAAAAACAAGACTTGTAGGCTTCTTGTTTAATTTGTTCAACTTACTTCAAGCAATTCTCTCTGTCGCCTTCTTTCCTCTTCTCTAGCTTCCTGTTGCATTGCTACATCGGCCATATGTCGCTCTAAAATAGCTTCCTTTTCGGATTCGGATAAGCCTGTAACCGTAGAAAAAGATATGTTCCTTATCGATACACTGGTTTGTCTATCATGTTGGCTTAAAAATGGGTAGAGAAGTTAGCTTGATAAGCTTAAGAAGCCGACTATTAAAAATTAAATAGTGCAGATGAAAGCGGCCTTAACTGGCTGTGAAGTAAGTTGAGTAGTTTTAAAGTACGCCATAAAAATGCGAGTCTGTTACAATAGTAATCAATAATACTGAAAAGGGTTCAGTTCAAAATATAACGTTTAAAAACTGAAAATCTTTAAAGCAAGCCGAAATAATAAATTTAACAAAGTTGAAATCATCCATGGGTAGCGCGCACGTTCGAACTCAGGAAATCGTCATCACCTATTTTGACGCACAAGTTCGCGCTAATTGTTTATGCGTATCGTTACTGTGTACGCAATTCGTGTTGCAATGTCACGCTTGTAGTTAACTCTCTTAAATAGTCGGTGACCCCTACTTTTTTTTCATGAACTGATTTTATTTTTAATTCTCCTCGGATAGTCAAAAAGTGAACAAAAAATCAATGTGGGAAGTTTTAAATTTTTAAGTTTGCTACCCACACGACAGCGAATCTTGCCATCTTGCGGCTGTTAGGCAAATGGAAATGTGGTCGCTAAATGCGATTTTTTTTCCTTTAAAGAACCACACCAATTAAATAAATTCACTTAATGGGTCCACTTACGTAACACTTGCAAATAAGCCACGTTCACGTCAGAGATTTATAAACACTGTAGCCAAATTCGCTAACGAAGCGCGATTTTTCAGATTTAGGGTGTTCTTCAGGGCATGTTATCTCCAAAACGAAGCCGGTGACCCCCAATTTTTTTTTACATTTTTGACATTAGTAACTCATTATCTTACAGTGGTGAAAGTCTAAAAAAAAAATCAAAGTTAGAAAATGTTTGTGCTAACGTCCTTAATCGATGACAAAAAAAATCCAGATTCTGGTTAAATGCGCTTTTATTCTCTTCCCCCTCTTTATCCCTAAGATTTAAGACGACAAGCAAGTAAAATAGAATGTTACACATTATATGATGTCCGTTTACCTTTGCTAACTAGCTCATGGTACATTTTCTGAGCATTGCTTTTAATCATCTGGTTTCCTTCGCGTATCTGTTGATCTCGAAGCGCTTCAATGTCTTGGGCAGCCTGTGGAAAATTGAGGGAATTTTTTTGTGGGGGTTTTCTAAAGACCTGCAACCCGTAACAACCTTTTTGGACGCATGTTGCGCCTTTCTTTAAAGTACTGACAAACAAAAGACTTGTGCCAACGAAAGCTGTTTCAACATGAAGCGCACGACACAGTCACCGATGCATTGGTTCTGGCGCAGAGCGGAGTGTTTAAACTTAATGTGGTAAATCCTAGGGCACTATAGTTTAGGCATTAAAGTTAGATTCATTCACTTGGATAGTATAAGTGATGAAAAGGGAAGAGGTTTTCGTTGAATCTTCTAATCGGTGTAGCCAAGTTCCATTTGTATCCCCGTTTAAATCTTAACTGCTTCTCATAATCTGCCCTCCTCTTGGCTGCAGTCGGGTTTCTAGTTTGCTTTTTTTGGCCATTTTAGAAGTTTGTACCATTTTAGGCGGCCAGTTATTTTCAGGCGGCCGATTCTTAAATATGTCCAGGCCCCTATCCACTACCCGAAACAGCATCAACGTTTAGTTTTTTTTAAATAAAAGTTTACCTCTCTGTCTGAATTCCTTTCTATTTCCTCGATTTCTTGTCGCTGTTTTTGCAGTATTTTCTGTTTTTCGCTTATCGCAGCCACGGTGTCTAAGGAAAGAAAAAGAGCATTTGTGAGAACACAAGGAATTCTGAAAATCTTAGTGATGAGATCATTGCTCTTAAGTTTAACAATTTATTAAGGGTTGTACTTTACACGGAGTGAAATATCTGTAATATATTGACGAAGACTTGTAACATACGTGATCATTTTTGCTCATCAACACAATTTATTGCTTAATAGGTTGGAGTGTTACATTGTGAGAAACCGTTATTTTCAGGAGTACCTCATTATGGCAAAACGCTATTGCGTTACTTTCAGTGTCACGACCTAAGATGAAGGAAGAGAAACGTAAAAAGTGACTCCTCACCGATTTCTACTTTTTCATATTTCTCATCCAGTTGATCTTCAAACTCCTTGATCTGTCGTTGATGCTCACGGGCCTGATTAAAAAAGAATGAGAGAGAAGATGAAAACGAAACAAAAGCTTGAACAGCTGGGCCACATAGACTAGTAAAGTTTTCCGCAGCCTGTGCAGAGTTTTACAAGTTATAATTGGGACTTAATTACCACTATGCGAAAGCAAGACATACTACCTTTTCCTCGATTCTCTTCTGTTTAAGAGCCGTTAATTTGTGGTGTAATTTTTGTTCCTGTCGCTTTCTGTCTTTCGCAAGTTTGTTATCCACAACTTCCACTTCTTTCCTGAAGCGTTCAAGGTAGGCCGCAGCATCTTCCGAGCTGAGATTGGATGACCTGATGACGTGATAAGAACATAACAGAATTAAAAACAAACGGACAAAAAAGTGGAATGCCAATTTTTAGCCTTAATAAGAATGTAATTAATTAAATACAAAACAACGTCCACACTGCAGCAACATTTTTGCAAAATTTCGACGATTTTAGAGCCAAACTTGAACCTTTGAAAAACTGACATCCTGGCGCTTTTTCAAAAATCCATATCACAATCCCTTTTCCATCCTCGCCATCGTTATTCATCTTCACGTCCTAATGGGTTCCAATCATTTGTTGAACACTGCTCTACAAAATAAAACCGTTATTGTTCAGCTTCCAAAGATCGATGTATGTTTTTGAAATTTCCAAAATAATGCTAACAATGATGACAGTGTCCGTTTAACCACATTATGACTGTCCACGTGTCTTTTACGTCCATGGGCAGGTTACCCCCACCCTT
Organism: Blastomussa wellsi; assembly: GCA_947652115.1. Lineage (NCBI taxonomy): Eukaryota > Metazoa > Cnidaria > Anthozoa > Scleractinia > Plerogyridae > Blastomussa > Blastomussa wellsi. The sequence goes on from OX393562.1 coordinate 4,024,716, forward strand.
CCCCTCCCTCCCTTCTGGTATTTGGCTAGGTTCCACCAGTGCTGCTTTAGATTCCCGGGTGAATAGAGACGCTGCATCTCTCCCGAGAAGACACCTTAACGATACAACTAGCCCTCAAACCAGGAAATTTTCATACAGGTGTCAAAACAACTAATCACTAGAACACAAGCCAACACTAATAACTAATTTGAACGAAAAAAAAAAAGAAAACTATTCCAACATACTTTTCCAAGTGTAAACAGCAAGAACTGTTTTATATTTAAAGAGTAGCACAGCATTACCTGACAAGATTCTCCAGTGCGTCAGCATGGCTTTCCTCTAACTTTCCGAAATCTTTCTTTTTGCGTTCCTCTTCTTCTTGCTATTGGAATTGCAAGCAAATAGTACATTAAAAGAAAAATAATATTATTAACATATTAGAATCTGAAGCCTCGTACGAAGAATTAGAATCCATTATCTCAAAAGTTAGTAAATACATTCAGTAGTTATCATTTTTGCTTTTTTTCGGCCTATCTTATCTTTTCATTTGTGTCTTATTTATCTACCTCTCATAACCTACTTCGTTGAAAACCTCAATTTATTACATAGCTGTTTCTGTAGATTTACTGAGTATTCTATTTTCGTATTTAATTATTAAGTATTTGCATTTTTTTAGTGCGTAAATTTTTAGTGTGTATTTTCTTTTTCTTTTTTTTTTTTCCTGATTTTCCTGGCATGCCTCGATTAGCGTTGCTACCTGCAGAGCAAGGAGATTAAGACCTAATTCTGAAGTAATAAAAAATATTGTTGTTTTTGTTATTAAAAGTAACAAAAAAGCTGAGTACTTAAACAATGTAAAGGAACATGTTGAATATTGAAAAAAAAATTAAATAACAGAAATTATTCCGAATTGTTTGATTACTCGCCTTCTGCCTTGCCAATGCTCGCCTCTCGGCAAGTCTCATCTCTAGCGACATGACACGCCTTGCTCGTTCTTCATCAGTCGCCTTGTCGATGGCAGCCATGTTGGACAGATGATTTTTCATGATAGCGCTCGCTTGTTCTTCGTTTAACTTTGCGTCTTTGGTCAAGTTCTGTATCAGTTTGTTTTGAGATTCTTTCAACGCAAAACGCTTGCTGATTGATACTTCCTATAACGAGAAAGAGCAATCACGTCATGTGTAACTCTTATTCCCACTTTACAATGAAACCTTACAACATAATGTTGTTCCAACTTTTAAGTCTGCAGATGAAATCCTAGTGTGTGACCATTCATAAGAAATCTGTACATTCATGTGGCATTGCTTATTAGACTGTAAAATGTGGTTAACTTTTAAGTCTGACTATGAAACCTTACTGTGTACCATTCAAAGCTACTGAATAGAAGTTTCATGCGGTACTGTTTTGAACCGAGTATGGAATTTTGGTGTGTGATCATTCAACCGTAAGCTATTGAGCAGTAATTTTATGTTGTACTGTTTTTTACACTGTACAAGGTGGTTCTAAATTATAAAGTCTAAGAATGAAACCCTAGTGTGTAACCAATCATGTAAAAGCTAATGACCAGTACTTCCAGATTGAGATGTTTGTGTTTCTCACCAAGAAACCGCGCGTTACCTTTCTAAGTTTCTCCATCTCCACATCTTGTTCCAGTTTCAGATTCTGTTTTAGCTCCTGTTCTTGGGCAGCTTGTCTCTTTTTCAGAAGCTCAAGGATGTTTTTCTTTTCTCGCTGGAAAAAAAATACAGTAACGGGCTTTCGTTCATTAAACAGTCAATTCATTCAGCACTACAAACGTCACAGAGAGAAAACAACGGTAGAATTCCATTCACCCTCACATTTCACCCTCACAACCACGCAGTTAAATCCATCATTCTCAAAAACTTTACATTACTTCAAAATGATCCCGACACTGGTAGAATCTTTTCGCAACCTCCATTAATTTCATTTAAACGCGACAAAAACATAGGTAACTTTTTAGTCAGAAGTGCATTCCAAACTAGTGATCAACCCGGAACTATTAAATGCGCTCGCGCACGATGCAAAACATGCCCTTTCATTCACAACGTTGACAAAATATCGGGACCCAAGCGATCTATCAAAATCACTGATCATTTCACCTGTACCTCAGCCAATGCCATCTACTGTATAACTTGCACTCTTTGCAAAAAGTTATACATCGGCGAAACAGGGAGACGACTTGGCGACCGATTCCGAGAACACCTTCGTGACGTAGAGAAAGACGACAAAAATGCATCGAAACCGGTCGCGAGACACTTCAATCTCCCAAATCATTCTAAGCAACATATGGCAGTCTGCGGCCTTTCCCTTCACCAAGGAAACACGGAAAGCCGTAAAACTCTAGAACAAAAATTTATTTTTCAAATCGGCACTCTTAATCCTCACGGTATCAACGAACGCTTTTCATTCAACTAATTTATTCCCAAGTTTTCACGTTACCAGGCACCAGCCAATAGCGAAGCTCCATCTTTCTGTATATAAAGACACACGACGCACAATTCCTTGATTCGCTCCGACGAAGGGCTAACGCTCGAAACGTCAGCACTTGAATCTCTTTACGGTGGCCAATTGACATTATCAACCCAGTTGATAAAACCAAATTATATTGTTATACTTCCCACCGACGCAGCACCACAGTTTCTTTAGAAACTTACCCCCTCTATTCATTTAATTATCAGTTCGTTCGTTCTTTCGTTTGTTCGTTCTGTTGCCCTTACTTTCGTTCGCTCGTTCGTCCAATTTTTCGTTCGTTCGTTCTTTCGCCGTTTCGTCCGTTCGTTCTTTCGCCCATTTCTTCGCCCGCCCGTACGTCCGTTCACTTCGTTCCTTCGTTCGTTTCATTGTTCCTTCACTCGTTCGTCAAACTTGCCCGTTCGTTCGTTCGTACTTTCGTTCTTTCGCCCGTTTCTTCGTCCGTCCGTACGTCCGTTCATTTCGTTCCTTCGTTCGTTTCATTGTTCCTTCACTCGTTCGTCAAATTTGCCCGTTCGTTCGTTCGTTCGTCCATTGTTCGTAACTTTGTGCATTCCATCGTTCCTTCACTCGTTCGTGTAATCTTAAGTTTGTTTATTCGTTCGTTCAGACAAAGCGAAAGAGTGATAAGCACACGGTTTAAGGTTTTAACGTATAAAACAGTATCTTCACCTCATTGACAAGTCCTTTAATCTTGTTTTCCGTTTCTTCTCGTTCTTTCCTTTGCTCCCGATGCAAAGCATCCAAACGACTCTATAGAAATCAACAAAAAAGCTAACGTGAGTTGACTAAATATATGAGGGGCGGTTGTCTGATGGTTAATAGGGAGCTTAAGCAATGACGACGGCGACGGCTAGGACGACGCCTGCTTAAAAATGAATTTATATTTTACGCATGAATCTCGCAATTGCCTTGATGTATTCGGTGCATCTATCGCTTTCAAAATTTAGCCGTCGAGGTTCACGTTCTCCAAAGTACTCAGAATTTGGTCATTTCACGTTGTTGTTTTGCAGAGGACGGCAGAGAAATGTACAAAGAATTAGAACGCACGTGCAGAGCTATTGTACTGCTAATTAAATCTTTTGTTTTGCGACGTTCTCGTTGACGTTGCCGTCGTGGTTTGCTTAAGCTCCCTAATAATGCGCTGGACACGAAATACATACTGTGAATAAATGCTACAGGAATAAAACATCAAAGTACTCTTGAAAGTAGTGATAGTCCGACTATCGGTGCTTACCTTTCCTACTTTCAGTAACATATTCCTAAGCTCAGCTGATTTGCGTTTATATTCTGCCGCCATCTTGAACGCTACTGCTCCGATGGCTTGCTTGATTTCTAAGCCAAACTGTTAAGGAAATCAGAAACACTGAGTAAGTTCTTATTCTAGATACGTTATTGTTCCGAGCTCGACTGTTTACTTTATAACTGAGAGATAAATGTGTGCATTCTCCCTGATTCAAAGTGAAGATCACTATAATTTTAGCGATCATTGTGAACGCGAATATTTGTTGCTGCCTATTTTCTTCTTGTCATTTAGAACCACCGAAAGTTAACAAGAGTGGATTCGTAGAACTCGATTCTTAAACATCCTTCACTCAAGAATGACTCCTTTCACACAAGAAAACACTTTTAGAGATCGCGCAAAGCGAGAAAATAAAGGATGACTTTCTATCCATGATTGTACCTCTGAAGAGATACTGAAATGCAGCACAACTGTAAAACACGGGCTTTCTTAGCTCCACAGCTGTCCACGTTATACCGTCATGGCTACACGTGCGCACACCCTATTATTTCGTGCGTGTGCGCGTGGCGTTCTCTCATGGGCGCGCTTATTGTTCTGGCTATGCTAAACGCGCGCGCGTTTATCGCTGCGTAATTTCGCTACTAGGGAGCTTAAGCAAACCACGACGGCAACGTCAACGAGAACGTCGCAAAACAAAAGATTTAATGAGCAGTACAATAACTCTGCACGTGCGTTATAATTTTTTGTACATTTCTCTGCCGTCCTCTGCAAAGCAACAACGTGAAATGACCAAATTCTGAGTACTTTGGAGAACGTGAACCTCGACGGCTTAATTTTCGTTTTTCTGTTTGAAAATAAGCTCCGTCCTTTTATTTTCTACAAGAACTGCGTTTGAAAGCCATAGATGCACCGAATACATCAAGACAATTGCGAGATTCGTGCGTCAAGTATAAATTCATTTTTGAGCAGGCGTCGTCCTAGCCGTCGCCGTCGTCATTGCTTAAGCTCCCTTTTTAACCTTTACGTCCCTCTCTTAACCTTAACCTCTTAACCTTAACCGCCCCCCCCCCCCCCCCCTGGGTATACACAACGTCAATTGTTATTCTAGATACTGATATGTAGTCGTGCCCAGTATTTGCGACTTCCCGCTTTACAGACTTACTCTGTTTTCCTGCTCAGACGAGATTTCTCTCTTCACTCGTAGTTTCCTGGCGAGCAATTTGAGCGCTTTAATGAACATGTTTTGCCTCTGAGTTTCCAAATCAGCATCCAGGGTTACAGTGCATTGTACATCGAGGCTGAGGACGGAAAAAGAGGAAACCATGATAATAACAACCTATAAGGGTACACTACTGGTAAATAAACAATGTTTCTACAACTGGAGGCGTTTGTTAACCTACACTTGTTGAACGTAAACGAATATCACAGATTGCCCATCTTTTTGTAGACTTTTAAGTCGAATAGCATCTATATACCGATTGGAGACTAAGATTAAAGATTTAAAAAACATTTTTGTTTCCAATCCGTACGTAGTTGCTATTAGCTGCTATCTCCTGTCTTGGCTGCCTTTACAAAATTACTTTCTGGTTCTCTAAGACCCGAATGTAATTTTACGTTGCAAATGATGAGTTGGTATTTTGAGTTATTTCTTCTTCTAAACTACCCTTAAGCGCAGCAAACCTAAAACTAATAGTCTACTAAGGAAGAAAAACACCAAAGGAGTGATACTAAACCAAACAGGATGGAGAAGAGTGAAACGGATTAGCAAGAAATCACATTTTAGCGCCTTGAAGAAAGTATTCCATTCAACACGTTAAGCGTAAAATAATAACCACACAAGATTGAATTCAGTAGAACAACGCGTGTACATGTAGGTCTAAATAACTCAAGTAAAACTCCTAACAGCTCGTCGCCATACTGTAGCCTGTTACCTGTTTAACTCTTTCTCTGTTTGAGATGCGTTGTCCAAAGACAGTATCGGAACAATACTTTCGTCTGTTTGAACAATGCTGCAAAATAAAAAAAATATGTGCACAGAGTAATAGTTTTTGTTAAAGGCATTCTTTCAACTAGCCCGTAGAAAAACAAAAACAACTAATTTGATAGAAAAACTATTTTTTCCTTTAATTCACCAGTTCATCGTTCTGAGGGGATGGTAGGTGGAAGTAGCGCCTGAAATTCCTGCTTCCCGTACCTACTACTTGCGGTTTACTTTCCTTAATTGATGCTCCCACACCCCCACCGTCAGTGCTACACAGACAAAATATTATGCAATGATAACACTTTCCCCTAGTTACCGTAATCATGGGAATTTTTAGTCCCCTCTCAACACACCGCTTGTAAATTTTATCTTCCGTTTGCTACCAAGAGGGTCTCAATGGGGTTAACCGTTAGCCGTAAAATGGCCAAAAATTTAGCCGTTAGGCGTTAAAATGAAAAAAAATTAACCGTTAGCCGTAAAAAATGTTAACCGTAAAAAATCTAAATACAAAAGTAAAGGCCTCGAGAACTTTTTTTGAGTCTGATGTGTTGTGCGTTTATCTGTTCTGGTAGCGAGAAAAGCCGATCGAAACAGGAAGTGTCGTAAGTGTCCGCATAATTTCCTTGTTTATTTTCCTTTAAGTAATTTAAACTCTATCTTATTTTGGTATTCTTAATATTTTTCCACCTCAGTAAAATCATAAGAGTTATATAGTTCACTGGGAGTGTCTACACACCAACAAAAAAGTACTGTTTTATCTCAAAATGGTCCAAAGACTTTCAGTATGTTTTACAAGAATGGAAATTAATTTTTAACTTCTTAAAACAATAGCAATCACTTTTTTAACTTTTCCTGTTAACCGCAATGGAACAAAATTAACCGTTAGCCGTAAAAAAGCCAAAACGTTAACCGTTAACCGTAAAAGCCACTACCCCATTGAGACTCTCTACCAAGTTCCAGCATTCGTGTCCCAAACCAACCTGTTTACTTTGGGTAGCTTACCTTGTTTCCTTGTGTGTTTCTACAGGTTTGCTGTCGGGCAATTCGCCACCGTGGAAAACGTACTGCGAGCCTCCAGTTAGAACTGTCATGGTTGTGGTATTGGTAAAGCGCTGAGGAAAAGAGGGAAAAAAGGGCTTTTAGCACAGAAGATTTTCTTTTTTTAAAGAGAGTGCCGCTTCGATTCCCAGCCTTTGGTGAAAATCTAGTAAGTGGTAAAGGGCCTTTCATTTTACACTTCTTGGGCATTTTGCTACCAACGTAGGAAAACGATTAGTTTGAAAATTGAATTTAATTTCAAAGCAATTTTTTACTTCAAAAAATGATCTCGATACAATGAAACGGCCTCTGTACAAACAGGGTACTTGAATAACGGCATTGATGTAATTACAAATGTTTTGTTGCTGCTCTGCAAGGTGATTGATAGAAGCTGTCATAGCGGCCACTTGTCCCAGGACTTACCGTGTAGTACGGAGCCATCTTGCCCTTGTCGCAACACTTCAGGACAACTAACACCAATATGGCGGCAATCACAGCACCGACCAACAAGCCAAGAAGAACACCAAGGGCAAAATAACCAAACACTTTACGCCGCTGAAAAAAAAAAAGGAAAGACAACACGATAATTACAAGCGGCCTCGATTACTTCATACTCGTTTAGATGTTCAGTCAACTCTTTCTTAAAGGACACCGATGTAAGATAGACACCTCAGTAAGACGGACAACTTTTTTTATTTTATTTATTTGACTTCGCCACAGTGAATCTATTCAACACCGTGCCAGGAGATCAAACAGGACTCCTTTATTGCCCACCCGGCCAACGAAAGGTTGACCACAACACCGGAACTACGTGCCCTACTCTTTTCGAGAAGTGTTTGGCTCTTTAACGTCCCCCACTAACCATGCAACACCGAAGATGCAGGAGACGGGGGCTACGCTTTATAGTCCTTATCTGAGAAGACTTGAACGTCTAACCATTTGCAGATATAATTAAAAAGGCAGCACAATCTCCTCAGTTATTTTAAGACCCTGAGCGTTGGTCCGGTCTGAGGTTCGAGCCCTTTACCTCCCGTACAGCAGACTGGTGCTCTACCAACTGAGCTAGCCAGGCGGCGGTGTGTTAGTCTCTGCGAGCGAATTTTTAGTCACTTTTCTGCATCTAAGGTGCATGTCCACTATCGCGTAATTTTCCGTACGTTAACAGGCATGAAATTAACTGGCCTTACAGGCGTAAAATAAAATAGAGGAAATGTGCGGATGGCTTGTGCCTGCGGAAAAGTTGAACCACCACCTTTACTCAGTAAATCCACGTCCATTAACGTGCGAAAAACTACGCTACAGTTGAAAGTAAATGCGTGTTATGCTTGGTGTTATGAAACTCGTTTGAAATTAACTACTGGGTTTTAGTACGTGGTTAATGTGTTTTAAGTACGTGTTTTCTAAACAAAATTCACGCCGATAGCCGCCGTGATGGTTTCATAGAGTAATCAACAATTAGATAATTAGATTATGCATGAATTCGAGATTTCGCATGATAGCTCGAATTAACTATTACGAGATGGAAATCGAGAGCGGATTTATACTAATTACTTTAGTATAAATCTACTAGACATTCAAAGCCGCTTAACAACAAGATTATCCAAATCGTCTTCACAGACATTAAAAAGACTTCACAAGGCCGCAATTTCGTTGACAGCCGATACTGACGTTCTATCACAGAATATGTAGTGAGTAGCGTAGCCAATCAGTGAACAGCATTGAATGCCTAGTAGATTTATACTAATGGCAGTTAGATGACAACAAGTTCGAGGACTATCAGTTAGCGCTGAGCGTGGCCTGAATGTTTTCAGGCTTCTTAGAAATTGCTTAACTGAATGGGAAAATTCACTCAGATAATATGATGATCATTAATCACTTAAATCTACATCCGCAGTTCATATATGAATCATTTCATATTACTTTACATCAAGATGTAAAGTAAATCGAGAAGGGAACGGGAAGCCCTCATTTTTTTCAGGCTTCTTTATTCAAATTGCTCAAATTTTAATTCACTGCGATGATCATTTCTCACTTGACATCAAACCTGATAACGCTGTTGCTTACCTCTGGTTCGTCCACGTCATCTCTTTGTAAGCAAGCTGTGCCGGTATCACTCTTTTCTTTGTATATTGGGCTGTTTAACTGTCAAATAAAGTAATGTTTACAAAAAGTCCAAGGGTTCTTTGCCTGGGGAACAACGGACGGACTTATAAAGCAATTCAAGTTCTTTTCAACAAATGGAGCGCATTGCTCCACGTCTTACACTCTGACAGACAACAGAAATGATGTAATAGAATTCAAAATTCAAGTGGAACCAAGTGCGAGGCGAGTGGTTTCATTACAAAGATTTGAATTTTAATCGTATCATTTTAGTCTGAATTAGCTATAATCAATGACCAAAAAAATGTGGTAGATATGTTGTTGTTGATTTTTTAGTCTGTCTGTCTCCCTGTCTGTGTCAGTGTTCGTTTTCGTTTGTTTGGTTGACAAATTACAGTGCAACCCCGTTCAACCAGTCACTAACGGGTCACAAAAATGTAGCCGAATTAATGGGGTGGCCTTGCTAAGAGATTGCTCGAAAGCGAAATTAACGTCTGGCTATGCTGCTGTTTGGACTAAAATATAGTACTCAATTATCGTATTCAATTAAGAGGACCATAACGAGAAATGGTTTGCAAATAGTGTGTTAAAAACGAAACTGCACTGCATAACATGTTACACGTACGTCATTTCTATAGTCTACACTCCCGTAACATGTTGCACATACATCATTTCTATGGTCTATACTCTCGTAACATGTTGCACATACGTCATTTCTATGGTCTATACTCTCGTAACATGTTGCACATACATCATTTCTATGGTCTATACTCTCGTAACATGTTACACATACATCATTTCTATAGTCTATACTCTCGTAACATGTTGCACATACATCATTTCTATGGTCTATACTCTCGTAACATGTTGCACATACATCATTTCTATGGTCTATACTCTCGTAACATGTTACACATACATCATTTCTATGGTCTATACTCTCGTAACATGTTACACATACATCATTTCTATAGTCTATACTCTCGTAACATGTTGCACATACATCATTTCTATAGTCTATACTCTCGTAACATGTTACACATACATCATTTCTATAGTCTATACTCTCGTAACATGTTGCACATACATCATTTCTATAGTCTATACTCTCGTAACATGTTGCACATACATCATTTCTATGGTCTATACTCTCGTAACATGTTGCACATACATCATTTCTATGGTCTATACTCTCGTAACATGTTACACATACATCATTTCTATAGTCTACACTCCCGTAACATGTTGCACATACGTCATTTCTATAGTCTATGCTCTCGTAACATGTTGCACATACATCATTTCTATGGTCTATACTCTCGTAACATGTTACACATACGTCATTTCCACGGTCTATACTCCCATTGGCCAAATCTGTCAACCACTGGACGCTGTCTCAGATGAATCACTACCCAGTGGACAATCGCTTGTTTTTTTAACGCATATCTACCGGAGAGCGTTGAGCAAATAACCTTAGGAAAAATGCAATTGTTTAGTGCTTTTACCTGAACACTCTTCCACGCTACTTCAGCAGGGATACGTATCGTTTCCGGTTCCTGAAAGAGGAGGACAAGAATATTACCTTTACAGTTCTGTCCTCTCTACCGTTGTGGGAGGTGCAGTGGCCTAATGGTTAGTGCGCTGGACTCCGGATCCGTTGTGTTCTTGGGCAAGGCACTCTCACAGCGCCTCTCTTCACCCAGGTGTATGAATGGGTACCGGCGGATTTACTGCTTGGGGGTAACCCTGCGATGGACTAGCATCCCATCCAGGGGGAGTAGAAATACTCTCTGTCGCTTCATGCTATAGAAACCGAGATAAGATCCAGCCTGATGGGTCACTAGGCCCGAATGCAGACTTACCTTACCTTACCTACCTACCTTAACCACTCGACAGTTTTTGATTAATTTTTCACATCACTTTGACAGGCACTGTGAGAGTAAAGTGTCCTGCCCAAGAACATAACACAATGTCCCCGGGGCTCGAACCCGGACTGCTCGATCCGCACACGAGCGCACTAACCATGAGGCCACCGCGCCTCCCACAGGGTAGAGGACCTCCATGAAAACAATCTGAGGCTGATCTGACCTGTTCTCTAAATATCAACAGTTTTTTGTTTATAAACGGAGATAGAAATAACACAGACAATCTGACAACACGGTCAGTGTACCTACCTTTTCACCAACTTTGAATCGCGCCACATAGACGAAAGATCTTGTCTCACCAACTATAACAAATAAAAATAGTTCATTTGATGGCAAGTTTGTATCAGTTGTGAAAATATCAATCACGTGATCAGCGGCCATAGTGGTTTTCTGAAACAAACGAAGATGTTTACATAAAAACAGAGCTCAATTCTCGGAAGGTTGGTTTGGTACACCAATATGGCTGCCGCCGTTTCTTTTTTTATCTCTGTTACTATGTTACAAGAGTTCGTGCATGACAGCAAATGCATGCTTATTATTTATCATTATTTGTTGATTCGGAGCCTCGCTTTCAAATGTTCACAGCATCGTTGCGTGGTGTTTTTGGCCAAACATTTTTCTCTTGATCTCACAGTGCCTTCCTCTTTCCAAGATAAGTATAAATTGGCTAGCGTTCTATCAACAATGCTGATCCTATGCAGTATGCGGGACGCGTGTCACATAAGAACTCAGTAAAAATGACCTAGCTTTCCAGGAGTTCTCGTAGCTCAGTAGATAGAGCGCCCGCTCGGTGTTTCGGAGGCCATGGGTTCGATTCCTGTCGGTGACTCAGAATTTTTCTTTGTCCCACGCTCGTGTCATGTTGGTTAATTAATCTTTCACATTAAATTTACCGAGCTGAAAATTTGCCATCACTCTCATTTCCAATGCTATTCTCTGTTTGAGCACGCTGCTAACTAACTATTTTGTGTTGTTATTGGACCAATAATATTGTCATGTTGCCTTTTTACTCATGGCACAGATATCCTGCAATACAGGTCAGTTACGATGATTCGTCCGAAGTTTTGCAAAATGCCGCATTACGAAAACTTTTTCTCGCGGAAAAATGCGCTTCGTTGACAATTTGTTGAATAACAAAACAATTATCCTGCTAAATCTTGCAAACTCGGCCTACGGACTCGCATTGGGCGATATTCCACGTGCTTTCACAGGATAATTGTAAAACAGAACGCGAGTAATGGTTGTCAACAAAATGGCGGCCTCCTGTTCGCGTTTTTGAAGTGTTTTTAGTGTTTGTGAAGTAGACTTGGGTAATCTTGTTGTTAGGTTTTGAACGTTTATAGTAGATTTTATACTAAAACAATTAAATTGTTCGCTCGTGATAGTGATCTTTCTCAGTCATAATCTAATTGTTCAGCATAAACTGGTTAGAAATCTGATCCAGCAAAAACACTTTGGGGTAGTCTTAGCACAAGACAGACCAGCAAGCATTTTCTACACAGAGGCAGTCAAACTCACCAAGAAGACTGCGTAACGTAAACTGGATGCCAAAAGCGTTCTTTTTAGGGTAGGTAACGAAGGCTCCTTTGGTGGAAACATCAGTATCGTAATAATCCATCCCTTCCGTAGAATCCGTGACAGTCACATTACGAGCATCATAAATAGAACCATTGGCGTGACTCACTGTTACATTAAACAGCACAAGGGGAGAGTCCACATTTCCTTTGAATATCTGGAAATAACGAATGAATGTGCACTTGAGAAACAGGAATTATGCTGCATTCTTACACAACGTTAATAAACGTCCAACAAACAATAATTCGCTGAAAGACCTACGAATCTGCGCTCGAGGCTTGGGCAAGTGGTTCAACTATTGCAGTCGTATAGAGCGTTTTCACTCACGTGACCCAAAAAAAATAGAAAAACATTCAGTGTATAGAGTCAAGAAACTACGCTGTTATAGACGAAAAGTAAAGAAAACACTTCTCCAAGTTTCAGGCGTGTGTGTTATTCCAAACTTCAGATATTCGTTGAAATTTCTCGCACAAATTTGCAGAGCCCAGTATGGAGCCGCCATATTGGTGTACCTCAGTAGAACACAACATGGCGGCCGGAAATAGCCGGAAATAGTGTAAACATCTGGAGTTTACAGTTTACAACTTATCTAGGCGACTGGCTACCTGTTTTCAACAAACATATGTTCATATAAACACTTTTCCTAATACTTAAACTTCTAAAACGGCTAAATCTCGGGAGATAAGTATGTGTTTTTCGACATACATGATCGTAACTGTATGCACATGTAACGCATCGACACGACTCTGAAATTCAAATTGCGTTAGTTTCCACACGAAGGACACTGTTGAGCTGAAAAGTTGAATACAGATATAAATTTAGCACCTTTTATGCCTGATGAGTATAAGAAGTTTCATGGCTCTTTGGTTTTGGATTTTAGAATTTGATGACGTCACGTGAAAACGCTCTATAGACCGTTTCCATTATGACCTCATAAGCGCAGAAATTTCTAATAGTTCAAGTAAAGATCGCGGTCGCAGGGAAATAACGATGGCCTGTGGAAACATGGACATGTAAAAATTATCTCTGAACGATATCAAAAGATGGTTACACTTCTGCATCGATGCAGTGTTGAATGATGTTGCATATTTCTGCTTTTACCAATTAATAAATTGATACTGTTGAATGTTGTTCAATGTTCCATTGGTGCGCCCTAAGATGTAATGAAAACCACGCAATATTGCAATAGAACATTTCTCTCTACCATGCACATTAATCTCAGAATGTTCCATCCTTTAACAAGAAACTATTGCCTTCAGTAAAACTTAAAAAGATATACGTCTTCCTTCTGGTTACTTGGAATTGCTTAAAATTCGGGCATACAGCAATGAAAATGCTGTAATTTCTCCGCTTACGGGCAACTGCAATCCACTGTATAGAGCTGTAAGCTATACAGTACCGCTCAAAAGTAGGTCACCACCCTCTGGCTATACGATATTCTCGTCTCGAGAGACGAGACACTTGTGTCGTGAGACTCTTCAAAAACTGTAAGTACAGGTACCCGCCACTATTAAACTGCTCGAGAACAAGAATGTAAAGCGAGCGAGCACGCCAAGCAAATATTGGACGAAGCTGATGCGACGTTTGGCGCGTAAAGCGAATTTAGTTCTTTCTCAAATATTATATTCTCAGTGTATTCCTGGAAAGAGAAAAAGGCTACTTGCAGACTCGTTAGAGCTTACACAGATGTTTCACTTAGAAGTTCGTGCGTAGTATAGCGAAGACAAAAGTGGAACTTAAAAGGGTACGGTTAAAGCAAATTTCTCACCTGAACAGTTTTAATAATTGATAGAAGCGGTTTCAGCAATGGTCCAATGATAACAAACTCCTTACTAAAGGCATCTGAACCAGCATCAAACTTCAATAAGGCAGTCAAACGGAGAGGCCGTCCGCTCAAGACCAACGGCCTGTTTGCGATCCAAAATTTCAGGAAAATCTCAATAGTGTCATTGGGTCCTGAACTAGGAAGATTCAACACCGAACCAACGGCTACATTTAAAGACACAGGGTTCACTTGAGTTATATTCGGGATCGGCTGGGACAATGTTAGGCCGTTTCCATGTTTAACGCCGATGTCGTTGAGAATGGGAGTAAGCACATGAACAATGTCGGCACTGCGTCTGATGCGTGATCTGTTCCAGAGCAAATAAACAACAACAGCGTTACAATAATGTCTTAATTATGTCTTACCATTACGTTGAAGGGGCTTTAATCAGCATGGTTTTAGGTTTTTTGGCCTTAATCCATGGCCAAAATGCAAACTGTTGGAAAACGAACATCAGTCGACATAAAACTGTTACAGTTGTATAAACATCTGAATGGTCACACACTACTACGTTTTCATCAATACTCTCAAGTTGAGTCTACTATTCTGCATGATAAATACAATGTACAGTAACAAATCGCGGGTTTTCAGACTCAAATGTTAGAAACACTTTGTACAGCATGCATTGCAGTGCTCAATGTAACAAACAGTACATGATTCAAGCTTTCATTTAAATGGCCACACACGTGTGTAAGAACTAGAAGACTAGAACATTCCTACACACAGCATAACAGACAGTAATATGTGAAAGTACTGCTCAACACTGAATGGTCACACGCAAGGTTTTTTTTTTTTTGCAGTAGAACCAGTTGGTACAGCATAATAAACCTGTAGAACCTCATGGAAGTACAGTAGCTTTATTTAGTTACTGAAGGTTTGTAAAGAGTCGTTGGTTTGTCTGAAATCCAGCAGTCATGTCCAATACACCCGCACTGTATCGATCCGTTGAAGTCAT
>OX393562.1:4044829-4422329 GCA_947652115.1 Blastomussa wellsi
CAATTAGATGCACTCCGAATTTTGATATTTTGATTGATTGTCCAGTTGAGTCTATGCATTTTGTACCTATTTAAAACAACAAAGTAAATCTTAAGGTTACCATTATTTTTAGGTAAGGTAAATAGTACTGTTTATCTTTACTGGACAGGATGAGTTTAGGGGACACTTTGTGACATTAATTTACTGTCTGTAATCGTAGAGTTGAGTGATGTTGAAGGTGGAGCAAAGATGAGCATGGGTACACTTTAATTTTTGTTGCTTATTGAAATTAGCGTGCATCTAATTAGGGTCAATCCTGGGCATATCTGTATAATTCAACATGATGTGCATGTTATAACTTCATCATGGTTGAAATCATTCAAAATAATGAGAAAAACTGCCGGCCACAAATTACCTTGAGCTTCCACTAGGAGCCAGGTGACCAGCCACCACTGACAAATCACCTATGTTCGGAGAACCAACCTTCCGGACATTTGTAAAGTACTCATGGGGTGCTGCTACTTCTAGAAGCACCCTAAAAGCAGGTGATGTCGATGACACGGAGTGATAGAGTTGTACAGTGAAGGTAAGGTCAGAGTTTGGTTTCACTTTTGAAGTCTGATCCACAGTCACAGTGACAGAAAGGTCAGGTACAATTATCTATAGTTGATGAAGAAAGAGTGACTTTGTCAGAAGAAGGGGAGTCTTAAGTTTATAACATACTGTTCTGAGTTCTTCTTTGTTATTATTATATCAATCCATAGAAAATTCAGCCAGTCAGAACGCAGGAAAACGGCATCGTATATTTGACGGTTTCATTAATTTCACACAAAATTACAACATCACTGTAATCATACGGTATGGTATAGACATTATTTTATTTAATAAAAAATTCAACACTTTGATTCAATAATGTGGCAATCTAAAAACTATCCATACCTTCATCATGGGAGGCAATCTTTGATTTGAACACCCCTCACTTATTTGGAAATCCCAGTTATAAGCTCCTGCATGGCTTACATACTTAGTGGAGGGGGACAGGGGGGACAGGGGGCAGGAACAACTAATGAACAGGGGGAGTAAAAGGTACAGGAAGCAGGAGGCTCAAACTCGACCCCCACCTTTCCCCCAGGCCACTACTTAAAAAATGAGTTTTGACACCCTCCTCTCCCTTAACCTCACCTCCTCACAGGGCTCCAAATACTGTAACAGTCAAATCAATGCCCACTGAAACCTAGCCTGTTCCAGACTCTCAGATAGTTGAGCACACAAAGAAAAGATACGCAAGTGAAGCGAGCACAAGAGCAAAGACACAAGAGCCTGTAAGCATTGTTTTAAAATCCTCATGCCACCCACTTGAAAGAGGAGACCCTAACTTGTCAAGTTCAAATGTCAATAATTTTGTATTATTTCACAGTTCGACACGAAAACCATTCGGATGTTAGCAGCCTAACTTGTACAAGGTCTTTGGCCAGAATTTACGGAACTTTCAAGAAAATTATATATCATCTTTTTACATCTTTTATTTTTTTGCCACACAAACAAAAATCAAGGTAAAATGCAATAGATAATAAACAAAAACAACTCAATACACAAGATAACCATGAAAATACAAAACCACAATATATTAAAGGTAGAAAGCAAAATGGCGAGGGAACCTAATAAAAAACCACGGAGCTTGTAGGCTTAGGTTTCCTCACAATAAACACCAGATGACTGATTTATGTAATTTATGACAAGTCTTTTTTATAATAATTATAGTTAATAGTTATCAATAATATACGCTTTAAGTTTTTTTTTAAAAGATGCCAGTGATGAAGAGGGCGAAATTTCAGGTGAAAGAGAATTGAAGAATTTGGGACCTCAAAAGAATACGGAGAATTGCTGAATATTTGTTCTACATATAATGGTAGACAAAAGGAGTTTGCATGCCTTGTATTGTAGCAATAAATTTGGTTGTTGATTGTGAATATGTTCTCAAATTTTTGAGGGAACGGCCCATATGTTCTCAAATTTTCGAGGGAACGACTCCTTGCTGATATACAATTTAAAAGTTACATGTATATCATTTATACAAGCTGTCTCCGCCAGCTTCGCTTTCATCGACTTTAACTTTATTTGAAAAGGAAAACCCTGAACTCTACCGCTCGCTTCGCTCATGTACATGTATCTTTTCTTCGTGTACCCAAAAATCCGAGAGCCTGGAACAAGCTAACTGAAACCCAACATTGAACAACACTAGACATCTACTTGAACCCACCTGTAAGGTAACTGAATTCAAAAGTTGGCCAATACCATTGATGCTTGCTTCAGAAACAACCACAATTTGTTTTTTATTTACATTCTGCACTTCATCTGCAGCCCTTATGGTTGCTTGATACTCAATCACACTGTCCAATGGCTGGGAAAAGTTCCCGACATTCACAACAGTGCCAAGGTTCCCACTAACTGCAAATCCAGTGGTATTGAGAGCTAAAAAATTGATGAAATGAACAATAATATCAATTGTTAGTAGCAAATCAAAAAAGCGTTTAAATGTAATAAAAATTATCAATTTTTTTAATGTGAGAGCTGAGTGCATGGAAGGAAATTTTTTTTGTGTCTGGCTTGCCACACATTTAAGGCATTCAGTCACATCCATCCACAATGCGAGCCTTCGTCAGCGCCAAGTTGTGAATTTGTAGCAATTTGTGGTGAGAACTAACAAAGTTTTGCTGTACTATCTTGATGGGTACATTGTAAATACTGTACTTTTGGGCAGTAATCGTATAATCAAGTATTGCAGTCAACATCTTATGAGGTACTGTACATGTACATGTAGCTCCTGATCTCAATCAGGATTCCAGCACAATAACCATAATTACACCACTGTGCCTTCCAAGCTTGGGTTCTGGACTTCAAAAAATGCTTCAGTCATCACATCAAATTGTTGTAAGAAAACTACATTAAATTATTGTCCTGTCAACTCCCTTGCATTAGGAATGACAGTCTCATGTTTGTGGGCAAAAAACTTCCATCAAACACCTGCTAATGCCTACGGCTAAATAATTTCTCACACCTTTTTGAAATATTTTCAAAAGTTACAGTATATTGCAGGGTACAACCTTAAAGGGACCTAGTCAGCCTCCGCCATTTTCAATGGCATCAAAATTATGGCAATTGTATGATGAAGAGTAATTGCATTGCATTGCTGTAGGTTAATATGTTACTGGAAGTGTTTAAATTACCTTCAATGAGTTTTGAAGCAATTTCTGTCGTTTTGACATGATCCACGTAAAACAGAATACGAAAATTTTTGCATGTAAACAATAACAAAGGTGTGGCTGATTAGGGCCCTTTAAGTGACACGGATTTAGAAAAAATGTAAACTAGCTAGAAGCCCTGAATTAAGAGAAGAGTGTAATTTGGTACACTGCACATCTGCCAAATTCACTGATTTTAGAAGAAAAAAGTACTTGTTATGAAATTGTTTTTTCTTTACGAAACAGATCCTGGTTCGATCCGGAACCCAGAAATCTTCGGAGTGCCTTGGCAAATGTCTAGAACATCCCCTGAAGTCTTCAGACGACTTAAGATAATTATGGTCAGGATGTCTTCAAACACCCTTATACCGGCAAAAATCTCACACCTTTAACTCACAAAAAGTTGGCAGGTATATCTATAGTCCCAGGGTACGACAAAAAGACTTTTCAATAGCACGGGACTACTGCAATGACCAGTTGGGCTTGCAACTTCTTATCGCAGGTTACCCGATGGGCAAGCATGAAGTGGACATGAGTGAAGCAATGTCATTAACTGGTGTTAGTTCAACTTGTTCTTGTAAGGATTGAAAGATTCAGCATTTAATTTTTGTTTAACAGAAAGTTTGTGAGAGAAAGCATAGCAATACAAATCTTTTAGTAAAATGTAAAATTTAAGCTACGAAATCAATCAAAATGTTTATATTTTTTCGGACTAAAAGCTCCTCAGAGATTCAGTCTATATAGTAAGATAAAATTAAAGGCAAGCCCGGTTTTGGAAACCTGGTACAAACTTTTTCAGTTGAAGGCCTTATCAGAGAGTCGCACTGTACCATTGATTGATCACACTACAGTGCATGTAGCTTTATACTAACGTCTTACCAGCTCCTTCAAGCTGTCCGTTAAGCGATTTTAAATTTCTTCCAACATGTGTGATGTGACCAGCTATTGCTTCCAAACCAATCCCACCAACCTTGACCGTAAAGTTGGCATTTGTAGTCACTGGAATCTGCACCGTCATACCTAAAACCATATCTTCCCCAATGGTGACGGCCATCAAATCCCGTGTTGGATGTGGCACATTGCTACTTAAAACCACAGGGGCAAATGGGAGCACCTTTTTAATTCCAATTGTCTTTACATCAGCAGTATGTATTGGCAACCAGTCTTTGCGAGTGTATTCCAGAGATAAGAAGTTGTCATGGTAACTTCCTGCGGCCACTGAGGACTTGATCAGATTAAGCAGGCGTCCATGTACCCAAGATGATGAATTTAACCTAGAAGTAATCAAGGAAACGTTTGTAAAGAGGTTGCCAAAAGTGGAAGTAATTTTAGCACACAACATCGTCATTAGTTTTGCTGGGTATGTGCCGCTGGTCTCTCCGATCCCTCACCCCATTTTATGCCTACCGGTATTCTTTGGTCACTGCTTTTGCAAATGCAATTTTTGTGATCCGATTGTAAGCTGATTGTTGAATTAAAACAACAGTAACAACTTTTTTATCACAAATAATTTCTCACCCCTCCCACCACCTGTTTATTATTAATTTTTATTCAGGGAGGGGTCTCAATAGCCAAAACGTTTAAGGCTCAGTATGAAGCTACAATTATCAAACATCTGTGGTGGAGGTAACCATTATATCCACAAGAGTAGAGGGGGGTTCACAACAGAGGTACATGTACATGCCAGAGCTCCAATGTGCACGCTGGTATTACTAGCCCTGACATCCCACAAGATTCATAACAGTTGCAATAACTAAACACCTTACCTTGATAATTCCACTGTGAACCCAGAGCTAGAATTTGTTAGCATATGTGTTCCCTTCAGATCCGTACATACAACTTCATCTGACACAGCACTTTGATTTCCAGTTACATTGGAAACTGAGATATTGCTACACAACTTGGCTGAATAACTGTCAATTTCTATGTCCACAGACGGCACTAAAACATCAATACTAACATTAAACACAGGGGCTGTTGAAATGTGAGGATTCCGAACTTCAAATTCAAGCTCCACCATCTTTTTACTCTCATAGCAGCATTCGGGAAGTTCTGTGTCCAAATAATACTTGAGTAATGGCTGACCAAGCTTCAAAGTTAACAAGGTTTCATCTGCAGCTTTAATATTTAAGCCACTGGGTGAGTCATACATGTACTTCAGAACGCAAGTGACATTACCTTCAGTGTCTGGAATATACAATCCTTCCAATGAGTCCACTACACCAGTAATTTTTACAGTAATGGTCCCATTAAAAGATGCATTTCCCATGTTAAAAGTCTCTCCGAATGCGAACTCTGCAATGTTTTTGGACAGTGGAAACAGATGTGAAGTAAAAGAACTGATGCTCAGTTGTGCCATTGATCCCTTAGAAAGAAGCTGTGATTCAACACCTTCAGATAAGCTCAACACAGAACCTCTGAGAAATTTCATGGGTGTTGAATTTCCAAACGTGGGTAGCACTACCACAAGTTTAATATTTGCAGTTAACCTTGGAAGCTGAAAACTTACAAGAAGTGTTATTTCTTCATCTGATGTTAAAATAACTCCTGGTGTCTCTGGTACTGAAGTACCATCTGCTTCAAGCTGAAGATTTCCAGGAACTGCTGTTTTATATGATGCTATGTTCACTTGACGGGTTTCATTTAAAAATGATGCATTTGCTGTAATGTTAAATAAACTGTCAACTTTAGCTGAATGCTGCAATTTAAGCTGCACATCAAGGGCAGCTGTCCAAGTAAGGTTTTGTGAAACAGCATCAAATTTTATAACATTAAACCCATGAGCACCACCTGTCACAATTGATGAGTTAATATCCAAAGATGGCACAAAAGAACAGTTGGATAAATCTGTAATGATATGTCCAGTGTAATTACTGCGATTTCTTGGGCTTATGATGTCAAACACCATCGGCAAAGTAATCAGAAGTTTTATGAACACAGTGTTGCTCTTTACAGAATTGCACGCAGTTGAATTCTCAAACAAGGATTTTTCTGTGCCATTATAATTTAAGAAAAAGGTAAAATTTAACAAGTCTGCTCCTTCAATTACAGCCAGCGATGGAGGAAAGACTTGCGAGGTTATCGATAAACCGTGATCCCCAAATACTAATGCCATTTTGATACGGGCTAGCAGAGGGTTGAAATGTCAACAGAGACCATTTGTGTAAAATGCAGATTACAAGCAACCGTAAGCCCTCGACATGTAAACAAAATTTAAGTTCATCTCCTCACGCATGAAGTCGATGTACGATGCAGCGAACTGCCCACCTACAGAAATATAAACAAGAAAACAGTTTAGATTCAAATTTTAATTTAAACACCATTAAGGGAAAACCAAATAAGGTTATCGCTCAGATAAACCCAAATTTAAGCTAATATGTGATAACGAAAATATATTTTAAGAAACTAACGTTCAGAGAATAATATCAAATACATGTGTGCGATCACGCCAAGTGAAACGAGATTCAATTAACATGTACTTCAAGCAAAGGCACATTATAAGAACTACTAGTGTTTCCAAAAAACGCACCGGAGAACAAATGAATCGATCCCTTGTCATTCCCACTGTCATTCATCAGCATTCATGCTCATCGGTTTATCAGCGTAGAATAAGGTCGCGATTTCACAAATTTGAATATGTGAGGCGCAACGTTACACAACTGAACACTGTCTTACCTTCTGAATGATACAAGAGCCATGATCGTGTCGTGTAAATAAAAGAATGCTAAATCAATTTTCTGTAAACTAGACTCGGTTTTAAAGCGCAGATCTACAAAAAAAGCGAATTACAACAGTATTAACTATACGTCACTCTCTTATCCGTGAAATGTGCTACTGTTCAAACAAAAGTTTGACGTTCTGAGCCTAATATTAGCATGAAAGACAAAAGCGATGAGGATCCGGACATCATTCGCGCGAATCGCCATTTTCCTTGTTAAACCGTTGCCATGGTCACTAGCAAATGGAGCCAAAACAACCGCTGGACAGCAATATTTGTTCCTTTTTTAATTAATTTACTTTTTTATTTTTTTATTTTTAGGGAAGAACGGTCGTATCATTCCATTGTCTTTTACAGACAGCATTTAGTGGCTTGGAGTGTGCTAATTGTTACTTAAATTTAGCCGTGCCGACTATAACAAAACTTATCTGGTAGATTGTATAATTTATTTATAGCATAAACGCTGTTCAAATACAATGATATCACTGCTTGTTTGGGCATCACGTAACTATGGAAATATACATAATTATACATTTTTTTTTCTAATTATACTTAAAAACTGTAACATTGTAATCAGTTTTGTTTCTTTCAGATACCGTTATTTCTAACACAAATGAACAAAATTTAACGGTTGAATGAAGTCGCAGTTTCTTGTGCATCCCACATATTTTTTTCTTCAAAAACTTGCCTGCTATTTAAAACAGAAATCAGTTGCATTATAAAATCACTAATAACATTTTTCCACCCTCAAAGCAAGTTACTTACCTTGGACGGTAAATTAGCTCTTATTTTAAATTATCATTTTTAAAATTGTTCAGCTCCTCCTCCTTCGGAAGACGTATTTGTGTGATAAAACGCCCCAAGAAGTCACCCTAATCATTATGTTTTGTCAGTGTTTGTATTTGTACTGAAAAAAATATCAGAAGATCTAATTAACGCTCTCGAATCAGTGTATTTACAAGTTTGCTCCACTTTTTTGAAATAAAGTTTACTACTACCACTACTACTACTTCTACTACTACTACTACTACTACTACTACTACTACTACTACTACTACTACTACTACTACTACTGCTACTACTACTACTACTACTACTACTACTACTACTACTACTACTACTACTACTACTACTACTACTACTACTACTACTACTACTACTTCTACTACTACTACTACTACTACTACTACTACTACTACTACTACTACTACTACTACTACTACTACTACTTCTACTACTACTACTACTACTACTACTACTACTACTACTACTACTACTACTACTACTACTACTACTACTACTACTACTACTACTACTACTACTACTACTACTACTACTACTACTACTACTACTACTACTACTACTACTAGTATGCTTCGTTGAAATGAACTTACTTTAAATGTGTTGTTTGTAAAGAATGCTTTTCACGCAGGACGTAATAACCCAATTTATAATATCTTATAATTGTTTCTTGATGCCAAAATTTCCCAAACATTTTGAATCAATTGTTATTAAAATGCGTTTAGTGAAAAGTAAACAATTAAATCAGGCCCCGTCCACACGTACCCGTTTTCGTTTTTCTCCACACGTAGCGTTTTCATGTCATTTTCACCCGTCCACACGAAAACGCTGAAACGATTCGAAAACGCATATACCGCATATACCGCAAGATAGGAAGGGAAGCCACGTGGTGCCATTTTCTTTCGCGCGGGTGGGCTTTATCAAATACTGATACGTCATCATTTTTCAAAAGTTCCGTCCACACGTAAAAACGAAAACGGCGTTTTCAAAAAATTCCACTCTGGAGAGCGTTTTCAAAAAGTTGCGTTTTCGGTGACCATTTTCATCGGATACGTGTCGACGGAAACCGTATCCGTAATAAAAAAGTTGTGTTTTTAAATGCATGAAAACGGTTACGTGTGTACGGGACCTCAATCAACAGACAGTCCATGACCTTTGATTTTTAAAAATTATTTTAAATGATGGTCTTTTGAGTACTAGAGTGATTTTACTGAGACCGCTTTTTTTATTATACCCCTAAAATGAAATCACACAAAGCCCGAGCGCAAAGTACAACATTATTGTTAACTATCTTTTAAATTTGCCTGAAAAAAATTCGTGCAGAGGGTTTCATTGGAAAAACCCTGCATAAGCATTTAGCGAGAAAACGTTCCTGCAAACTAGTAGTATCAGCCTTGCAGTTATGTGAACATTTAATTTATCTCGCTACATTTCGTTTTTTGTCTGATATGGAATTGTCCAAATTCGCATATCACATATTTTAATCGGGAGTTTGAGATATCAATGTCAGCGATCACTAAAACTCTAAAGAGCATTTTATAGTTTACATCTGAAAGCAAAGATATGTGCTTGAAGCAAGGTATTTGAATTGATTTTTTAATTTATTTTAATGAAACAAGATATTTAATGGCACCTGATATTTTTAATTGCTTTCACTATACTTCCTGGCGAGATAATAATTGAGGCAAAGCATTACATATCGATTAATTAAAGAAGGATTCGTGTGCCCAGGGGGTACTCCCATTATATATGACGGGGGTGTCCGACAGAGCTTCATATTGCAAACCCCAAAAAATACACGAGCCTGAAATTTAGACAATTTTGAAACAAGCTCTATTTTGGGGGGTACATTTTTATCTTGCAAGAAACGTGAGGGGGGGTCAAATTTTATGACACAGCAATGGAAGTCTAAAAGTTTTACAACTGGGACTATCCTAGCCTTGTTACCTTTCAGAATGCAGGAAATAGAAACTCGCGCCTTTTCGCTCGTGCTCGCTCCCAAAAACTACCTTTTTTATATTTCAAGGGAATATGTGATATTAAAACATTTTCAGGTGTTCTTGAGTGTTGCTGGGGAAAATTTATCTATACCTTTTTGCCAGAACATAATCCATATTTTTTTCCCAGCCAGCAATTAGAACAAACAACAAAAGTGCGGAAATGGCACTGAAAACCGTTGAAATCCACTCTTCTCAACGAGATTCAAGCCTTCGTCAAGCAGTTTCTTCAGTCGCCCCTCCACGTTTCAATCGGTCAGCGCAGAAGTAGTGTTTGTTTCAGTGACAACTCCCATGAGAAAACATATAATGAACCACTTTGCTAGCCAGCCAGCAACATTTGCACAGACTCGTTGGGTGCCCCCGCGCCTCACTAGATAGTCGCCAAACTAAATGTGCACACCCGTGTCAGGGCTTTATCATGCACCATATTATGTACCGTAACCCACCAGATTACCTACAGGCATATAAAACTATAGAAAGGAATGATAACAATTTTATTCACACACAAACAGCTAAACTTATTACAAACAAGGTGGAAAATAAAAACAATAAACGAGAGAAAAGATAAAAGAGATATTAAAAAATGGGATAAAAATATGTATGTGTGAGGAACGAAGAAAGGAATTTTGCATTATTTAAAACATAGTCAGAAAGGGGGGGGGGGGGGGTGGGTACACTTTTTAAAATTAGAATTGCGAAGGGGGGTATAATTTTCTTAAGTAATTATTTTGGGGGTTACAGTTTAGAAACACCACACTTTTTTAAAAACCACCGCCACCCCGTAATAAACGATCGGTCCCTAATCTAATGTGAACCCCCAAAAATGCGCGTATCTTTTAAGACCTAAAAAAATGCGTGACAGATCTGTTGACCCAAAAAAAACCGAGCGTGTAAATTTTCAACCCCCCACCAAAAAATACGTCGGACCTCCCCATCATGTATAATACGATTAACCAACCCCACCCCCCCCCCTCCCCCTGTGGCAGTATGGCTTGATACCCGCCTTGTTGTTTTGGCGCCAATACGAAACCACACGTGCCAATTTCCTTCCCGCCAAAACATCTCATTAAGCAAAAACAGATGTTTGGGTTGATGTTTTCTTTTGGAATTAAATTTCCTTTTAATTTGAAACGTGTTTCTTGCTATAGCAAATGTCAAAAGAATTATCAGTGTCATATCGCAAATTGTCACCTTTCCTGCCGCTGACACTAATTGACGTTGAAGTTTTTAATTCTGCGTTTGCATTTTGTAGGGGCTTGGAAATATTTTATGCTAATCAGGACAAAAATCCAACACAAACTACGCGATGCGTGTTCAGTACGTTCAACCTTATATTTACGTGAACCATTTGCCCTTAAAAATGCTCCCGAATTGCCTTGCCAAAATTTATCTTGCTGCTCAAAAAATCTGAGTTTCACCCCCTTTCTTTTTTTTTTTTTTTTTTTTTGGGGGGGGGGGGGGGGGCTGCAGAAACTCCCCCGGCCCTGCCGCTCCGACCCGTTCGCCAATGAGGGTGATGGCGTTTTAAACATATCACATGCCTAAATCCGCCCAATCAATGTGCCTCAAGTTGTGTATTACAATACCGCGGTTAGGGGCAAGTGTTTCTGCAAAATTCGTACTTTTACCATCTACAGATGTCGAAATGTCGACTCTGCAAGGACTCCTCCTTTTTTTTGTTCACGTGTTAATATTGCTGTCAAGTTTGATCAAAGGTAAGTAAATTTTCAGTTCGCACGCTTATTGTTGTTAACTGCACGTGCTTCGTTGAAAACATCGGTGATATGTTTCATGTCCTATTTCTTTTCATCACAGTTTCTGCGGCAACGGGCGCTGTGAATTGGACCTCAAAACCCAAGAATTCCCTGGATTATTTTGTAGGCAGCGAGGCAATTTTTCATTGGGAGTACTCAAGCTCATCCCCAGAAGATATAGAATTCATAAAATTCGGAACAGTAGCGCCCGATGGACAAGACGTTGTAATTGTCAACAAAGATATGTGGCAAAACATCATCAGGTTTAATACAAAAGTAAAAAGGAACGTGACAGCTTCCTTCGAGGGCCGAGTGTCTGCGCTGATTGAAAACCAGACGGCAAGCTTCAAGATCTCAAATCTTAAAATGGACGATTCCGGTAATTATTTTTGTTTTTTAGAGCCAGAAGATGAAGACGCGCTAACAGTGTTTGACTACGTCGTAATGAACGTTGTAGGTAAGTACGATATATTTTATTTTCTATTAAAGAATCGCTGCATTAACTGAAAGGTAAATTGTATATCGTGGTGACAACGACTGAAAGACTGAAAGAAACTACATCAAAGAATATCGTATCATTTGTTTGTTTGTTTTCCGGGATGAAGTTGACCGGCGCCTGGGATTTCCATATTTGTGTTGGTATAAAAATCAGAGAATTTTCTTCTAGGACGTTGTTTAAACTTAAAAAAATGACGTTCAAACAGCTTTCAACAATTTCAGGCTTACTTTTATTTCGCATTTCCTCGCAAAGTAGTTTACTGTTGAGTTTGTTTTGGTGACAGTGTGCGAAAGGGGTAAGTAATTTTGTTTGCACAAAAAATCGCATGACAAAACTTGTGTTTTAAGGCACAGAAGAACAAGAAAAACACAATTTTTCGTCTCTTCCAACTGTTTTGAAATTGTAAGAAGATTTTTTGAAACCTTCGTTTTCTAATATATGTAAACCCTACAAATATGACGTTTTATTTAACTCTGTTACATTAAATATTTAGCGAACTCTCTTAGAAGTCAATTCAATATTTAAGTCTCGCGGTGATATCTGAATGAAAATATAACACCCCAAGACGAAGATTTGCGATTGACATTTTCAGCGAAAAGTATAAAAACATTTTTATTTTAAAATTCTTTAACGTTGAATTTCAGTTTTTGTTTGGCGTGTGCGAATATTTAAATGCACGGCGGAAAACCTCACATTGGGAGGCAATATATTTGTGGTTGTCTTTTGTCTACGCCAAGCCTTTCATCTTGGCGTAGTAAAAACGTTTTACTGAAATCAGCAAATAGTAAAGAAAATCTATTTTTGATTGATTGTTTTGTGAACGTTGGTTGCCACAAATTCCTGAATTAAATTCTTTCAGCGATAAGGAAATGATATGCTTATAACATATGAAAGTGAAGTCTTATTTAAAATCTCTCTCAGCACGTTGTGTCAACATCGATTTTCGATCTTTTGAAAAGTTGGCGTACCAATTTTCGTTGCGATTTAAAACTAACTCGGACAAACTAACTCGTTTGAACCTCGTGTAAACGTGAAGACATTTTGTTTCACGACCTCAAAAGCGATGATATTATGCAGCAGTATAGAGGAACATATGGTGTTGCGGGGTATAATTAATTAGTTTTTTCGATCGGTTTTATGATAATCATCTGATCTCGCAAATGTATTCACACTTTTGTGTTCAACGCGCATGAAAGGATGTTATGTTTTGAACTGCAAGAGTTTAGTCTGAAATAAACCTTTTTTACTATTGAAAACACCACTTTACGGCAGTGTTTACAAAGAGGGGATTTATTTTGAAATGGTCAACCGGTTAATTTCGAGAGAGCGCGGGAAAGAGAAGCAGAGTAGTTCTTAAAAACATTTTTACGCACCAGGTGTGAAATTTTGCATTTATATTCTAAACGGATCGAAGTTGAAGAAAAAAGATTCGCTTTAAACGCGGAAGTTTAACATAAAATAGATTCTACTCGATCGAAGTCATTCTAAGATCAATCTGTTTGTTGCAATTTTTAAAACTAAAATTCGTGTGGTGCAGTCTCAAGAATCTATTTGATGAATTTCGTATATAGTCGTTTCAGTTTAGTGTGTTTCGAAAACAAATAAAGGCTTTTTGTGTGCGGGCGGTCAGACAAATGTCAGTTTTACCCTTGCCAAAACGGATGCTCTCGTCGCGAAAAGCAAGCTTATCTGCACGCAATTTTCTAACTTGTTGATAAATAACACCCATATGATGAAGTCTAAGAAATAGCAATGATTAAAAATTAATAATCATTAATATTAATAAACACGGCGACGCTTTTACAATTATGTTCAACATAGTTGTTTCCTTATTTGGTCAAACGTGAAATCGTTTTCTGATCTCGTACCCAGGCTTTTGCTGCTTATCTTGGCCAATGTTCAGTCAGGGCCTTGGAAGACACCTATGTGCATTCGTTTTATTTTAATAAGCAGGAAAAATATAAAAATGTTTACCCCTATGTCCCCCCAATCCCCCTCCCCTCCAGTAACCTGAAAATAGAACCAGAGAGCTGTTAGAACTGGCTAGCACCTTGCACATGTCAACAATAGTAGTGTACTTTGCAGCCATGAATATGAAAGACACAAATTAAAGTTAAAGCCATATAAATCTACTAGCTTGCTATCACAAATGCTGCTCTCTGATTGGCTGCGCTACTGGCTATCTATTCTGTTTTAGAAAGTGAGTAGCAGTTGTCAATGAAATGGTTGCCCTTCCTTTTGGGAAGTGTTCTCAGTGTTTGTGAAATAGATTTGGGTAATCTTGTTGTTATGTTTTAAACTTCTAGGGTATCTATACTAAAACTAGTGGTGACCACAAGTTATAAAGTGTGGGCCTGGATACACTTAATCCATCGGTTCCTGTGCCGGCCACACCTAGATTTCCCATTCCATCGGGGAAAAACACGTGCTGCCCTCTCCCTCCCTCCCTGGAGACGTTTTAGTTTTCCTATTGTTCTCCAGTAAATTAGGGCCAATCAGAATCTGATTTCTGTCCATTCTTCCAATGAACTCTCGGGGTCCTGCACTTGTTTACAAAATTCCAAGGCCTTGTGTTTCATTCTGAACACAGAAAACTCCTTCTTTGGGGTGGAACGTTGAAAGTAAAAACACTGATCAATTTTAAGTGTCTTTTAAGTGGAAAATCATGGGGTAAAGGGTGGTTAAAGCTTGTTAACAGAGGAGTAATCGTTTAATAGTTCGACGGCCGCAAAGACAATGCTGTCATGGCGGTTTTTGAAAGTGTTTGGCTTCAAATAACAGACTTGAAAACAGACTTAATGCGGCTTCTCAAGACTTCTGAATACAAAATTGTAATATAAAATACTAAGTTCAAATTTGTATGGAATTTTAAGAAGGGCGATCTTTTAGAACGATCGGTGCAACCACTGAGTGAACAGTGATTGACTGCAACCGTCGGCTAAAATTAAACCTTTCGCTGTAACGTGGTACGTTCTTGCATGCAGAATTGCACGGCTGCTCACGTCTGTTTCCTTTTAAATTTTTAGCTCGGAATTTTACGGTTTTGGAGCGAACAGATTTGACACTCACTTGATGTTATCTGATACGCATCTTGCGGAGAATTTACTTCTTTGTTGTTTATTTAGCCGCTTTGTTTTCAATGTTGTCCATCCATTTACAAACGTGGTCCTGTAATGGACGTCGTGCACAGGCGTGATACGCGATCCGCTGGTCACTGTCAAGATTAGCGTTGCGGGCCTCTCTTGGGCCCTCAACGATTAGATTATTTGCTCTTGATTTCTATCTCTTGATAGTTGATGCGGATTGTGCCCTCATCAGCTATCATGCCGTAGAAAGAGAAAGATAGTTGATGCGGATGTTTCCCACCCCCTCCCGTCTGTATCCCATTTTGTCAGGTCGTTCCAACCGTCCACCTGCGGCCATTTATACCCCATTTATTCCCCTTATTGTCATGGTCAGCTTTCAATTTTTGCAAGGCAAGAATTAATTTCTGTGGTACAAATCATGTGAACCGTTAAACCCTGCATTTCCTTTGCGATACTCAAGTTCCACTTCCCTTCCCATGTTTGCGCCACACCCATACGTTGTCCTTTTTCTCTAAAAGAATCGGAGATTCAAGGGCGAAGTTTGTAAATGGAGTTACTATTTCACTGCAAATTTATTTGTCTCCCGTTTTCAGATATTATTATAGATCACAAAAACTCTACAGTGATAAAAGAGTCGTGGGAAGGTCACAAAATAACCCTCAAGTGCGCCGTCAGGAAAGCTTTCCCTACCTCCACGGTCAGATTCTACTGGACCCAGTCTGAACAAGCGGTGCTAGGAAAGCAAGTTGATTGGAAAGACATGAGCCAAATGACAATTGTGACTGAAGTGGACGGACAATTCAATCCAGTTACATGCACCGCCAAAACGGAGTCTTCAACGCAAACACTCGATATTGTCATCAAACAACTGTGTGAGTAGTTATCCTTCGTTTAATCCAATAGGTCATTTCCGAGTTCTCTATTGCTTCAGCGTGAAAACGAGTCTACCTGCGAAACCATTCATATGAAAATGTGTTTTAACTGCATCTTCATTCTCATGCAAAACAATGTTATTTCCATATGAATAGTTTTGAACTTAGACTTGTTTTGAAACTGAGGGAAAAGAGAACTCGGAAACTGCCAATTACACTTCAGTTAATCCGTACCAATCCTTGTGAAGATAGAAGTCATATAAAAAGTCAATAATTTGGCGTGTGTGATTCTGTACAACCGCGTCCCCTGAGCCCGCTTTTCTTTTGGTCTCCACCAGTTTGAGCGTGCGCAGAGAGCTCATTATCCATTGTTTGCCAATCAGCTTTGAGTGGAAAAACCATTCAGCCGGATAAATTTGAAAACAGCGTTTTCTCCTCGAAAGCGGATAAAATGTTTTCTGTCCACATTGTACCGTTTAACTTTTAACTTTTCAAATTGTTTCACCATCAATTTTGAAACGCTGCCTCACCAGGAACGCGTTTTAAAAAGGTTCCGTTTTCGCCGTCCACACTAACACACTTAGCCAGCGTTTGCAAATTTAGCCAATCCGGAGAAAAACGTTGAGTTTTCAATCAAGATTAGTGTCACAGCATGAAAAGATAACTTTACTGCGGTGTAAAGCCAACTTAAAGTTGCGTAATCGTCCCCTTTCAGCTCCTTTGCGCCCCCTTTCAGTTTTTTAAAGCTGACCTTTATGCCAGCTTTACACTCGTAATTAAAGCTTGAGTAAATGCATTTAAACATTTAAGTAACTTTAACAAGCTTTACGTCATAGCGTAAACTTGGTTAACCAGCTTTCAGCAGGTTTAAGTCAACTTTAATTTTACGTAAATCTCCATTTTCGTGCTGTGTGTGATCGTAGCCTAAAAGCATAAAAATGTCGTCATAAAATGTTATATGTGAGTTGTTTAACTAGCAAGTTTTGCACATTTTATGGCGTGATTCATATAGTCTATAATAGTGTCGGACATCGAAAATGTGGTCGGTTCGTTTTTTTACAATTCTCCATTTCCACATCTCTCTTGGGCATTACAGTCGTCCCAAGAGAAACAAGGCAATGCTCAGGCGCGGATCGAGGAAAAATGTTGACCGATTTACTGCAAAATGTGCGCCGAAGGCGCAAGCTCGTGGTGGGGTCCGGGGAATTTTTTCAATTTTAACTACCTGAAGTTCCCTTTCCTGGCTTTTTGAGTCAGTCAGATAATATATTTGCCAGTTCCATTCTCCTTGTATGTAGCCTTGCAAATCTGCGAATTATTTCATTTTGTTTTAGTGAATGTGCAGTAAGGCAAGTCCTGTCAATCTCGTCTGTGACATCGTGCTTCGCAAATATGTTTTCAGTCGCCTCAAAGCCGACACATTCCTTCCACACTAGCATGTGGAATTGGTAAGGTGGAAAATATTTTGAGGCACTCTGTGATGTTAGGATACATCGTATGGTCGATCTCCTTCAAAGTTGCTGATGCAGTTGTCGGGACGGTCTTGAGTTCTTGTCGTTGCCACTTTCTCTGCCATAAAGTCATCTCGGCGTCAAGGCTCAAAGGTGAGGGCAACGAATCTTCATGGAACGTGGAAAACCGGCCAAAGGACTTCATCCATGTTTCTTTTGATGCCAATTGCATTGATAGAACAGCAAATAGGCACTGCACTGCTGTTTCCTGGTCGCCACTGCCAAATCGATTTTTCAGCTCATTAATCAGATGGCCAAACAAGGGAATCGTGATCCAGCTCATTGATGAGATGGTCAACCAAGGGAATGCTGAGATTTCTCCTATAGTGGTCTTCTATCGTTTCAGCAGGGGTGTTTGCACAGTTGCGCTGTACCTGACAGGTTCTTGAAACCATTTTGCATGTTTCTCTTCTACCTTTTGGCGCACAGAAGATAACGTTTTAATTACATCCCTTATGTCGCTAAAAACGCCCGGTATGTCACTGGATGTCAGTGCCTTGCATCTTAACTGTTAGCCCTTTAACGAACGCTAGAACTGCCTTGCAGACTCTTAAGGTAATTCAGAATTAGTGATAGCGTGGTAATGGCTAACTGCTTTCTTAGTTGAATCTGCATTCCAACTTCTTTCTGCATTTGCTCTGATGGTTTCCAGTGTTGCAACGATGGCTTCATAAAGCTCCAGTAAGAGCTCCAAACCACCTACACGCTGAATTCAGCGGGTCTTACAAACATCCAGGAACTTGTGATGGCGGGATTCAGGATAGACGTCTATCACTTTCTGGACAAGAAGAGCTTCTTTCTATTATGAAAATTCTGACCGATTTCCGTAAAACCGTGGAAACCGGTATGGATCCGTGCCTGATGCTTTTGAACGTTTTTTTTTTGGAGGGGCGGCAAACAACGTGTATTATGGGAGATGTGGAAATGGAGAATAACAAGGAAACTTGTTTGAAATTGTGCACCCGTGTGATAGCTCACAAGATTTTTTCTCACTAAAACACAACCAGTGCATGGGTAATTTCGTCTTAACTTTGTGACCTAGCTTTCCTCAACCCGCCGGATTCTATTTAGTCCAGAGGTCGAGACAGTTTCTCAACTTTTTCGAAATTTGCGATATGTTGCGTTATGCGTGGTTCAATTTTCCCTGTAACCATCTTCCCCGGGCACATTCCCGGGCATGTGCCATTTTTAACTATTTTGCGGTCTATTCACCACCCCCGGGCACACAGGAAATATATATATAATTCGCCACCTCCGGAACTCCTCGTCGACCACAAGTACGTCATTTTGGGTACAAATTCGAGATAAAAATACCGATTTCTGTAAAAATAGCAAAAGAAGTACATGAAGAAGTTTTTTCAAGAACTACACTTTTTTTGAAAGCGACCGCAAAGTCCCTGGCTTCTCGCGACTTAGCCACTTGTCATCGCGACGTCGTCCTTAATAAAGTTATAAGGGCCGACTTGCAATTGTTGCACCTCTACTAATGAATTTGAACGCTTTTCTAGACTGTATATATATCATAAATAACTGAGACTGCATATATAGCATACGAAATCATGAAGACTAAATTGTATAAAGAAAACTGAAGGAAAAATGTAACCCGTGCGTCTCGCCACTTCCTCGAAAGGATAGGAAAGGAACTTGCAAACAGCGAACAGAACGATAAAGGGAAAGCAAAAAACCTTCAAAAACATATTTAAATTTTAAAAGATTATTCTTCTCTGACCAGACGGCTACAGTTGTTACAGATTTTCCCTGGATATAGACAATCTCCTTCGCGCAGTATGCCACAATCGTGTCAACCGATAAGCGACGTACTAGGAAGAACATCGAGAAAGTACTTTAGATTTGCCCCACCCCCACCCCCCGGGACAAGATCTAGACCGCTTTGAAACAATTCCCCACCCCGAGCCAAAAGGGCTGGAATTGTCCCGGGGGTTGCCAGGGAGGGAGGGAGGGGGGGGGGGGGGCATGGTTGCAGGGAAAATTGAACCATGCATTACCGGCAACGTCTTTTCATGATCCATACTGTCATCGACCACAGCTCTTGACTAATAAGAGCGAGAGAATTCTCTTAGTTATTGTATGTAATGTAACAGGATTCATAACGCACGTGCGGAGCGATCTTGTTGCTGCAGTTTGGCTGAGTTCCTTATTAAATATTTTTGCCTAACCTCTGCTTTGTATACTTTTTTCAGACAAGCCCAGAGAACCCATAAACGTCACCATACACGAGATTCGCAGCAATAATTCCGAGTGCCCCATGTACAACAAGGTCACGTGGGAACCCCCCACAGATGATGGCGACACACCCATAACAAGCTACATAGTAGAATATAAGCATCCGGTATTCAACAACGTCTTGTTCAGAAAAACTATCAGTCGCTGCACGGAGAACGTGATTTGCAAGCTCCAGGCCAGCGGATACCCACGCGAGGTGCATGTGGACATCAGAGCGATCAACAAAGTCGGTCGCGGCTTCCGATCACGCACAGTTCCAGTTTCATTTTTTAGTGAGTTTGTTTTGTTTAGCTTTGTTTGTTTTTAATTCTTCATGCCCTGATTTTGGTTTTCACCACACAGTAGTAACGTCTTTATCGACTGGTGCTGTGGTGACACTAGAAAATTACTTCTCTGGGATGTGTTTGTTACTCTGTGCAACTGTCAAGAAAATTTAAGGTTTGATCTCCATGCAAGAAAACAAATATATATGGTTGCTAGATGTAGGGACGTGAAAACTTGGAATCATAATTTTATTTTGACAAGGCTTTCATTTACCTTTTCAATTAGTTTTTTTTTGTTTTTACAAGTACTTTTATTATCCACCAACAACATGCATGGCTGTGTGTTAACAGTTGCATGTGCCCCAAATTTCATGCACACGTTAACGATGTGACTCACTTAAATTACGCAGGAACAAACAGCTGTAAGCGCGGGAAATATGAAACCCATGCAACTGCTAGTGAGAAATCAACCCCTTTGCCGCGCAGGTGCGATGAAGCATCTCTAGCAAGCGCGGGAAAAATTGTACACCCCTGTTGTACCATGTCGCAAGCGCGAGAAAACATCTTTAGTAAGTGTGGGCAAACTTGTAACCAGTCGCAAGCTAGGGTCACGGAAAAGAAGTCACAGAACAGAAGCGCGGGGAAACTGGGGTTATGGAAAAGTAGTCACGGAAAAGAAGCGCCGGAAAATTTGGCTCAAGAAATGTAGGAAAGTAGTGCAACCTTTGACTCATTTTTGGGTTTCAAGTTGTATGTATCGCGGACTAATTTTTGGTTAAATGTCTGAAAAGTTTGATGGGTTGAAAGAAGTTAACAAATTAACGGCAGTTAATTTTGTAGTATGTCCTGTTATTTTTAATTAACTTCTTCATCCCATTGTCAGAGCAGCTGCATGCAGACTACTTTTTTAATGTAATTTTAGTTGTAATTTTTATTCTTTTTAGGGGAGTTTTATTAACAGGGCTGACCTTTAAACCCCCTTTTCGAATTTATGTATATTAATTGTATGATATATGAATTTGAATAAACATCTATGTAAGTAAAGTTCTGTCATTCGAAAGCCTAACTAATCCATTTCCCACTAGGTTCACCGTCTGCTCCTCTAAAGCTAACGAGCAGCTTAGTTCGTAAAAAATGGCCGCCTTTTGACGTGTGGATATCGTGGAACCGGCCTGAAGAGAACGGAGGCTCGGCTGTAACGCAGTACGTCTTGGAGTATAAAGAATACGACTCGCCGTGGATCGACGCCACAGTGATAAAAACCAACAACACTTACGTTTCGATCCGTAAAAACGAAAAGTCGTTCGTTTACGAAGTTCGAGTGGCCGCCAGGAATAAATTTGGATTGGGCGGTGCATCAAAAGTCATCACCGCCTATTTTGCAGGTATGCATTGGAAAACGTGTTCCGTGTAGGAGCCGCGTGCATGGCGGGATTAGCTATGCCTGTATATAGCCCTGTATGGCGCGGGTGTGAATACTGTTAGATTTAAGTGTTACATTGTTACACACATCAGGATAAAATTTCATTCTTTAACGACTTGGCCATGACTTGTCCGTAGTACTGAATCATTCCTACGTCAAGTTGACGTCAAAACGATGATTTGACCACCTGCATTTAATTATTAAAGGAAAGTATCACGTTATTTTCAGTGACCTATCGAAAATCCCAGCCGCTTTTCGGTTAATAGAAACTGCATGATAATGGTAAAGACTATCGTAATGTATAGAAACTGTTTATATATGTTTTTGCGGTTTTGATGGTCAAGATGGAGATTGATGCCAACTTGAAAAAGTTTTCAAGTTTTCCCATTGCTTCTCATATGAAATCAGTACTAACTTATTTTGCTTCGTCCTTTTGTTCTGAATTCACTTGATGTTATAAATTTAGTGATTTAGAAACGACTTGAGTGTACAGAAAGTTAATTCCTAACCAAAAATCCTGATAAACGCCGTGATGGCGAAGCTACGTCGCAGTTTGTGCACTTTGAAACTTGTCATTTGCAATCCGTCTCAATCTTCTCTATTCTTTGCCATCCTTGTTCCTTTTTGGTTTAGTATCACTTCTTTGGTGTTTTTCTTCGTTTCCAAACTATTATTTGACAGTTTCCTACATTTTCAGGGTAATTTGGTTTGTCACAAAAATTACTCAGAACATCGTGACGTTTCTCCTTTCAGAAGCACTTTTCGGTTTCCAAATTCCGAACTTTAGGCTACGTTACGGTTGGTGCATTTTGAAAAAAATAGCTTAATTTTTTCAAAATCCTCATTTTTAATCCGTCTCAATCTTCTCCATCCTTAACCATCCTTGTTTAGTAAACTATTAGTTTTAGGTTTTTCCATTTATCCAGAGGCATCCAATTTAAAAGAGCTAGTTTCAATGGAGCCCTGACACAACACAAAATACAAAGACATTAAAACTAGCGTTACTGTTTAAAATGGTGCTTTAGCTTGATTTTAAATTCACTAAGGGTCTCTACTTGTCTGATGATTCTCGGTAGGGTATTGTAGGTCAGAGTACCGTTTATTCTGAAGCTGCCTTGGTATTTAGTAGTTTTTGCAAAGGGAGGGTGCAGCAAACCACAGCTTCTGGTGTTATAGCCATGGAAAGGTGCGCGTGCCTAAGCTCTGTAAGTAAGTACGAAGGTGCTATTCCGAGAAGAAACTTATGGACTAAGACGTATTTGAGATAATTTCTGCCCGCTTGTAGGCTGCTGGGCCAGCCAAGTGTTGATTTTAACTCAGCCCCGATAGATCGACCTTCAATAATACACGCCGCGCGTCTATTTAGCTTATCTGGATAGGCTTTGCTCCCAACCCCACAAGCGAACAGTAATCGAACAATGGCAAGACTAGAGTATTGTAGAGCATTTGACAAGTTGGCCAATTTGGTTTGTCACAAAAAATAACTGATAATGGTCGTGACGTGAAATTTTGGAAAGTTTAAACTTTTATGAAAGCAACCGGGGATGATAATCGTGCTGGTGTACGTGGGATCAGTTAAGATTTGATCGGCTTAACATATAAATGAAGAATATAAAAGCAGAGATCAATACATCAGTGGATTTTAGATTTTGGGTACTTTTTTTCGGCTGGCCAAACCAGCCTTCAGGTGCAAAATTAAAATTTAAAAAAAGAGTTTCCCTGCTCTTATGTATTGAGTCTCTTTTTGAAAAGGCTTTTCGGATGGGGAGGAGTTGCATGTCGCTAGCAGTCAGTGGTTAGCAGAGCAGACGAAATTATATGCGACTGTTGGGGTTTATATTTGGTGTTAGAGTTATCTATGGCACACAGGTGTTCATTAAATCGGTTTTTTAGACGTCGTTTAGTCTCACAAATTGTTTGAAAATTTCATTGTTTACATTGGATCATGTAGATGAGGTTTTTAGTGACACAGGTCAGGTTGGATTTGATGAGGTGCGTTACACCGGTAGAAAAGAAGGTATAACTAGTAAGCCCGTCCAAAATGCGGGATGTGCATTGGTGGAATTAGAGGATGATTTGGCTGAAACTAGTAAGTCATAGAAGTTGGGAGAGCGCCTGAAAGCGACAACCGCTAGAAGAGAGCAGTAAATGAAACTCGTTTCACGTTTGGTCTTCTTGAAAAGCAAAACTTTAACGTAGCATAGAATTGATGAGTTAATTTTTGTGGTCTACTTGCAGAAAGGCCTGATCCACCGCAAGACTTGACCAAAGGACGAGTATTTTACGACAATCAGAGCAAACCTAACATCCAGGTTGTATGGAAACCGCCGAACTACGACGGAGGCTCGGCAGTCAGCCATTACATTGTGCAACACAAAACGGTGAAAACAGAATGGAGCACAGCAGTCCAAACAACCGTTAGAACGACGGAATATTCGTTCCAAGTGAAAACGTCAGAAACATACACTGTTCGAACGCGAGCAGTGAATATATTGGGCGTAGGAGAACCGGCAGATTTAACGGTCAAATTTACTGGTTAGTGAGATATTCGTGTTCCTGTTCCTTAGGAGTTCCATAGGGCGGGGAAAACAGGCTTGTTTGTTTGCATGGAGATGCCTATAGGGGGAGTTTCATTGGTCGTGGCCGGTGTGGAGCTAGAGTTCCGTTAGGCGTGGTATTGGCGTTACCAAGGGCGAGCTAGGGGAGGCTCTTTTGTAAGGAGTGCTGGAATTATAACGTGAATGATTTCTGTTGACCATGCGAGTATTATTTGAACGTACAGGAGCAAATTTTTGTGATCTGCCTTCGTGGGCAAATTGTTTCCTCGTACCTACAGTCAGCAAGATACAACTGCAATCCTTTTCTTAACTTTATACGTGATTTAAATGTCAGATGAGTCAAAAGTTTGGTCTGTTTGAAACATTTTTGAGGATTCCTCTCAAAAATCTTAACAAAATTTTCCCCTACCTTTTCGTGTGCTTCAACTTGGGAATTCCCAATCCCTTCATGTAATTCCAGTCTGAAAAAGGCGCCCCTTTGGTGCAGCTTCGCACCCCCCCCCCCCCCCCCCCGCCGCCAATGAACGTCCACCAATGGGAGTACCCGTTCGCTCCCTCCATCTGGTTCTAAGGCAAGCAGGGACCAGTCTTGTTGGGTCGAATTCTTGCAAAGGAACTCTCCATACTTATATCGCCTTTTTCCATCCTGAACTACAGATGAGCTATTGTGGATTGTTAGGGTTACCTACACTTGCATTTCGTACCTCGTGTTATAGAAACTGGCATAAGCTTCCGTTATACCGGCTGTAGTGATCTAACCAGACTCCGACTTTCAGACTTCCATTTTTAATTTTTCCCTTAATTTCATTATTTTTCAGAGAGAGATGCAAAAACTCTCACAAGATCAAACAAATCAAGGTCATCGATGACATCCTCCAGTTTCCAAGGGGTGATTCTGATTCTGGCGGCGTTGTCACAAGCTTTAACGTAACTAGCTAACTTAACTAGCGAAGTAAACTCCATTCGAAGTCGTTGTGTTACTTTTAAAATTTAAAAAAGGGAGGAGGACATACACTCATTGCGTGTAACTCAATATCTTGTGAAACTCCTGTGTAACTAAGGTGTTTTGCGAAGCAATGGGGTTTATCCCGATGACGTGAAACATATTAGGTGATTCTTATACTGTTCGTCATTGGACAATATATAAGAACTGGAAACACTTCGAATGCCTTTCTAGTATGGAAAATCGAACGTGTCCGCCAAATGCTGATGTTTCTAATTAATGTAATTGAAATTTGGTTAAATTTGTTTTGGTGTCGCTGTTTGGTCTTGAAGGTTAGTCTCTCATCTCAAATTGACTCAGAAGGTTAAAATTTAAGGCGATTTGACTGAAGATCTTAGCACATCCACCCAGAGCTAGGTAACGAAAATTTTATGATACGTTTTGTCCAATTGTAAAAAAAACACGGCTAATTCGGGTACTTCCGACTTATTGACAACAGCTTCCGATACTTTTCTTAACTCAGTCTAAACTGAGTCGACACCGGAGAAGTCATTTTGTTTAATTATTCGATTTGTGTAACTTCATCAGGATCTTTCGAGTGAAAAGCGAGATAATTTATTCTATCAGGCAAGGCAATTTAAATGCCAGCTTGTGTATTGTATAATACGTATAACATGTATATTTTTAGAAACAAGTTAGGCACGAGTATACCAAGTGTCAGGTAAAAACTTTTAAAAAGGTGTACCGTAGTCTTCTTTGTAGACGTTTGCATCATCTCGCTATGTCTGTGAACGTGGCTTTCAACGTCACCGACTTTGGCGTAGTTGCCTGACAAGACTCTGAGAAGTTACTTATAACAAACACGTAACACTGCATGAATTCGTTCATAACTGATCCATATTTTATTCCACAGGTTTTGTTGTTTACTTCTCAGTGACTAGCTAGCGAAGCGCTCATTTTCAACGTAACACAGCAGACAGATTGTAGTCTTTTATCCCGTCTCTCTGCTGCTACGTGCGGTCGGCACTCCTCAAGTAAATTAAGGAAAGGGTCTCTCTTAATTTTGGAGGGGGTGGTGTAATTAAAAATATTCTTAAGCTATCGCTTATAAACTTGCATAAGGTGAGGTATTTGTACGAAATATTTCATTTTTGGATTTAAAGAATTTTGCTGCTTGGTCACGTGACATTCCACAGCCAATTATTGATGTAACTTTTAATAACAAATTTACGACATTTTGGAAATGTTATGTTTGACTAATTTTGATTGCTACGAATGGCTACATCCACCAAACGGGGATTTTCAAATTTATTTCTGTTCTTTCAGTTATAACTTCTTACCTTTGGAGAGGGACTGGGACTAGGCAAAAACAATAAACATTTTTAAGAATCCCCGTTTGCAACGACATATGGACAGGTGAGGTAAAGTTTTTTAGAGAGAAAACGAGAGTTTTCTAGTACGACTACTTCCTGTAAACTACACGGTCACAATTCTTACAATTATGGACGTGGTCAATCACGTGACCACTTAAAGCTGAGTCAATCATCGAAAAAAATTCATTTTCTATCAAAATAAACTTTTCTAAGCCGTCTTTTTGAGAAAAAGACCAAAATCAAAAGAAATGACCAAAACATCGTATCAAAGCTAGACCCATGCCTTAATTCAGGTGAGTCGATAAC
This sequence comes from Blastomussa wellsi, assembly GCA_947652115.1. NCBI lineage: Eukaryota > Metazoa > Cnidaria > Anthozoa > Scleractinia > Plerogyridae > Blastomussa > Blastomussa wellsi. The sequence continues at coordinate 4,071,402 of OX393562.1, forward strand.
TTCTCTTGAATGGCCCCCAACACTTATACTTTTTTAGACATTGATTTTTATGTCTAATAAAGAGAAAAAACAAAGTCTACACTACCGAGACCCGGCTGCCGAACACCAAAAATTTTAAGAATTTATCGTGTTACCGCAGTGCTTAGAAGGCTAACTGGATTGCTTTGTAGGCTAAGCGCAGTGTTATAAAAGGCTAAACAGGGTGATTTTGTAGTGTAATTTAGCTAACCAAACTCGTTCCCAGTGCATTCCGAGCCAGAGGGCCATTCGATGGATGTTGTTGATTGCCGACCGCTCCGTGTACCACACTTTTATCGTCCCCAGGGTAGCTTTTCCTATTTAGCTGGCAGAGCCTGAGCACGAGATAAAAGTGACCCTGAGGACACATGATTTTATTGGCTAGATCTAAACAAAGGGAGTCCAATCAAATCAACCGTTTTAAACTACCTTGTAAACGAAGGAATTATACAACAGTGGATTGGATTGATGGATTGATTGGTTGATTTGATTTAACTCCATTTGTTAAATCGTGTGTCCTGCCTGTGCCACGTGTTTCTCGAAGCCTTGCTCTGCAAGCTTAGACGGAGGGACAAGCGGCCCTCAGGCCCTGGGGACAAGAATGTCACAGCACCTGACCCAACTGAGTACTAGACCTTCGCATCCCCATGCTATGGGAGGTAGAAACACTTGGTATGGCTATGGAGAGCTTTTCACTGATTGCCTAGTCTTCAAAGGACACGTTAAAATGGGTCTTAACGTAATCTTCGTTCCACAACGAGAAGGAAAGATTGTGTGACGAGCCAAAACGAATTTCTGCGTACCAGCTACCTGGAGCACCTGGTTTCTTTCAAAATTACGCCGCAAATAATTCTTGCCGTATTTGCTGTCAATACTTCTTTCCTGAAGATACTGGTGTTTCTAGACCGTCCTTGAAGTCATTTTATACATCATTAAATTTCAAGTTTATTTTGGCCCTAAATAAGTGGATGTTAGACTTGTTACGATTTCTGTAGTTGCTGTATTAAACCGTTGATATTTATACGTTACAAACCAAACTTTGATTTTACTTCGATGGAACGGCCAAGAGCGCTCAGTAATAATACTTGCTAAGTACATTATACCTGCAGATTGAGTCTAATGTTTTCGTTTTGGTGCTCGAAATACACCTCCCCTTGGTTTGCCCCATTTTTCGGTAATTGGGTTCTTAGTTGGAAGGGCGGGGGGGGGGGGAGTGGGGAATTGCTGGTAAATTCTCCAGGGGTTGGGCGGGTTTGTACGTGCGTCGCACTTCCTAACACCAATAACCTATCACGTCCAAAATGCGATTTTTCCAACAGTATCCCAAATCGATTTAACAATTATACATCAAGTGAAATCTTGTGAAGCAAACTGAGGTAGACAAAAGTATGAACTGAAGTAAGGGGAAGATTTTGTATCAATAAATCAGTGTTATTCAGGGCCGTCCAGTAGAGAAAGAAATGAAAGAGGTTGGCTGGAGTTGGAACCAGGTCCAGCTTTGGGCATCTGACAGGCAGTATTTTTCTTCGTTCGTGTCGGCCTTATGTGCTACCGAGCACGAAGAGGATTAAGTAAGTAAGTAGTATTCAGGGCCGTCGCTAGCGAAGCAAGGCGATGCAGACGCTTCTTGCGGTAGTAAAACCGCTTCCTCGACTGACCTGAGATAGTGTTAGCCATCTAAAGTTGATTTGGTGTACTTTCTATTCATGTACTCGTAATCGGCAAAGGTGATAATGACTACCGTTTCTGGAGTTCCCATGAACCATATCAGCACAGTAAGCCAAACGACAAGATAATTTTAATCGTATTTTCCTGCTACATCGTGGATGATTTTTCCAAAAGGTCCCGATATTGATGAAATTGTGTTTCGCGTTTCGGCAGATCTTCCCTAACCAAGATCTTGCATAGCCAAGATCTTGCCAAACCAAGATCTTGCCTAACCAAGATCTTGCCTAACAAATATCTTGCCAAACCAAGATCTTCCATTGCCTGACAAAGTTTTAGCATAACCGAGTTCTTGCATAACCAAGATCTTGCATATCCAAGATCTTAGCTAACCAAGATATAGCATAACCAAGATCTTGCATAACCAAGATTGTGCATAACCAAGATCTTGCATAACCAAGATCTGGTTTAGCCAAGATCTTGCATAGCCAAGACATTGCATAACCAAGATCTTACTTAATCTAGATCTTGCATAACCATCATCTCTCCTAACCAAGATCGTGTATAACAAAGCTATTGTCTAACCAAGATCTGGCATAACCAATATCTTGCCTAACCAAGATCTTGCCATAAAAAGTTATTGCCTAACGAAAATATTTGATAAAAAAGATTTTTCATATCCAACATTTTGCATAACCAAGATCTTGAATAACCAAGCTGTTGCATAACCGAGAGTCTCGCGTAACCAAGATATTGCATAACCAAGATCTTGCCTAAGAAATTTCCTGCATAACCAAGATCGTCTCTAGCAAAGATATTGCATTACAAAAATCTTACATAACCTAGATCTTACATAACCAAAATCTTGCCCAAACAAGTTCTTGCATAACCAGGATATTTTGGTTAACAAAGTTCTTGCCTAAATAAGATCTTACCTAACAAAGACATTGCATAACCAAGATCTTACTTAATCAAGATCTTGCATAACCAAGGTCTTGCCTAACCAAGATCTTGCATAATCAAGATATTGTCTATCCAAGATCTGGCATAACCAAGATCTTGCATAACCAAGTTCTTGCACAACCAAGATCTTCCCTAACCAAGATATATCATGACCAAGATCTTACTTAATCAAGATCTTGAATAACCAAGATCTTGCCTAACAAAGTTCTTGAATAACCAAGATCTTGCCTAACCAAGATATTGCATAACCAAGATCTTGCCTAACAAAGTTCTTGCATAAGCAAGATCTTGCCTAACCAAGATATTGCACAATTAACTTCTTGCATAACCAAGATCTTGCTTTAGAAAGATCTTGCATAACCAAGATCTTGCTGAACCAAGATCTTGCATAACCAAGATATTGGATAACAAAGATCTTACTTAATTAAGATCTTGAACAACCAAGATCTTGCATAACCAAGAACTTGCTCAACCAAGATATTGCATAGCCAAGTTCTTCCATATGCAACATTTTGCATAACCAAGATCTTGCGTAACCAAGATCTTGCATAACCAAGATCTTCCCTAACCAAGATCTTGCATAAACAATATCTTGCCTAATCAAGATCTTTAGCAAAAAAGATCTTTCATAACCAAGATTTTGCATAGCCAAGATCTTGCCAGAATCTTTGCATCACAAAGATCTCGCATAACATCGTTCTTGTATAACCAAGATCTTGCCTAACCAAGTTCTTGCATAACCAAGATCTTGCCTAACCAAGATATTGGATAACAGAGATCTTGACTAACCAAGTTCTGGCATAACCAAAATCTTCTCTAACCAAGATATTGGAAAACCAGGATCTTGCCTAACCAAGATCTTTCCTAACAAAGATATTGCATAACCAAGATCTTACTTAATCAAGATCTTGCATAACCAAGATCTTGCCTAACCGAGATCTTGCTTATCCAGGATATTGAATAACCAAGTTCTTGCACAACCAAGATCTTGCATTACCAAGATCTTGCCTAACCAAGTTGTTGCATAAGCAATGATCTTGCCTAATCAACATCTTGCCTAACCGTTGCATAAGCAACATCTTACTTAATCAAGATTCTTGCATAACCAAGATCTTGCTTAACCAAGATCTTGCATGATCAAGATATTGTCTAAACAAGATCCGGTATGACCAAGATCTTGCCTAACCAAGATCTTGCTTAACCAAGATATTGGATAACCAAGTTCTTGCATAACCAAGATTTTGCATAACTAAGATCTTACATAACCAAGATCTTGCCTAACCAAGATATTGCATAACCATGTTCTTGTATAACCAACATATACCCGAACCAAGATCCTGCATATCCAACGATTTTCAACACCAAGAACATAACGAATCTGTTTTTATAACGAAGATCTTGACTAACCAAGTTCTTCACTAACAAAGATATTGCATAACCAAGATCTTGCATAACAAGTCTTTGCATAACCAAGACCCTGCATAACCAAGATCTTGCGTAACGAAGATCCTGCATAACTAAGATATTTCCTAACCAAGATCTTCCATAACCAAGATCTTTCAAAACCAAGATCTTCCATAACAAAGATCTTGCCTGACCAAGTTCTTGCATACGAAAGTTCTTGCATTACCAAACTCGTTCCCAGTGCATTCCGAGCCAGAGGGCCATTCGATGGATGTTGTTGATTGCCGACCGCTCCGTGTACCACACTTTTATCGTCCCCAGGGTAGCTTTTCCTATTTAGCTGGCAGAGCCTGAGCACGAGATAAAAGTGACCCTGAGGACACATGATTTTATTGGCTAGATCTAAACAAAGGGAGTCCAATCAAATCAACCGTTTTAAACTACCTTGTAAACGAAGGAATTATACAACAGTGGATTGGATTGATGGATTGATTGGTTGATTTGATTTAACTCCATTTGTTAAATCGTGTGTCCTGCCTGTGCCACGTGTTTCTCGAAGCCTTGCTCTGCAAGCTTAGACGGAGGGACAAGCGGCCCTCAGGCCCTGGGGACAAGAATGTCACAGCACCTGACCCAACTGAGTACTAGACCTTCGCATCCCCATGCTATGGGAGGTAGAAACACTTGGTATGGCTATGGAGAGCTTTTCACTGATTGCCTAGTCTTCAAAGGACACGTTAAAATGGGTCTTAACGTAATCTTCGTTCCACAACGAGAAGGAAAGATTGTGTGACGAGCCAAAACGAATTTCTGCGTACCAGCTACCTGGAGCACCTGGTTTCTTTCAAAATTACGCCGCAAATAATTCTTGCCGTATTTGCTGTCAATACTTCTTTCCTGAAGATACTGGTGTTTCTAGACCGTCCTTGAAGTCATTTTATACATCATTAAATTTCAAGTTTATTTTGGCCCTAAATAAGTGGATGTTAGACTTGTTACGATTTCTGTAGTTGCTGTATTAAACCGTTGATATTTATACGTTACAAACCAAACTTTGATTTTACTTCGATGGAACGGCCAAGAGCGCTCAGTAATAATACTTGCTAAGTACATTATACCTGCAGATTGAGTCTAATGTTTTCGTTTTGGTGCTCGAAATACACCTCCCCTTGGTTTGCCCCATTTTTCGGTAATTGGGTTCTTAGTTGGAAGGGCGGGGGGGGGGGAGTGGGGAATTGCTGGTAAATTCTCCAGGGGTTGGGCGGGTTTGTACGTGCGTCGCACTTCCTAACACCAATAACCTATCACGTCCAAAATGCGATTTTTCCAACAGTATCCCAAATCGATTTAACAATTATACATCAAGTGAAATCTTGTGAAGCAAACTGAGGTAGACAAAAGTATGAACTGAAGTAAGGGGAAGATTTTGTATCAATAAATCAGTGTTATTCAGGGCCGTCCAGTAGAGAAAGAAATGAAAGAGGTTGGCTGGAGTTGGAACCAGGTCCAGCTTTGGGCATCTGACAGGCAGTATTTTTCTTCGTTGGTGTCGGCCTTATGTGCTACCGAGCACGAAGAGGATTAAGTAAGTAAGTAGTATTCAGGGCCGTCGCTAGCGAAGCAAGGCGATGCAGACGCTTCTTGCGGTAGTAAAACCGCTTCCTCGACTGACCTGAGATAGTGTTAGCCATCTAAAGTTGATTTGGTGTACTTTCTATTCATGTACTCGTAATCGGCAAAGGTGATAATGACTACCGTTTCTGGAGTTCCCATGAACCATATCAGCACAGTAAGCCAAACGACAAGATAATTTTAATCGTATTTTCCTGCTACATCGTGGATGATTTTTCCAAAAGGTCCCGATATTGATGAAATTGTGTTTCGCGTTTCGGCAGATCTTCCCTAACCAAGATCTTGCATAGCCAAGATCTTGCCAAACCAAGATCTTGCCTAACCAAGATCTTGCCTAACAAATATCTTGCCAAACCAAGATCTTCCATTGCCTGACAAAGTTTTAGCATAACCGAGTTCTTGCATAACCAAGATCTTGCATATACAAGATCTTAGCTAACCAAGATATAGCATAACCAAGATCTTGCATAACCAAGATTGTGCATAACCAAGATCTTGCATAACCAAGATCTGGTTTAGCCAAGATCTTGCATAGCCAAGACGTTGCATAACCAAGATCTTACTTAATCTAGATCTTGCATAACCATCATCTCTCCTAACCAAGATCGTGTATAACAAAGCTATTGTCTAACCAAGATCTGGCATAACCAATATCTTGCCTAACCAAGATCTTGCCATAAAAAGTTATTGCCTAACGAAAATATTTGATAAAAAAGATTTTTCATATCCAACATTTTGCATAACCAAGATCTTGAATAACCAAGCTGTTGCATAACCGAGAGTCTCGCGTAACCAAGATAATGCATAACCAAGATCTTGCCTAAGAAATTTCCTGCATAACCAAGATCGTCTCTAGCAAAGATATTGCATTACAAAAATCTTACATAACCTAGATCTTACATAACCAAAATCTTGCCCAAACAAGTTCTTGCATAACCAGGATATTTTGGTTAACAAAGTTCTTGCCTAAATAAGATCTTACCTAACAAAGACATTGCATAACCAAGATCTTACTTAATCAAGATCTTGCATAACCAAGGTCTTGCCTAACCAAGATCTTGCATAATCAAGATATTGTCTATCCAAGATCTGGCATAACCAAGATCTTGCATAACCAAGTTCTTGCACAACCAAGATCTTCCCTAACCAAGATATATCATGACCAAGATCTTACTTAATCAAGATCTTGAATAACCAAGATCTTGCCTAACAAAGTTCTTGAATAACCAAGATCTTGCCTAACCAAGATATTGCATAACCAAGATCTTGCCTAACAAAGTTCTTGCATAAGCAAGATCTTGCCTAACCAAGATATTGCACAATTAACTTCTTGCATAACCAAGATCTTGCTTTAGAAAGATCTTGCATAACCAAGATCTTGCTGAACCAAGATCTTGCATAACCAAGATATTGGATAACAAAGATCTTACTTAATTAAGATCTTGAACAACCAAGATCTTGCATAACCAAGAACTTGCTCAACCAAGATATTGCATAGCCAAGTTCTTCCATATGCAACATTTTGCATAACCAAGATCTTGCGTAACCAAGATCTTGCATAACCAAGATCTTCCCTAACCAAGATCTTGCATAAACAATATCTTGCCTAATCAAGATCTTTAGCAAAAAAGATCTTTCATAACCAAGATTTTGCATAGCCAAGATCTTGCCAGAATCTTTGCATCACAAAGATCTCGCATAACATCGTTCTTGTATAACCAAGATCTTGCCTAACCAAGTTCTTGCATAACCAAGATCTTGCCTAACCAAGATATTGGATAACAGAGATCTTGACTAACCAAGTTCTGGCATAACCAAAATCTTCTCTAACCAAGATATTGGAAAACCAGGATCTTGCCTAACCAAGATCTTTCCTAACAAAGATATTGCATAACCAAGATCTTACTTAATCAAGATCTTGCATAACCAAGATCTTGCCTAACCGAGATCTTGCTTATCCAGGATATTGAATAACCAAGTTCTTGCACAACCAAGATCTTGCATTACCAAGATCTTGCCTAACCAAGTTCTTGCATAAGCAATGATCTTGCCTAATCAACATCTTGTCTAACCGTTGCATAAGCAACATCTTACTTAATCAAGATTCTTGCATAACCAAGATCTTGCTTAACCAAGATCTTGCATGATCAAGATATTGTCTAAACAAGATCCGGTATGACCAAGATCTTGCCTAACCAAGATCTTGCTTAACCAAGATATTGGATAACCAAGTTCTTGCATAACCAAGATTTTGCATAACTAAGATCTTACATAACCAAGATCTTGCCTAACCAAGATATTGCATAACCATGTTCTTGTATAACCAACATATACCCGAACCAAGATCCTGCATATCCAACGATTTTCAACACCAAGAACATAACGAATCTGTTTTTATAACGAAGATCTTGACTAACCAAGTTCTTCACTAACAAAGATATTGCATAACCAAGATCTTGCATAACAAGTCTTTGCATAACCAAGACCCTGCATAACCAAGATCTTGCGTAACGAAGATCCTGCATAACCAAGATATTTCCTAACCAAGATCTTCCATAACCAAGATCTTTCAAAACCAAGATCTTCCATAACAAAGATCTTGCCTGACCAAGTTCTTGCATACGAAAGTTCTTGCATTACCAAGATTTCTCACATCCAAGATCTTGCCTAACCAAGATGTTGCATAACCAAAATCTTGCCTAACTAAGTTCTTGCATAACAAAAATCTTCCCTAACAAGGATCTTTCATAACCAAGAGCTTGCATAACCAAGATCTTGAATAACCACGTTCTTGCGTAACAAAGATCTTGCCTAACCAAGTTCTTGCATAACAAAAATCTTCCCTAACCAAGATATTGCATAACCAAGATCTTGCCTAACCAAGTTGTGGCATAACCAAGATCTTGCGTAACCAAGATCTTGCATAACAAAAATCTTGCCTAACCAAGATATTGCAAAACCAAGATCTTCCTTAATAAAGATCTTGCATAACCAACATCTTGCTTAACCAAGACCTTGCCTAACCAAGTTGTTGCGTAACCAAGATCTTGCCTAACGAAGTTCTTGCCTATCCAGGATCTTGCATAACCAAGATATTGCATAACAAAGAACTTGCTCAACCAAGATATTGCATAGCCAAGTTCTTCCATATGCAACATTTTGCATAACCAAGATCTTGCGTAACGAAGATCTTGCATAACCACGATCTTCCCTAACCAAGATCTTCCTTAAACAATATCTTGCCTAAACAAGATCTTTAGTAAAAAAGATCTTTCATAACCAAGATTTTGAATAGCCAAGATCTTGCGTAAACCAAGACCTTCCATAACAAAGATCTCGCATAACATCGTTCTTGTATAACCAAGATCTTGCCTAACCAAGTTCTTGCATAACCAAGATCTTGCCTAACCAAGTTCTTGCATAACAAAGATCTTGCATAACAAAGATGTTGCCTAACCAAGATATTGCCGAACCAAGATGTTGATTTACCAAGATTTTACCTAACGCATAACCAAGATCTTGCCTAACCAAGATCTTGCTTAAACAATATCTTGCCTATCAAAGATCTTGCATAACCAAGATCTTGCCTAAACAAGATCTTGCATAACCAAGATCTTGCCTAACCAAGATCTTGCATAACAAAGATCTTGCCTAACCAAGGTCTCTCATAACCAGGATCTTGGATAACGAAGTTTTTGCATAAAAAAGATCTTCCATAACAAAGATATTACATAACCAAGATCTTGCATAACCAAGATCTTGCATAACAAAGACCTTGCATAACAAAGATATTGCATAACCAAGATATTTCCTAACCAAGATCTTGAATAACCAAGGTCTTTCAAAACCAAGATAATGCCTAACCAATTTCTTGCATGGCCAAAATCTTACCTCACCAAGATCTTGCCTAACGAAGATCTTGTTTAACCAAGATCTTAAATAACCAAGATCTTGCCTAACCAAGATATTGCATAAAAGAGATCTTGCCTAATCAAGATTATGTATAACAAAAATCTTGCCTAACAAAGTTCATGCATAACAAAGATCTTGCAAAACCAAGATCTTGCATAACCAAGATCTTGCATAACCAAGATCTTGCATAACCAAGTTCTTGACCAACAAAGATCTTGCCTAACCAAGTTCTCTCATAACCAAGATCTTGCCTAACGAAGTTTTAGCATAACAAAGATCTTGCATAACCAAGATCTTCCGTAACGTAGAACTTGCCTAACAAAGATCTTGCCTAACCAAGATCTTGCATAACCAAGATCGTCCTTAGGCAAGAACTTGCCTAACCAAGATCTTGCATAACCAAGATCTTGCCTTGCCAAGATATTGCATAACAAAGATATTGCATTACCAAGATCTTGCCTAACCAAGATCTTGCATAACCAAGACCGTGCATAACTAAGTTCGTGCATAACCAAGATCTTCCCTAACCAAGATCTTGCATAACCAAGATCTTGCATAACCGAGATCTTGCGTAACAAAGATCTTGCATAACCAATATCTTGCATAACCAAGATCTTGCATAACCAAGATCTTGCATGACAAAGATCTTGCATAACCAAGATCTTGCCTAACCAAGATCTTCCCTAACAAAGATCTTCCCCAACCAAGATCTTCGCTAACCAAGATCTTGCATAACCAAGATCTTGCCTAACCAAGATCTTCCGAAACCAAGATCTTCCCTAACCAAGATCTTCCCTAACCAACATCTTGCCTAACCAAGATATTGCATAAGAAAGATTATGCATAACCAAGATATTGCATAACCAAGATCTTGCATAACCAAGATCTTGCATAACCAAGATCTTCCCTAACCAAGATTTTGCCTAACCAAGATCTTGCCTAACCAATATCTTGCATTACCAAGATCTTGCATAACCAAGATCTTGCATAACCAAGATATTGCATAACAAAGATATTCGATAACAAAGATGTTAACTAACCATGTTCATGCTTAACCAAGATCTTGCATAAAATAGATCTTCCCTAACCAAGATCTTGCATAACCAAGATCTTGCATAACCAAGATCTTGCATAACCAAGACCTTGCATAACCAAGATCTTGCCTAACCAAGATATTGCTTAACAAGGATCTTGCATCACCAAGATCTTGCAAAACCAAGATCTTCCATAACAAAGATCATGTATGACCAAGGTCTTCACTAACCAAGATATTGCATAACCAAGATCTTGAATAACCAATATCTTTCCTAACCAAGATCTTGCCTAACTAAGATCTTGCATAACCAAGATCTTGCCTAACCAAGATCTTGCCTAACAAGGATCATGCATAACCAAGATCTTGCCTAACCAAGATCTTGCCTAACTAAGATCTTGCATAACCAAGATCTTGCCTAACCAAGATCTTGCCTAACGAGGATTTTGCATCACCAAGATCTTGCAAAACAAAGATCTTGAACAACCAAAATCTTGCCTAACCAAGACCTTGCATAACCAGATCTTCCCTGACCAGTATCTTGCCTAACCAAGATATTGCATAACCAAGATCTTGAATAACCAAGATCTTGCCCAACCAAGATCTTGCATAACCAAGATCTTTCATAACCAAGATCTTGTATAACCAAGATCTTGCATAAACAAAATCTTCCCTAACCAAGATCATGATTAACCAAGTTCTTCCCTAACCAAGATCTTGCATAACCAAGATCTTGCAAAACTAAGATCTTGCATAACGAAAATCTTCCCAAACCAAAATCTTGCATAACCAAGATCGTGCATAACCAAGATTTTGCATAACCAAGATCTTGCCTAACCAAGATCTTCCCTAACCAAGATCTTCCCTAACCAAGATCTTCACTAACCAAGATCTTCCCTAACCAAGATCTTGCCTAACCGAGATCTTGCATAACCAAGATCTTGCCTAACCAAGATCTTGCATAACCAAGATCTTGCATAAGCAAGATCTTTCAAAACCAAGATCTTGCATAACCAAGATCTTGCATAACCAAAATCTCCCCTAACCAAAATCTTGCATAACAAAGATCTTGCATAACCAAGATCTTCCCTAACCAAGATCTTGCCAAACCAAGATCTTCCCTAAACAAGATCTTCCCTAAGCAAGATTTTGCCTAACCAAGATCTTGCCTAACCAAGATCTTGCATAACCAAGATCTTGCATAACCAAGATCTTGCATAACCAAGATCTTGCATAACCAAGATATTGCATAGCAACGATTGCATAACCAAGATCTTGCATAACCAAGATCTTGCATAACCAAGATCTTGCATAACCAAGATCTTGCATAACCAAGATCTTGCATAACCAAGATATTGCATAACCAAGATCTTGCATAACCAAGATCTTGCATAAGCAAGATCTTCCCTAACCACATCTTGCCTAACCAAGATATTGCATAAGAAAGATGTTGCATAACCAAGATCTTGCCTAACCAAGATCTTCCGTAACCAAGATCTTCACTAACCAAGATCTTCCCTAACCAAGATCATGCCTAACCAAGATCTTGCATAACAAATATCTTGCCTAACCAAGATCTTCCCTAACCAAGATCTTGCCTAGCCAAGATCTTGCATAACCAAGATCTTGCCTAACAAGGATCTTGCATCACCAAGATCTTGCAAAACCAAGATATTGCATAACCAAGATCTTGCATAACCAAGATCCTGCCTAACCAAGATCGTGTATAACCAAGATCTTCCCTAACCAAGTCTTCCCCAACCAAGATCTTCCCTAACCAAGATCTTGCATAACCAAGATCATGCATAACCAAGATCAAGCATAACCAAGATCTTCCCTAACCAAGATCTTGCATGACCAATATCTTCCATAACCAAGATCTTGCATAACCAAGATCTTGCATAACCAAGATATTGCATAGCAAAGATATTGCATAACCAAGATCTTGCATAACCAAGATCTTGCCTAACCAAGATCTTGCCTAACAAGGATCATGCATAACCAAAATCTTGCCTAACCAAGATCTTGCCTAACGAGGATCTTGCATCACCAAGATCTTGCAAAACCAAGATCTTCCATAACCAAGATCTTGAACAACCAAAATCTTGCCTAACCAAGATCTTGCATAACAAAGATCTTGCATAACCAAGATCTTCCCTGACCAGTATCTTGCCTAACCAAGATATGGCATAACCAAGATCTTGATGAACCAAGATCTTTCCCAACCAAGATCTTGCATTACCAAGATCTTCCATAACCAAGATCTTGCATAACCAAGATATTGCATAACAAAGATATTGGATAACAAAGAAATTGGATAACAAAGATGTTAACAAAATCTTGCATCTTGCATTGCCCAACCTGATCTTGCATTACCAAGATCTTGCATAACGAAGATCTTGCATAACCAAGATATTGCATAACAAAGATATTGGATAACAAAGATGTTAACTAACCATGTTCATGCTTAACCAAGATCTTTCCTAACCAAGATCTTGCATAACCAAGATCTTGCATAACCAAGATCTTGCATAACCAAGATCTTGCATAACCAAGATATTGCATAACAAAGATATTCGATAACAAAGATGTTAACTAACCATGTTCATGCTTAACCAAGATCTTGCATAAAATAGATCTTCCCTAACCAAGATCTTGCATAACCAAGATCTTGCATAACCAAGATCTTGCATAACCAAGACCTTGCATAACCAAGATCTTGCCTAACCAAGATATTGCTTAACAAGGATCTTGCATCACCAAGATCTTGCAAAACCAAGATCTTCCATAACAAAGATCATGTATGACCAAGGTCTTGCCTAACCAAGATATTGCATAACCAAGATCTTGCCTAACCAAGATCTTCCCTAACCAAGATCTTGCATAACCAAGATTTTGCCTAACCAAGATCTTGACTAACCAAGATCTTGCATAACCAAGATCTTGCCTAACAAGGATCTTGCATCACAAGATCTTGCAAAACAAATATCTTCCATAACAAAGATCATGTATGACCAAGGTCTTGCCTATCGAAGATATTCTATAACCAAGATTTTGAATAACCAAGATCTTGCCTAACCAAGATCTTGCATAACCAAGATCTTGCATAACCAAGATCTTGCCTAACCAAGATCTTGCATAACCAAGATCTTGCATAACCAAAATCTTCCCTAACCAAAATCTTGCATAACCAAGATCTTGCATAACCAAGATCTTCCCTAACGAAGATCTTGCATAACACAGATATTGGATAACAAAAATCTTAACTAACCAAGTTCTTGCACAACCAAGATCTTGCCTAAGGAAGTTCTTGCATAACCAAGATCTTGCATAACAGAGATCTGGCCTAACCAAGATCTTGCATAACCAAGATCTTGCATAACCAAGATCTTGCCTAACCAAGATCTTGTCTAACAAGGATCTTGCATCACCAAATCTTGCAAAACCAAGATCTTCCATAACAAAGATCATGTATGACCAAGGTCTTGCTTAACCAAGATATTGCATAACCAAGATCTTGCCTAACCAAGATCTTGCCTAACAAGGATCTTGCATCACCAAGATCTTCCAAAACCAAGATATTCCATAACAAAGACCATGTATGACTAAGGTCTTGGCTAACCAAGATCTTGCATAACCAAGATCTTGCATAACCAAGATCTTGCATTACCAAGATCTTCCCTAACCAAGATTTTGTTTAACCAAGATATTGCTTAACCAAGATCTTGCGTAACCAAGATCTTGCATAACCAAGATCTTGCCTAACCAAGATCTTGCATAACCAAGATCTTGCCTAACCAAGATCTTGCCTAACAAGGATCTTGCATAACCGAAATCTTGCCTAACCAAGATCTTGCCTAACGAGGATCTTGCATAACCAAGATATTGCCTAACCAAGATCTTCCGAAACCAAGATCTTCCTTAACCAAGATCTTCCTTAACCAAGATCTTTCCTAACAAGGATATTGCATTACCAAGATCTTGCCTAACCAAGATCTTGCATAACCAAGATCTTGCATAACCAAGGTCTTCCTTATGCAAGATCTTGCCTAACGAAGATCTTGCATAACAAGGATCTTGCATAACAAAGATATTGCATAACCAAGATATTGCATAACCAATATCTTGCCTAACCAAGATCTTGCCTAACCAAGATCTTGCCTAACCAAGATCTTGCATAACCAAGATCTTCACTAACCAAGATCTTCTCTAACCAAGTTCTTGCTTAATCAAGATCTTGCCTAACCAAGATCTTGCATAACAAAGATCTTGCATAACCAAGATATTGCATAACCAATATCTTGCCTAACCAAGATCTTGCATAACCAAGATCTTACCTAACCAAGATCTTGCATAACCAAGATCTTCACTGACCAAGATCTTCTCAACCAAGTTCTTGCTTAATCAAGACTTTGAATAACCAAGATCTTGCCTAACCAAGATCTTGCATAACCAAGATCTTGCATAACCAAGGTCTTCCTTAGGCAAGATCTTGCCTTATAAAGATCTTGCCTAAAAAGATCTTGCATAACAAAGATCTTCCCTAACCAAGATGTCCCCAAACCAAGATCTTCCCTAGCCAAGATCTTGCATAACCAAGATTTCGCCTAGCCAAGATCTTGCATAACCAGGATCTTGCTTAACAAAGATCTTCTTTAAATAAGATCTTGTCTAACCAAGATTTCGAATAACGTAGATCTTGAATAACCAAGATCTTGCCTAACCAAGATATTGCACAACCAAGATACTGCATTACCGAGATCTTGCCTAACCAAAATCATGCATAACCAAGTTCTTGCATAACCAAGATCTTGCATAACCAAGATCTTGCCTAACCAAGTTCGTGTATAACCAAGATCTTCCCTAACCAAGTCTTCCCCAACCAAGATCTTCCCTAACCAAGATCTTGCATAACCAAGATATTGCCTAACCAAGATCTTCCGAAACCAAGATCTTCCTTAACCAAGATCTTTCCTAACCAAGATCCTGCATAACAAAGATCTTGCCTAACCAAGATCGTGTATAACCAAGATCTTCCCTAACCAAGTCTTCCCCAACCAAGATCTTCCCCAACCAAGATCTTGCATAACCAAGATATTGCCTAACCAAGATCTTCCGAAACCAAGATCTTCCTCAACCAAGATCTTCCTTAACCAAGATCTTTCCTAACAAGGATATTGCATTACCAAGATCTTGCCTAACCAAGATCTTGCATAACCAAGATCTTGCATAACCAAGTTCGTGCATAACCGAGATCTTGCGTAACAAAGATCTTGCATAACAAAGATCTTGCATGACAAAGATCTTGCATAACCAAGATCTTGCCTAACCAAGATCTTCCCTAACCAAGATCTTCCACAACCAAGATCTTCGCTAACCAAGATCTTCCTCAACCAAGATCTTCCTTAACCAAGATCTTTCCTAACAAGGATATTGCATTACCAAGATCTTGCCTAACCAAGATCTTGCATAACCAAGATCTTGCATAACCAAGTTCGTG
Organism: Blastomussa wellsi; assembly: GCA_947652115.1. Lineage (NCBI taxonomy): Eukaryota > Metazoa > Cnidaria > Anthozoa > Scleractinia > Plerogyridae > Blastomussa > Blastomussa wellsi. The sequence continues at coordinate 4,087,529 of OX393562.1, forward strand.
CATAACCGAGATCTTGCGTAACGAAGATCTTGCATAACCAAGATCTTGCATGACAAAGATCTTGCATAACCAAGATCTTCCAAAACCAAGATCTTCCCTAACCAAGATCTTCCTTAACCAAGATCTTTCCTAACCAAGATCTTGCATAACCAAGATCTTCCCTAACCAAGATCTTGAATAACCAAGATCTTGCAAAACCAAGTTCTTGCATAACCAAGATCTTCCCTAACCAACATCTTGCCTAACCAAGATATTGCATAACCAAGATCTTGCATAACCAAGATCTTGGATAACCAAGATCGTGTATAACCAAGATCTTCCCTAACCAAGTCTTCCCCAACCAAGATCTTCCCTAACCAAGATCTTGCATAACCAAGATCATGCATAACCAAGATCAAGCATAACCAAGATCTTACCTAACCAAGATCTTGCATAACCAATATCTTGCATAACCAAGATCTTGCATAACCAAGATATTGCACAACCAAGATCTTGCATAACCAAAATCATGCATAACCAAGATCTTGCCTAACCAAGATCTTGCATAACCAAGATCTTCCTTAGGCAAGATCTTGCCTAACCAAGATCTTGCATAACCAAGATCTTGCCTAGCCAAGATATTGCATAACCAAGATATTGCATTACCAAGATCTTGCCTAACCAAGATCTTGCATAACCAAGACCGTGCATAACCAAGTTCGTGCATAACCAAGATCTTCCCTAACCAAGATCTTGCATAACCAAGATCTTGCATAACCGAGATCTTGCGTAACAAAGATCTTGCATAACCAATATCTTGCATAACCAAGATCTTGCATAACCAAGATCTTGCATGACAAAGATCTTCCCTAACCAAGATCTTCCCCAACCAAGATCTTCGCTAACCAAGATCTTGCATAACCAAGATCTTGCCAAACCAAGATCTTCCGAAACCAAGATCTTCCCTAACCAAGATCTTCCCTAACCAACATCTTGCCTAACCAAGATATTGCATAACAAAGATGTTGCATAAGCAAGATCTTGCCTAACTAAGATCTTGCATAACCAAGATCTTGCCTAACCAAGATATTGCATAACCAAGATATTGCATAACCAAGTTCTTGCAACCAAGATCTTTCCTAAGCTATATCTTGCATAACAAAGATCTTGCCTAACAAAGATCTTGCATAACCAAGATCTTCCCTAAAAAAGATCTTGCATAACCAAGATCTTGCATAACCAAGATCTTGCGTAACCAAGATCTTTCCTAACCAAGATCTTCCCTAACCAAGATCTGCCCTAACCAAGATCGTCACTAACAAAGATCTCCCCTAACCAAGATCTTGCCTAACCAAGATCTTGCCTAACCAAGATCTTCCCTAACCAAGATCTTCCCTAACCAAGATCTTCCCTAACCAAGATCTTCTCTAACCAACATTTTGCCTACCCAAAATCTTGCCTAACAAGGATCTTGCATCACCAATATCTTGCAAAACCAAGATCTTCCATAACAAAGATCATGTATGACCAAGGTCTTGCCTAACCAAGATATTGCATAACCAAGATCTTGCCTAACCAAGATCTTCCCTAACCAAGATCTTCCCTAACCAAGATTTTGCCTAACCAAGATCTTGACTAACCAAGATCTTGCATAACCAAGATCTTGCCTAACAAGGATCTTGCATCACAAGATCTTTCAAAACAAAGATCTTCCATAACAAAGATCATGTATGACCAAGGTCTTGCCTAACGAAGATATTTCATAACCAAGATTTTGAATAAACAAGATCTTGACTAACCAAGATCTTGCATAACCAAGATCTTGCATAACCAAGATCTTGCCTAACCAAGATCTTGCATAACCAAGATCTTGCATAACAGAGATCTGGCCTAACCAAGATCTTGCATAACCAAGATCTTGCATAACCAAGATCTTGCCTAACCAAGATCTTGTCTAACAAGGATCTTGCATCACCAAATCTTGCAAAACCAAGATCTTCCATAACAAAGATCATGTATGACCAAGGTCTTGCTTAACCAAGATATTGCATAACCAAGATCTTGCCTAACCAAGATCTTGCCTAACCAAGATCTTGCCTAACAAGGATCTTGCATCACCAAGATCTTCCAAAACCAAGATCTTCCATAACAAAGACCATGTATGACTAAGGTCTTGGCTAACCAAGATCTTGCATAACCAAGATCTTGCATAACCAAGATCTTGCATAACCAAGATCTTGCATTACCAAGATCTTCCCTAACCAAGATTTTGTTTAACCAAGATATTGCTTAACGAAGATCTTGCATAACCAAGATCTTGCATAACCAAGATCTTGCATAACCAAGATCTTGCATAACCAAAATCTTCCCTAACCAAAATCTTGCCTAACCAAGATCTTGCATAACCAAGATCTTCCCTAACCAAGATCTTCCCCAACCAAGATCTTCCCGAACCAAGATCTTCCCTATCCAAGATCTTGAATAACCAAGATCTTGCATTACAGAGATCTTGCATTACCAAGATCTTCCCTAACCAAGATCTTCCCGAACCAAAATCTTTCCTAACCAAGACCTTCTCTAACCAAGGTCTTCCCGAACCAATATCTTCCATAACCAAGATCTTCCCTAACCAAGATCTTGCATAACAAAGATCTTGCATAACCAAGATCTTTCCTAAGAAAGACCTTGCATAACGAAGATTTTCCTTAACCAAGATCTTGCATAACCAAGATCTTGCATAACCAAGATCTTTCCTTAGAAAGATCTTGCATAACCAAGATCTTGCCTAACCAAGATCTTGCATAACCAAGATATCGCATTACCAAGATCTTCCCTAACCAAGATCTTCTTGAACCAAGATCTTGCCTAACCGAGATCGTCCATAACAAAGATCTTGTATAACCAAGATCTTGCCTAACCAAGAACTTGCCTAACCAAGATCTTGCATAAGCAAGATCTTGCATAATTAAGATCTTTCCTAAGAGAGATGTTACATAATCAAGATCTTGCCTAACCAAGATCTTGCCTGACCAAGATCTTCCCTAACCAAGAACTTGCCAAACTAAGATCTTGCCTAACCAAGATCTTTCACAATCCAGATCTTGCACAGCCCAGATATTGCCTCACCAAGTTCTTCCCTAACGAAGATCTTCCCTAACCAAGATCTTGAATAACAAAGATCTTCCCTAACCAAGATCTTCCGAAACCAAGATCTTCCCTAACCAAGATCTTCCTTAACCAAGATCTTGCCTAACTAAGATCTTGCTTAACCAAGATCTTTCACAACCCAGATCTTGCACAACGAATATTTTTCCTAACCAAGTTCTTCCCTAACGAAGATCTTCCCTAACCAAGATCTTGAATAACAAAGATCTTCCCTAACCAAGATCTTGCATAACCAAGATCTTCCCTAACGAAGATCTTCCCGAACCAAGATCTTCCCTAACCAAGATCTTCCCTAACCAAGTTCTTGCTTAATCAAGTTCTTGCCTAACCAAGATCTTGCATAACCAAGATCTTCCCTAACCAAGATCTTGCATAACCAAAATCTTGCATAACAAAGATCTTGCCTAACCAATATCTTGCATAACCAAGATCTTGCATAACCAAGATATTTCATAACCAATATCTTGCCTAACCAAGATCTTGCATTACCAAGATCTTGCCTAACCAAGATCTTGCATAACAGAGACCTTTCCTAACCAAGATTTTGTATAACGAAGATCTTCCCTAACCAAGATCTTCCCTAACCAAGATCTTGCATAACCAAGATCTTGCATAACAAAGATCTTGCATAACCAAGATCTTGCATAACCAATGTCTTGCATAACCAATATCTTGCATTACCAACATCTTCCCTAAACAAGATCTTCCCGAAACAAGATCTTCCCTAACCAAGATCTTTCATAACCAAGATCTTGAATTACCAAGATCTCGCATTACCAAGATCTTCCCTAACCAAGATCTTCCCGAACCAATATCTTTCATAACCAAGATCTTCTCTAACCAAGGTCTTCCCGAACCAAGATCTTCCCTAACCAAGATCTTCCCTAACCAAGATCTTGCATAAGAAAGATCTTGCATAAGCAAGATTTTGCTTTACCAAGATCATGCATAACCAAGATCTTGCATAACGAAGATATTGCATAACCAAGATATTGCATAACCAAGATCTTGCCTAACCAAGATCTTGCATAACCAAGATCTTGCCTAACCAAGATCTTGCATAACTAAGATCTTCCCTAACCAAGATCTTGCATAACCAAGATCATGCATAACCAAGATCTTGCATAACCAAGTTCTTGTATAACCAAGATCTTGCCTAACCAAGATCTTGCATAACCAAGATCTTGCCAAACCAAGATCTTGCCTAACAAAGATCTTGCATAACCAAGATCTTCCCTAACCAAGATCTTGCATAACCAAGATATTGCATAATTAAGATTTTCCTTAACCAAGATCTTGCCTAACCAAGATATTGCATAAACAAGATTTTGACTAACCAAGTTCTTGCATAACCAAGATCTTGTCTAACCAAGATATTGCATAACCAAGATCTTCCAAAACCAAGTTCTTGCATAACCAAGATCTTCCCTAAAAAACATCTTGTATAACAAAGATCTTCCCTAACCAAGATCTTGCATAACCAAGATCTTCCCTAACCAAGTTCTTGCATAACCAAGATTTTGCCTAACCAAGATCTTGCTTAACCAAGATCTTGCCTAACCAAGATCTTGCCAACCAAGATCTTCCCTAACCAAGAACTTCCCTAAACAAGATCTTGCATAACCAAGATCTTGCATGAACAAGATCTTGCATAACCAAGATCTTGCATAACCAAGATCTTTCATAGCCAAGATCTTGCATAACCAAGATCTTGCCTAACCAAGATCTTGCATAAGTAAGACTTTCCCTAACCAAGATCTTGCATAACCAAGATCATGCATAACCAATATCTTGCATAACCAAGATCTTGCCTAACCACGATCTTGCATAACCAAGATCTTCCCTAACCAAGATCTTGTATAACAAAGATCTGGCATAACCAAGAATTTGCCTAACAAAGATCTTCCATAACCAAGATCTTCCCTAACAAAAATCTTGCATAACCAAGTTCTTGCATAAACAGGGTCTTGCATAACCAAGATCTTCCTTCAGCAAGATCTTGGCTAACCAAGATTTGCCTAACCAAGATCTTGAATAACCAAGATCTTGCCTAACCAAGATATGGCATAACCAAGATCTTGCCTAACCAAGATCTTGCATAACCAAGATCTTCCCTAACTAAAATCTTGCCTAACAAAGATCTTGCATAACCAAGATTTTGCATAACCAAGATCTTGGCTAACCAAGATCTTCCCTAACCAAGATCTTCCCTAACCAAGTTCTTGCTTAATCAAGTTCTTGCCTAACCAAGATCTTGCATAACCAAGATCTTCCCTAACCAAGATCTTGCATAACAAGGATCTTGCCTAACCAATATCTTGCATAACCAAGATCTTGCATAACCAAGATATTGCATAACCAATATCTTGCCTAACCAAGATCTTGCATTACCAAGATCTTGCCTAACCAAGATCTTGCATAACAGAGATCTTTCCTAACCAAGATTTTGCATAACCAAGATCTTCCCTAACCAAGATCTTCCCTAACCAAGTTCTTGCTCAATCAAGATCTTGCCTAACCAAGATCTTGCATAACCAAGATCTTCCCTAACCAAGATCTTGCACAACCAAGATCTTGCATAACAAAGATCTTGCATAACCAAGATCTTGCATAACCAATGTCTTGCATAACCAATATCTTGCATTACCAACATCTTCCCTAAACAAGATCTTCCCGAACCAAGATCTTCCCTAACCAAGATCTTTCATAACGAAGATCTTGAATTACCAAGATCTCGCATTACCAAGATCTTCCCTAACCAAGATCTCCCCGAACCAATATCTTTCATAACCAAGATCTTCTCTAACCAAGGTCTTCCCGAACCAAGATCTTCCCTAACCAAGATCTTCCCGAACCAAGATCTTCCCTAACCAAGTTCTTGCTTAATCAAGTTCTTGCCTAACCAAGATCTTGCATAACCAAGATCTTCCCTAACCAAGATCTTGCATAACCAAAATCTTGCATAACAAAGATCTTGCCTAACCAATATCTTGCATAACCAAGATCTTGCATAACCAAGATATTTCATAACCAATATCTTGCCTAACCAAGATCTTGCATTACCAAGATCTTGCCTAACCAAGATCTTGCATAACAGAGATCTTTCCTAACCAAGATTTTGTATAACCAAGATCTTCCCTAACCAAGATCTTCCCTAACCAAGTTCTTGCTCAATCAAGATCTTGCCTAACCAAGATCTTGCATAACCAAGATCTTCCCTAACCAAGATCTTGCATAACCAAGATCTTGCATAACAAAGATCTTGCATAACCAAGATCTTGCATAACCAATGTCTTGCATAACCAATATCTTGCATTACCAACATCTTCCCTAAACAAGATCTTCCCGAACCAAGATCTTCCCTAACCAAGATCTTTCATAACCAAGATCTAGAATTACCAAGATCTCGCATTACCAAGATCTTCCCTAACCAAGATCTTCCCGAACCAATATCTTTCATAACCAAGATCTTCTCTAACCAAGGTCTTCCCGAACCAAGATCTTCCCTAACGAAGATCTTCCCTAACCAAGATCTTGCATAACAAAGATCTTGCATAAGCAAGATTTTGCTTTACCAAGATCATGCATAACCAAGATCTTGCATAACGAAGATCTTTCATAACCAAGATCTTGCATAACCAAGATCTTCCTAGATCTTGCATAACCAAGATCTTCCTTAGGCAAAATCTTGCCTAACCAAGATCTTGCATAACCAAGATCTTGCCTAACCAAGATCTTGCATAACCAAGATCTTGCATAACCAAGATATTGCATAACCAAGATCTTGCCTAACCAAGATCTTGCATAACCAAGATCTTGCCTAACCAAGATCTTGCATAACTAAGATCTTCCCTAACCAAGATCTTGCATAACCAAGATCATGCATAACCAAGATCTTGCATAACCAAGTTCTTGTATAACCAAGATCTTGCCTAACCAAGATCTTGCATAACCAAGATCTTGCCTAACCAAGATCTTGCATAACAAAGATCTTGCATAACCAAGATCTTCCCTAACCAAGATCTTGCATAACCAAGATATTGCATAATTAAGATTTTCCTTAACCAAGATCTTGCCTAACCAAGATATTGCATAAACAAGATTTTGACTAACCAAGTTCTTGCATAACCAAGATCTTGTCTAACCAAGATATTGCATAACCAAGATCTTCCAAAACCAAGTTCTTGCATAACCAAGATCTTCCCTAAAAAACATCTTGTATAACAAAGATCTTCCCTAACCAAGATCTTGCATAACCAAGATCTTCCATAACAAAGTTCTTGCATAACCAAGATTTTGCCTAACCAAGATCTTGCTTAACCAAGATCTTGCCTAACCAAGATCTTGCCAACCAAGATCTTCCCTAACAAAGAACTTCCCTAAACAAGATCTTGCATAACCAAGATCTTGCATGAACAAGATGTTGCATAACCAAGATCTTGCATAACCAAGATCTTTCATAGCAAAGATCTTGCATAACCAAGATCTTGCCTAACCAAGATCTTGCATAAGTAAGACTTTCCCTAACCAAGATCTTGCATAACCAAGATCATGCATAACCAATATCTTGCATAACCAAGATCTTGCCTAACCAAGATCTTGCATAACCAAGATCTTCCCTAACCAAGATCTTGTATAACAAAGATCTGGCATAACCAAGAATTTGCCTAACAAAGATGTTGCATAACCAAGATCTTCCCTAACAAAAATCTTGCATAACCAAGTTCTTGCATAAACAAGGTCTTGCATAACCAAGATCTTCCTTCAGCAAGATCTTGGCTAACCAAGATTTGCCTAACCAAGATCTTGAATAACCAAGATCTTGCCTAACCAATATCTTGCATAACCAAGATCTTGCATAACCAAGATATTGCATAACCAATATCTTGCGTAACCAAGATCTTGCATTACCAAGATCTTGCCTAACCAAGATCTTGCATAACAGAGATCTTTCCTAACCAAGATCTTGCCTAACCAAGAACTTGCCTAACCAAGATCTTGCATAACCAAGATCTTGTCTAACCAAGATCTTGCATAACCAAGATCTTGCCTAACCAAGATGTTGCATAACCAAGATCTTCCCTAACAAAGATCTTGCATAACCAAGATCATGCATAACCAAGATCTTGCAGAACCAAGATCTTGCATAACCAAGATCTGGCATAACCAAGATTTTGCCTAACCAAGATGTTGCATAACCAAGATCTTCCCTAACGAAAATCTTGCATAACCAAGATCTTGCATAACCAAGATCTTCCTTAAGCAAGATCTTGGCTAACGAAGTTCTCGCATAACCAAGATCTTGCCTAACCAAGATATTGCACAACCAAGATCTTGCATAACCAAGATCTTGGCTAACCAAGATATTGCCTAACCAAGATCTTCCCTAACCAAGATCTTCTATAACCAAGATCTTGCATAACCAAGATCTTGCATAACCAAGATGATGCATAACCAAGATCTTGCATAACCAAGTTCTGGCATAACCAAGATCTTGCATAACAAAGATCTTGCCTAACCAAGAGCTTGCATAACCAAGATCTTGCATAACCAAGATCTTGCATAACCAAGATCTTGCATAACCAAGATCATGCATAACCAAGATCTTGCATAACCAAGTTCTTGCATAACCAAGATCTTGCCTAACCAAGATCTTGCCTAACGAAGATCTTGCATAACCAAGATCTTGCATAACCAAGATCATGCATAAACAAGATCTTGCATAACCAAGTTCTTGCATAACCAAGATCTTGCATAACCAAGATCTTGCCTAACCAAGAACTTGCCTAACCAAGATCTTGCATAACCAAGATCTTGCATAACCAAGATCTTGCCTAACCAAGATCTTGCATAACCAAGATCTTCCCTAACCAAGATCTTGCATAACCAAGATCATGCATAACCAAGATCTTGCATAACCAAGATCTTGCCTAACCAAGATTTTGCATAACCAAGATCTTCCCTAACCAAGATCTTGCATAACCAAGATCATGCATAACCAAGATCTTGCATAACCAAGATCTTGCCTAACCAAGATCTTGCATAACCAAGATCTTGCCTAACCAAGATCTTGCATAACCAAGATCATGCATAACCAAGATCTTGCAGAACCAAGATCTTGCATAACCAAGATATTACCTAACCAAGATCTTGCATAACCAAGATCTGGCATAACCAAGATTTTGCCTAACCAAGATGTTGCATAACCAAGATCCTCCCTAACGAAAATCTTGCATAACCAAGATCTTGCATAACCAAGATCTTCCTTAAGCAAGATCTTGGCTAACGAAGTTCTCGCATAACCAAGATCTTGCCTAACCAAGATATTGCACAACCAAGATCTTGCATAACCAAGATCTTGCCTAACCAAGATATTGCCTAACCAAGATCTTCCCTAACCAAGATCTTCTATAACCAAGATCTTGCATAACCAAGATCTTGCATAACCAAGATCATGCATAACCAAGATCTTGCATAACCAAGTTCTGGCATAACCAAGATCTTGCATAACAAAGATCTTGCCTAACCAAGAGCTTGCATAACCAAGATCTTGCATAACCAAGATCTTGCATAACCAAGATCTTGCATAACCAAGATCATGCATAACCAAGATCTTGCATAACCAAGTTCTTGCATAACCAAGATCTTGCCTAACCAAGATCTTGCCTAACGAAGATCTTGCATAACCAAGATCTTGCCTAACCAAGAACTTGCCTAACTAAGATCTTTTATAACCAAGATCTTGCATAACAAAGATCTTGCATAACCAAGATCTTGGTTAGGCAAGATGTTGGTTAGGCAAGATCTTGGTTATGCAATATCCTTGTTATGCAAGATCTTGGTTATGGAAGATCTTGTTTATGGAAGATCTTGGTTATGCAAGATCTTGGCTAACGAAGTTCTCGCATAACCAAGATCTTGCCTAACCAAGATATTGCATAACCAAGATCTTGCCTAACCAAGTTCTTGCATAACCAAGATCTTGCATAACCAAGATCTTGCGTAACCAAGAACTTGCCTAACCAAGATCTTTTATAACCAAGATCTTGCATAACCAAGATCTTCCCTAACCAAGATCTTGCATAACCAAGATCATGCATAACCAAGATCTTGCCTAACCAAGAAATTGCCTAACCAAGATCTTTTATAACCAAGATCTTGCATAACCAAGATCTTCCCTAACCAAGATCTTGCATAACCAAGATCTTGCATAACCAAGATCTTGCCTAACCAAGATCTTTTATAACCAAGATCTTGCATAACCAAGATCTTCCCTAACCAAGATCTTGCATAACCAAAATCTTGCATAGCCAAGTTCTTGCATAACCAAGATCTTGCATAACCAAGATCTTGCCTAACCAAGATCTTGCCTAACCAAGATCTTGCCTAACCAAGATCTTGCATAACCAAGATCTTGCATAACCAAGATCTTGCCTAACCAAGATCTTGCCTAACCAAGATCATGCATAACCAAGATCTTGCATAACCAAGATCATGCATAACCAAGGTCTTGCATAACCAAGATCTTGCATAACCAAGATCTTGCATAACCAAGATCTTGCCTAACCAAGATCTTGCCTAACCAAGATCATGCATAACCAAGATCTTGCATAACCAAGATCATGCCTAACCAAGATCATGCATAACCAAGATCTTGCACTCCAAGATCTTGCATAACGAAGTTCTTGCATAACCAAGATCTTGCATAACCAAGATCTTGCCTAACCAAGAGCTTGCATAACAAAGATCTTGCATAACCAAGATCTTGCCTAACCAAGATCTTGCCTAACCAAGATCTTACCTAACCAAGATCTTGCCTAACCAAGATCTTGCATAACCAAGGTCTTGCATAACCAAGATCTTGCATAACCAAGATCTTGCCTAACCAAGATCTTGCCTAACCAAGATCTTGCCTAACCAAGATCATGCATAACCAAGATCTTGCATAACCAAGATCATGCCTAACCAAGATCTTGCATAACCAAGTTCTTGCATAACCAAGATCTTGGTTAGGCAAGATCTTGGTTATGCAATATCCTTGTTATGCAAGATCTTGGTTATGGAAGATCTTGGTTATGCAAGATCTTGGCTAACGAAGTTCTCGCATAACCAAGATCTTGCCTAACCAAGATATTGCATAACCAAGATCTTGCCTAACCAAGTTCTTGCATAACCAAGATCTTGCATAACCAAGATCTTGCCTAACCAAGAACTTGCCTAACCAAGATCTTTTATAACCAAGATCTTGCATAACCAAGATCTTCCCTAACCAAGATCTTGCATAACCAAGATCATGCATAACCAAGATCTTGCCTAACCAAGAAATTGCCTAACCAAGATCTTTTATAACCAAGATCTTGCCTAACCAAGATCTTCCCTAACCAAGATCTTGAATAACCAAGATCTTGCATAACCAAGATCTTGCCTAACCAAGAACTTGCCTAACCAAGATCTTTTATAACCAAGATCTTGCATAACCAAGATCTTCCCTAACCAAGATCTTGCATAACCAAGATCTTGCATAGCCAAGTTCTTGCATAACCAAGATCTTGCATAACCAAGATCTTGCCTAACCAAGATCTTGCCTAACCAAGATCTTGCCTAACCAAGATCTTGCATAACCAAGATCTTGCATAACCAAGATCTTGCCTAACCAAGATCTTGCCTAACCAAGATCTTGCATAACCAAGATCTTGCATAACCAAGATCATGCATAACCAAGATCTTGCATAACCAAGATCTTGCACAACCAAGTTCTTGCATAACCAAGATCTTGCATAACCAAGATCTTGCCTAACCAAGATCTTGCATAACCAAGATCTTGCATAACCAAGATCTTGCCTAAACAAGATCTTGCCTAACCAAAATCTTGCATAAATAAGATCTTGCATAACCAAGATCTTGCATAACCAAGATCTTGGATAACCAAGTTCTTGCATAACCAAGATCTTGCATAACCAAGATCTTTCCTAACCAAGAACTTGCCTAACCAAGATCTTGCATAACCAAGATCTTGCATAACCAAGATCTTGCATAACCAAGATCTTTCCTAACCAAGAACTTGCCTAACCAAGATCTTGCATAACCAAGATTTTGCCTAACCAAGATATTGCATACCCAAATTATTGCATAACCAAGATCTTGCCTAACCAAGATCTTGCATTAGCAAGATCTTCCGTAACCAAGATCTTGCATAACAAAGATCATGCATAACCAAGATCTTGCATAACCAAGATCTTGCATAACCAAGATCTTGCATAACAAAGATCATGCATAACCAAGATCTTGCATAACCAAGATCTTGCATAACCAAGATCATGCATAACCAAGATCTTGCATAACCAAGATATTCCATAACCAAATTATTGCATAACCAAGATCTTGCCTAATCAAGATCTTGCATAAGCAAGATCTTCCGTAACCAAGATCTTGCATAACCAAGATCATGCATAACCAAGATCTTGCATAACCAAGTTCTTGCATAACCAAGATCTTGCATAACCAAGATCTTGCCTAACCAAGAGCTTGCATAACCAAGATCTTGCATAACCAAGATCTTGCCTAACCAAGATCTTGCCTAACCAAGATCTTGCAAAACCAAGATCTTGCATAACCAAGATCATGCATAACCAAGATCTTGCATAACCAAATTCTTGCATAACCAAGATCTTGCATAACCAAGATCTTGCCTAACCAAGATCTTGCATAAGCAAGAACTTCCGTAACCAAGATCTTGCATAACCAAGATCATGCATAACCAAGATCTTGCATAACCAAGTTCTTGCATAACCAAGATCTTGCATAACCAAGATCTTGCCTAACCGAGAGCTTGCATAACCAAGATCTTGCATAACCAAGATCTTGCCTAACCAAGACCTTGCCTAACCAAGATCTTGCATAACCAAGATCTTGCATAACCAAGATCATGCATAACCAAGATCTTGCATAACCAAGTCCTTGCATAACCAATATCTTGCATAACCAAGATCTTGCCTGACCAAGAACTTGCCTAACCAAGATCTTTTATAACCAAGATTTTGCATAACCAAGATCTTCCCTAACCAAGATCTTGCATAACCAAGATCATGCATAACCAAGATCTTGCCTAACCAAGAAATTGCCTAACCAAGATCTATTATAACCAAGATCTTGCATAACCAAGATCTTCCCTAACCAAGATCTTGCATAACCAAGATCTTGCATAACCAAGAACTTGCCTAACCAAGATCTTTTATAACCAAGATCTTGCATAACCAAGATCTTCCCTAACCAAGATCTTGCATAACCAAGATCTTGCATAGCCAAGTTCTTGCATAACCAAGATCTTGCCTAACCAAGATCTTGCCTAACCAAGATCTTGCCTAACCAAGATCTTGCCTAGCCAAGATCTTGCATAACCAAGATCTTGCCTAACCAAGATCTTGCATAACCAAGATCTTGCATAACCAAGATCTTGCCTAACCAAGATCTTGCCTAGCCAAGATCTTCCATAACCAAGATCTTGCATAACCAAGATCATGCATAACCAAGATCTTGCGCTCCAAGATCTTGCATAACGAAGTTCTTGCATAACCAAGATCTTGCATAACCAAGATCTTGCCTAACCAAGAGCTTGCATAACCAAGATCTTGCATAACCAAGATCTTGCCTAACCAAGATCTTGCCTAACCAAGATCTTACCTAACCAAGATCTTGCCTAACCAAGATCTTGCATAACCAAGGTCTTGCATAACCAAGATCTTGCATAACCAAGATCTTGCATAACCAAGATCTTGCCTAACCAAGATCTTGCCTAACCAAGATCATGCATAACCAAGATCTTGCATAACCAAGATCATGCCTAACCAAGATCTTGCATAACCAAGTTCTTGCATAACCAAGATCTTGCATAACCAAGATCTTGCATAACCAAGATCTTGCCTAACCAAGATCTTGCATAACCAAGATCATGCATAACCAAGATCTTGCATAACCAAGTTCTTGCATAACCAAGATCTTGCATAACCAAGATCTTGCCTAACCGAGAGCTTGCATAACCAAGATCTTGCATAACCAAGATCTTGCCTAACCAAGACCTTGCCTAACCAAGATCTTGCATAACCAAGATCTTGCATAACCAAGATCATGCATAACCAAGATCTTGCATAACCAAGTCCTTGCATAACCAATATCTTGTATAACCAAGATCTTGCCTGACCAAGAACTTGCCTAACCAAGATCTTTTATAACCAAGATTTTGCATAACCAAGATCTTCCCTAACCAAGATCTTGCATAACCAAGATCATGCATAACCAAGATCTTGCCTAACCAAGAAATTGCCTAACCAAGATCTATTATAACCAAGATCTTGCATAACCAAGATCTTCCCTAACCAAGATCTTGCATAACCAAGATCTTGCATAACCAAGAACTTGCCTAACCAAGATCTTTTATAACCAAGATCTTGCATAACCAAGATCTTCCCTAACCAAGATCTTGCATAACCAAGATCTTGCATAGCCAAGTTCTTGCATAACCAAGATCTTGCCTAACCAAGATCTTGCCTAACCAAGATCTTGCCTAACCAAGATCTTGCCTAGCCAAGATCTTGCATAACCAAGATCTTGCCTAACCAAGATCTTGCATAACCAAGATCTTGCATAACCAAGATCTTGCCTAACCAAGATCTTGCCTAGCCAAGATCTTCCATAACCAAGATCTTGCATAACCAAGATCATGCATAACCAAGATCTTGCGCTCCAAGATCTTGCATAACGAAGTTCTTGCATAACCAAGATCTTGCATAACCAAGATCTTGCCTAACCAAGAGCTTGCATAACCAAGATCTTGCATAACCAAGATCTTGCCTAACCAAGATCTTGCCTAACCAAGATCTTACCTAACCAAGATCTTGCCTAACCAAGATCTTGCATAACCAAGGTCTTGCATAACCAAGATCTTGCATAACCAAGATCTTGCATAACCAAGATCTTGCCTAACCAAGATCTTGCCTAACCAAGATCATGCATAACCAAGATCTTGCATAACCAAGATCATGCCTAACCAAGATCTTGCATAACCAAGTTCTTGCATAACCAAGATCTTGCATAACCAAGATCTTGCATAACCAAGATCTTGCCTAACCAAGATGTTGCATAACCAAGATCTTCCCTAACAAAGATCTTGCATAACCAAGATCATGCATAACCAAGATCTTGTATAACCAAGACCTTGCACAACCAAGATCTTGCATAACCACGATTTGGCATAACCAAGATTTTCCCTAACGAAAATCTTGCATAACCAAGATCTTCCTTAAGCAAGATCTTGGCTAACGAAGTTCTCGCATAACCAAGATCTTGCCTAACCAAGATATTGCACAACCAAGATCTTGCATAACCAAGATCTTGCCTAACCAAGATATTGCCTAACCAAGATCTTCCCTAACCAAGATCTTCTATAACCAAGATCTTGCATAACCAAGATCTTCCATAACCAAGATCTTGCATAACCAAGATCTTGCATAACCAAGATCTTGCATAACAAGGATATTGCCTAACCAAGATCTTGCCTAACCAAGATCTTGCATAACCAAGATCTTGCATAACCAAGATCATGCATAACCAAGATCTTGCATAACCAAGATCATGCATAAGCAAGACCTTGCATAACCAAGATATTCCATAACCAAATTATTGCATAACCAAGATCTTGCCTAACCAAGATCTTGCCTAACCAAGATCTTGCATAACCAAGGTCTTGCATAACCAAAATCTTGCATAACCAAGATCTTGCATAACCAAGATCTTGCCTAACCAAGATCTTGCCTAACCAAGATCATGCATAACCAAGATCTTGCATAACCAAGATCATGCCTAACCAAGATCTTGCATAACCAAGATCTTGCATAACCAAGATCTTGCATAGCCAAGTTCTTGCATAACCAAGATCTTGCATAACCAAGATCTTGCCTAACCAAGATCTTGCCTAACCAAGATCTTGCCTAACCAAGATCTTGCATAACCAAGATCTTGCATAACCAAGATCTTGCCTAACCAAGATCTTTTATAACCAAGATCTTGCATAACCAAGATCTTCCCTAACCAAGATCTTGCATAACCAAGATCTTGCATAGCCAAGTTCTTGCATAACCAAGATCTTGCATAACCAAGATCTTGCCTAACCAAGATCTTGCCTAACCAAGATCTTGCCTAACCAAGATCTTGCATAACCAAGATCTTGCATAACCAAGATCTTGCCTAACCAAGATCTTGCCTAACCAAGATCATGCATAACCAAGATCTTGCATAACCAAGATCATGCATAACCAAGGTCTTGCATAACCAAGATCTTGCATAACCAAGATCTTGCATAACCAAGATCTTGCCTAACCAAGATCTTGCCTAACCAAGATCATGCATAACCAAGATCTTGCATAACCAAGATCATGCCTAACCAAGATCATGCATAACCAAGATCTTGCACTCCAAGATCTTGCATAACGAAGTTCTTGCATAACCAAGATCTTGCATAACCAAGATCTTGCCTAACCAAGAGCTTGCATAACCAAGATCTTGCATAACCAAGATCTTGCCTAACCAAGATCTTGCCTAACCAAGATCTTACCTAACCAAGATCTTGCCTAACCAAGATCTTGCATAACCAAGGTCTTGCATAACCAAGATCTTGCATAACCAAGATCTTGCCTAACCAAGATCTTGCCTAACCAAGATCTTGCCTAACCAAGATCATGCATAACCAAGACCTTGCATAACCAAGATCATGCCTAACCAAGATCTTGCATAACCAAGTTCTTGCATAACCAAGATCTTGGTTAGGCAAGATCTTGGTTATGCAATATCCTTGTTATGCAAGATCTTGGTTATGGAAGATCTTGTTTATGGAAGATCTTGGTTATGCAAGATCTTGGCTAACGAAGTTCTCGCATAACCAAGATCTTGCCTAACCAAGATATTGCATAACCAAGATCTTGCCTAACCAAGTTCTTGCATAACCAAGATCTTGCATAACCAAGATCTTGCCTAACCAAGAACTTGCCTAACCAAGATCTTTTATAACCAAGATCTTGCATAACCAAGATCTTCCCTAACCAAGATCTTGCATAACCAAGATCATGCATAACCAAGATCTTGCCTAACCAAGAAATTGCCTAACCAAGATCTTTTATAACCAAGATCTTGCATAACCAAGATCTTCCCTAACCAAGATCTTGCATAACCAAGATCTTGCATAACCAAGATCTTGCCTAACCAAGAACTTGCCTAACCAAGATCTTTTATAACCAAGATCTTGCATAACCAAGATCTTCCCTAACCAAGATCTTGCATAACCAAGATCTTGCATAGCCAAGTTCTTGCATAACCAAGATCTTGCATAACCAAGATCTTGCCTAACCAAGATCTTGCCTAACCAAGATCTTGCCTAACCAAGATCTTGCATAACCAAGATCTTGCATAACCAAGATCTTGCCTAACCAAGATCTTGCCTAACCAAGATCTTGCATAACCAAGATCTTGCATAACCAAGATCATGCATAACCAAGATCTTGCATAACCAAGATCTTGCACAACCAAGTTCTTGCATAACCAAGATCTTGCATAACCAAGATCTTGCCTAACCAAGATCTTGCATAACCAAGATCTTGCATAACCAAGATCTTGCCTAAACAAGATCTTGCCTAACCAAAATCTTGCATAAATAAGATCTTGCATAACCAAGATCTTGCATAACCAAGATCTTGGATAACCAAGTTCTTGCATAACCAAGATCTTGCATAACCAAGATCTTTCCTAACCAAGAACTTGCCTAACCAAGATCTTGCATAACCAAGATCTTGCATAACCAAGATCTTGCATAACCAAGATCTTTCCTAACCAAGAACTTGCCTAACCAAGATCTTGCATAACCAAGATTTTGCCTAACCAAGATATTGCATACCCAAATTATTGCATAACCAAGATCTTGCCTAACCAAGATCTTGCATTAGCAAGATCTTCCGTAACCAAGATCTTGCATAACAAAGATCATGCATAACCAAGATCTTGCATAACCAAGATCTTGCATAACCAAGATCTTGCATAACAAAGATCTTGCCTAACCAAGAGCTTGCATAACCAAGATCTTGCATAACCAAGATCTTGCCTAACCAAGATCTTGCCTAACCAAGATCCTGCCTAACCAAGATCTTGCATAACCAAGATCTTACATAACCAAGATCTTGCATAACCAAGATCTTGCATAACCAAGATCTTGCATAACCAAGATCTTGCCTAACCAAGATCTTGCCTAACCAAGATCATGCATAACAAAGATCTTGCATAACCAAGATCATGCCTAACCAAGATCTTGCATAACCAAGTTCTTGCATAACCAAGATCTTGCATAACCAAGATCTTGCCTAACCAAGATCTTGCCTAACCAAGATCTTGCCTAACCAAGATCTTGCATAACCAAGATCTTGCATAACCAAGATCTTGCCTAACCAAGAACTTGCCTAACCAAGATCTTTTATAACCAAGATCTTGCATAACCAAGATCTTCCCTAACCAAGATCTTGCATAACCAAGATCTTGCATAGCCAAGTTCTTGCATAACCAAGATCTTGCATAACCAAGATCTTGCCTAACCAAGATCTTGCCTAACCAAGATCTTGCCTAACCAAGATCTTGCATAACCAAGATCTTGCATAACCAAGATCTTGCATAACCAAGATCTTGCCTAACCAAGATCTTGCCTAACCAAGATCTTGCCTAACCAAGATCTTGCATAACCAAGATCTTGCCTAACCAAGATGTTGCATAACCAAGATCTTCCCTAACAAAGATCTTGCATAACCAAGATCATGCATAACCAAGATCTTGCAGAACCAAGATCTTGCACAACCAAGATCTTGCATAACCACGATCTGGCATAACCAAGATTTTCCCTAACGAAAATCTTGCATAACCAAGATCTTCCTTAAGCAAGATCTTGGCTAACGAAGTTCTCGCATAACCAAGATCTTGCCTAACCAAGATATTGCACAACCAAGATCTTGCATAACCAAGATCTTGCCTAACCAAGATATTGCCTAACCAAGATCTTCCCTAACCAAGATCTTCTATAACCAAGATCTTGCATAACCAAGATCTTCCATAACCAAGATCTTCCATAACCAAGATCTTGCATAACCAAGATCTTGCATAACAAGGATATTGCCTAACCAAGATCTTGCCTAACCAAGATCTTGCATAACCAAGATCTTGCATAACCAAGATCATGCATAACCAAGATCTTGCATAACCAAGATCTTGCATAACCAAGATCTTGCCTAACCAAGAACTTGCCTAACCAAGATCTTGCATAACCAAGATCTTGCATAACCAAGATCTTGCCTAACCAAGATCTTGCATAACCAAGATCTTGCCTAACCAAGATATTCCATAACCAAATTATTGCATAACCAAGATCTTGCCTAACCAAGATCTTGCATAAGCAAGATCTTCCGTAACCAAGATCTTGCATAACCAAGATCATGCATAACCAAGATCTTGCATAACCAAGTTCTTGCATAACCAAGATCTTGCATAACAAAGAGCTTGCATAACCAAGATCTTGCATAACCAAGATCTTGCCTAACCAAGATCTTGCCTAACCAAGATCTTGCAAAACCAAGATCTTGCATAACCAAGATCATGCATAACCAAGATCTTGCATAACCAAGTTCTTACATAACCAAGATCTTGCCTAACCAAGAACTTACCTAACTAAGATCTTTTATAACCATGATCTTGCATAACAAAGATCTTGCATAACCAAGATCATGCATAACCAAGATATTGCATAACCAAGTCCTTGCATAACCAAGATCTTGCATAACCAAGATCTTGCCAAACCAATATCTTGCCTAACCAAGATCTTGCATAACCAAGATCTTGCCTAACCAAGATGTTGCCTGACCAATATCTTCCATAACCAAGATCTTGCCTAACCAAGATGTTGCATAACCAAGATCTTCCCTAACAAAGATCTTGCATAACAAAGATCATGCATAACCAAGATCTTACAGAACCTTGATCTTGCATAACCAAGATATTCCCTAACCAAGTTCTTGAATAACCAAGATCTGGCATAACCAAGACTTTGCCTAACCAAGATGTTGCATAACCAAGATCTTCCCTAACGAAAATCCTGCATAACCAAGATCTTCCTTAAGCAAGATCTTGGCTAACGAAGTTTTCGCATAACCAAGATCTTGCCTAACCAAGATATTGCACAACCAAGATCTTGCCTAACCAAGATCTTGCATAAGCAAGATCTTCCGTAACCAAGATCTTGCATAACCAAGATCATGCATAACCAAGATCTTGCATAACCAAGTTCTTGCATAACCAAGATCTTGCATAACCAAGAGCTTGCATAACCAAGATCTTGCATAACCAAGATCTTGCCTAACCAAGATCTTGCCTAACCAAGATCTTGCAAAACCAAGTTCTTGCATAACCAAGATCATGCATAACCAAGATCTTGCATAACCAAGTTCTTACATAACCAAGATCTTGCCTAACCAAGAACTTACCTAACTAAGATCTTTTATAACCATGATCTTGCATAACAAAGATCTTGCATAACCAAGATCATGCATAACCAAGATATTGCATAACCAAGTCCTTGCATAACCAAGATCTTGCATAACCAAGATCTTGCCTAACCAATATCTTGCCTAACCAAGATCTTGCATAACCAAGATCTTGCCTAACCAAGATGTTGCCTAACCAATATCTTCCATAACCAAGATCTTGCCTAACCAAGATGTTGCATAACCAAGATCTTCCCTAACAAAGATCTTGCATAACAAAGATCATGCATAACCAAGATCTTACAGAAACTTGATCTTGCATAACCAAGATATTCCGTAACCAAGTTCTTGAATAACCAAGATCTGGCATAACCAAGACTTTGCCTAACCAAGATGTTGCATAACCAAGATCTTCCCTAACGAAAATCTTGCATAACCAAGATCTTCCTTAAGCAAGATCTTGGCTAACCAAGATATTGCACAACCAAGATCTTGCATAACCAAGATCTTGCCTAACCAAGATGTTGCATAACCAAGATCTTCCCTAACAAAGATCTTGCATAACCAAGATCATGCATAACCAAGATCTTGCAGAACCAAGATCTTGCACAACCAAGATCTTGCATAACCACGATCTGGCATAACCAAGATCTTGCCTAACCAAGATCATGCATAACCAAGATCTTGCATAACCAAGATCATGCCTAACCAAGATCTTGCATAACCAAGTTCTTGCATAACCAAGATCTTGCATAACCAAGATCTTGCCTAACCAAGATCTTGCCTAACCAAGATCTTGCCTAACCAAGATCTTGCATAACCAAGATCTTGCCTAACCAAGATGTTGCATAACCAAGATCTTCCCTAACAAA
This sequence comes from Blastomussa wellsi, assembly GCA_947652115.1. Lineage (NCBI taxonomy): Eukaryota > Metazoa > Cnidaria > Anthozoa > Scleractinia > Plerogyridae > Blastomussa > Blastomussa wellsi. Next base: position 4,109,103 of record OX393562.1, read on the forward strand.
GATCTTGCATAACCAAGATCATGCATAACCAAGATCTTGCAGAACCAAGATCTTGCACAACCACGATCTTGCATAACCACGATCTGGCATAACCAAGATTTTCCCAAACGAAAATCTTGCATAACCAAGATCTTAATTAAGCAAGATCTTGGCTAACGAAGTTCTCGCATAACCAAGATCTTGCCTAACCAAGATATTGCACAACCAAGATCTTCCATAACCAAGATCATGCATAACCAAGATCTTGCATAACCAAGTTCTTGCATAACCAAGATCTTGCATAACCAAGAGCTTGCATAACCAAGATCTTGCGTAACCATGATCTTGCATAACCAAGATCTTGCCTAACCAAGATATTCCATAACCAAATTATTGCATAACCAAGATCTTGCCAAACCAAGATCTTGCATAAGCAAGATCTTCCGTAACCAAGATCTTCCATAACCAAGATCATGCATAACCAAGATCTTGCATAACCAAGTTCTTGCATAACCAAGATCTTGCATAAGCAAGATCTTCACTAACCAAGATCTTGCGTAACCAAGATCATGCATAACCAAGATCTTGCATAACCAAGTTCTTGCATAACCAAGATCTTGCATAACCAAGATCTTGCCTAACCAAGATCATGCATAACCAAGATCTTGCATAACCAAGATCTTGCCTAACCAAGACATTGCCTAACCAAGATCTTCCCTAACCAAGATCTTCTATAACCAAGATCTTCCATAACCAAGATCTTGCATAACCAAGATCTTGCATAACAAGGATATTGCCTAACCAAGATCTTGCCTAACCAAGATCTTGCATAACCAAGATCTTGCATAACCAAGATCATGCATAACCAAGATCTTGCATAACCAAGATCTTGCATAACCAAGATCTTGCCTAACCAAGAACTTGCCTAACCAAGATCTTGCATAACCAAGATCTTGCCTAACCATGATCTTGCATAACCAAGATCTTGCCTAACCAAGATATTCCATAACCAAATTATTGCATAACCAAGATCTTGCCTAACCAAGATCTTGCATAAGCAAGATCTTCCGTAACCAAGATCTTCCATAACCAAGATCATGCATAACCAAGATCTTGCATAACCAAGTTCTTGCATAACCAAGATCTTGCATAACCAAGAGCTTGCATAACCAAGATCTTGCATAACCAAGATCTTGCCTAACCAAGATCTTGCCTAACCAAGATCTTGCAAAACCAAGATCTTGCATAACCAAGATCATGCATAACCAAGATATTGCATAACAAAGTCCTTGCATAACCAAGATCTTGCATAGCCAAGATCTTGCCTAACCAATATCTTGCCTAACCAAGATCTTGCATAACCAAGATCTTGCCTAACCAAGATCTTGCCTAAACAAGATCTTCCATAACCAAGATCTTGCCTAACCAAGATGTTGCATAACCAAGATCTTCCCTAACAAAGATCTTGCATAACAAAGATCATGCATAACCAAGATCTTACAGAACCTTGATCTTGCATAACCAAGATATTCCCTAACCAAGTTCTTGAATAACCAAGATCTGGCATAACCAAGACTTTGCCTAACCAAGATGTTGCATAACCAAGATCTTCCCTAACGAAAATCTTGCATAACCAAGATCTTGCATAACCAAGATCTTCCTTAAGTAAGATCATGGCTAACGAAGTTTTCCAATAACCAAGATCTTGCCTAACCAAGATATTGCACAACCAAGATTTTGCATAACCAAGATCTTGCCTAACCAAGATATTGCCTAACCAAGATCTTCCCTAACCAAGATCTTCTATAACCAAGATCTTGCATAACCAAGATCTTCCATAACCAAGTTCTTTCATAGCCAAGATCTTGCATAACCAAGATCTTGCCTAACCAAGATCTTGCATAAGCGAGATCTTCACTAACCAAGATCTTGCATAACCAAGATCATGCATAACCAAGATCTTGCATAACCAAGTTCTTGCATAACCAAGATCTTGCATAACCAAGATCTTGCCTAACCAAGATCATGCATAACCAAGATCTTGCATAACCAAGATCTCGCCTAACCAAGATCTTGCCTAACCAAGATCTTGCACAACCAAGATCTTGCATAACCAAGATCATGCATAACCAAGATCTTGCATAACCAAGATAGTGCATAACCAAGGTCTTGCATAACCAAGATTTTCACTAACCAAGAACTTGCCTAACCAAGATCTTGCTAAACCAAGATCTTGCATAACCAAGATCTTGTTTAACCAAGATCTTGCATAACCAAGATCTTGCCTAACCAAGATATTGCATAACCAAATTATTGCATAACCAAGATCTTCCCTAACCAAGATCTTCCATAAGCAAGATCTTCCGTAACCAAGATCTTGCATAACCAAGATCTTGCATAACCAAGTTCTTGCATAACCAAGATCTTGCATAACCAAGATCTTGCCTAACCAAGAGCTTGCATAACCAAGATCTTGCATAACCAAGATCTTGCCTAACCAAGATCTTGCCTAACCAAGATCTTGCATAACCAAGATCTTGCATAACCAAGATCATGCATAACCAAGATCTTGCATAACCAAGTTCTTGCATAACCAAGATCTTGCATAACCAAGATCTTGCCTAACCAAGAATTGGCCTAACCAAAATCTTGCATAACCAAGATCTTCCCTAACCAAGATCTTGTATAACCAAGATCATGCATAACCAAGATCTTGCCTAACCAAGAACTTGCCTAACCAAGATCTTGCATAACCAAGATCTTGCCTAACCAAGAACTCTCCTAACCAAGATCTTGCCTAACCAAGATCTTGCAAAACCAAGATCTTGCATAACCAAGATCATGCATAACCAAGATATTGCATAACAAAGTCCTTGCATAACCAAGATCTTGCATAGCCAATATCTTGCCTAACCAATATCTTGCCTAACCAAGATCTTGCATAACCAAGATCTTGCCTAACCAAGATCTTGCCTAAACAAGATCTTCCATAACCAAGATCTTGCCTAACCAAGATGTTGCATAACCAAGATCTTCCCTAACAAAGATCTTGCATAACAAAGATCATGCATAACCAAGATCTTACAGAACCTTGATCTTGCATAACCAAGATATTCCCTAACCAAGTTCTTGAATAACCAAGATCTGGCATAACCAAGACTTTGCCTAACCAAGATGTTGCATAACCAAGATCTTCCCTAACGAAAATCTTGCATAACCAAGATCTTGCATAACCAAGATCTTCCTTAAGTAAGATCATGGCTAACGAAGTTTTCCAATAACCAAGATCTTGCCTAACCAAGATATTGCACAACCAAGATCTTGCATAACCAAGATCTTGCCTAACCAAGATATTGCCTAACCAAGATCTTCCCTAACCAAGATCTTCTATAACCAAGATCTTGCATAACCAAGATCTTCCATAACCAAGTTCTTTCATAGCCAAGATCTTGCATAACCAAGATCTTGCTTAACCAAGATCTTGCATAAGCGAGATCTTCACTAACCAAGATCTTGCATAACCAAGATCATGCATAACGAAGATCTTGCATAACCAAGTTCTTGCATAACCAAGATCTTGCATAACCAAGATCTTGCCTAACCAAGATCATGCATAACCAAGATCTTGCATAACCAAGATCTCGCCTAACCAAGATCTTGCCTAACGAAGATCTTGCATAACCAAGATCTTGCATAACCAAGATCATGCATAACCAACATCTTGCATAACCAAGATCTTGCATAACCAAGATCTTGCATAACCAAGATATTGCATAACCAAGGTCTTGCATAACCAAGATTTTCACTAACCAAGAACTTGCATAACCAAGATCTTGCTAAACCAAGATCTTGCATAACCAAGATCTTGTTTAACCAAGATCTTGCATAACCAAGATCTTGCCTAACCAAGATATTGCATAACAAAATTATTGCATAACCAAGATCTTCCCTAACCAAGATCTTGCATAAGCAAGATCTTCCGTAACCAAGATCTTGCATAACCAAGATCTTGCATAACCAAGTTCTTGCATAACCAAGATCTTGCATAACCAAGATCTTGCCTAACCAAGAGCTTGCATAACCAAGATCTTGCATAACCAAGATCTTGCCTAACCAAGAACTTATATAACCAAGATCTTCCCTTACCAAGAACTTGCCTAACCAAGATCTTGCATAACAAAGATCTTGCATAACCAAGATCTTGCCTAACCAAGATCTTGCATAACCAAGATCTTCCCCTACCAAGATCTTGCATAACCAAGATCATGCATAACCAAGATATTGCATAACCAAGATATTGCATAACCAAGATCTTGCCTAACCAAGATCTTGCATAAGCAAGATCTTCCCTAACCAAGATCTCTCATAACCAAGATCATCCATTACCAAGATCTTGCATAACCAAGTTCTTGCATAACCAAGATCTTGCACAACCAAGATCTTGCCTAACCAAGATCTTGCATAACCAAGATCTTGCCTAACCAAGATCTTGCCTAACCAAGATCTTGCATAACCAAGATCTTCCATAACCAAGATCATGCATAACCAAGATCTTGCATAACCAAGATCTTGCATAACCAAGATCTTGCCTAACCAAGATCTTGCATAACCAAGAGCTTGCATAACCAAGATCTTGCCTAACCAAGATCTTGCCTAACCAAGATCTTGCATAACCAAGATCTTGCATAACAAAGATCAAGCATAGCCAAGATCTTGCATAACCAAGATCTTGCATATCCAAGATCTTGCATAACCAAGATCTTGCATAACCAAGATCTTGCATAACCAAGATCTTGCCTAACCAAGATCTTGCCTAACCAAGATCTTGCATAACCAAGATCTTGCATAACCAAGATCTTGCATAACCAAGATCTTGCCTAACTAAGAACTTGCCTAACCAAGATCTTGCATAACAAAGATCTTGCATAACCAAGATCTTGCCTAACCAAGATCTTGCATAACCAAGATCTTCCCTAACCAAGATCTTGCATAACCAAGATCATGCATAACCAAGATCTTGCCTAACCAAGAACTTGCCTAACCAAGATCTTCCATAACAAAGATCTTGCATAACCAAGATCTTGCCTAACCAAGAACTTATATAACCAAGATCTTCCCTTACCAAGAACTTGCCTAACCAAGATCTTGCATAACAAAGATCTTGCATAACCAAGATCTTGCCTAACCAAGATCTTCCATAACCAAGATCTTCCCCTACCAAGATCTTGCATAACCAAGATCATGCATAACCAAGATATTGCATAACCAAGATCTTGCCTAACCAAGATCTTGCATAAGCAAGATCTTCCCTAACCAAGATCTCTCATAACCAAGATCATCCATAACCAAGATCTTGCATAACCAAGTTCTTGCATAACCAAGATCTTGCACAACCAAGATCTTGCCTAACCAAGATCTTGCATAACCAAGATCTTGCCTAACCAAGTTCTTGCCTAACCAAGATCTTGCATAACCAAGATCTTCCATAACCAAGATCATGCATAACCAAGATCTTGCATAACCAAGATCTTGCATAACCAAGATCTTGCCTAACCAAGATCTTGCATAACCAAGATCTTGCATAACCAAGATCTTGCCTAACCAAGATCTTGCCTAACCAAGATCTTGCATAACCAAGATCTTGCATAACAAAGATCAAGCATAGCCAAGATCTTGCATAACCAAGATCTTGCATAACCAAGATCTTGCATATCCAAGATCTTGCATAACCCAGATCTTGCATAACCAAGATCTTCCATAACCAAGATCTTGTCTAACCAAGATCTTGCTTAACCAAGATCATGCATAACCAAGATCTTGCCTAACCAAGATCTTCCCTAACCAAGATCTTCCATAACCAAGATCATGCCTAACCAAGATCTTGCATAACCAAGTTCTTGCCTAACCAAGATCTTGCATAACCAAGATCATGCATAACCAAAATCTTGCATAACCAAGATCTTCCCTAACCAAGATCTTGCCTAACCAAGATCTTGACTAACCAAGATCTTGCATAACCAAGATCTTGCATAACCAAGATCTTGACTAACCAAGAACTTGCCTAACCAAGATCTTGCCTAACAAAGATATTGCATAACCAAGATCTTGCCTAACCAAGATCTTGCATAACCAAGATCTTCCCTAACCAAGATCTTGAATAACCAAGATCATGCATAACCAAGATCTTGCATAACCAAGTTCTTGCATAACCAAGATCTTGCATAACCAAGATCTTGCCTAACCAAGATCTTGCCTAACCAATATCTTGCATAACCAAGATCTTGCATAACCAAGATCATGCATAAAAAAGATCTTGCATAACCAAGTTCTTGCATAACCAAGATCTTGCATAACCAAGATCTTGCCAAACCAAGAACTTGCCTAACCAAGATCTTGCATAACCAAGATCTTGCCTAACCAAGATCTTCCATAACCAAGATCTTGCCTGAACAAGATCTTGCATAACCAAGATCCTCCCTAACAAAGATCTTGCATAACCAAGATCATGCATAACAAAGATCTTGCATAACCAAGTTCTTGCATAACCAAGATCTTGCATAACCAAGATCTTGCTTTACCAAGATCATGCAAAACCAAGATCTTGCATAACCAAGATCTTGCATAACCAAGATCTTGCATAACCAAGATCTTGCCTAACCAAGATCTTGCCTAACCAAGATCTTGCATAACCAAGATCTTGCATAACCAAGATCATGCATAACCAAGATCTTGCATAACCAAGATCTTGCATAACCAAGATCTTGCATAACCAAGATCTTGCATAACCAAGATCTTGCATAACCAAGATCTTGCCTAACCAAGATCTTGCCTAACCAAGATCTTGCATAACCAAGATCATGCATAACCAAGATCTTGCATAACCAAGTTCTTGCATAACCAAGATCTTGCAAAACCAAGATCTTGCCTAACCAAGATATTGCATAACCAAGATCTTGCATAACCAAGATCATGCATAACCAAGATCTTGCATAACCAAGTTCTTGCATAACCAAGATCTTGCATAACCAAGATCTTGCCTAACTAAGAACTTGCCTAACCAAGATCTTGCATAACAAAGATCTTGCATAACCAAGATCTTGCCTAACCAAGATCTTGCATAACCAAGATCTTCCCTAACCAAGATCTTGCATAACCAAGATCATGCATAACCAAGATCTTGCCTAACCAAGAACTTGAGTAACCAAGATCTTGCATAACAAAGATCTTGCATAACCAAGATCTTGCCTAACCAAGAACTTATATAACCAAGATCTTCCCTTACCAAGAACTTGCCTAACCAATATCTTGCATAACAAAGATCTTGCATAACCAAGATCTTGCCTAACCAAGATCTTGCATAACCAAGATCTTCCCCTACCAAGATCTTGCATAACCAAGATCATGCATAACCAAGATCTTGCATAACCAAGTTCTTCCATAACCAAGATCTTGCATAACCAAGATCTTGCCCAACCAAGATATTGCATAACCAAGATATTGCATAACCAAGATCTTGCCTAACCAAGATCTTGCATAAGCAAGATCTTCCCTAACCAAGATCTTGCATAACCAAGATCATGCATAACCAAGATCTTGCATAACCAAGTTCTTGCATAACCAAGATCTTGCACAACCAAGATCTTGCCTAACCAAGATCTTGCATAACCAAGATCTTGCCTAACCAAGATCTTGCCTAACCAAGATCTTGCATAACCAAGATCTTCCATAACCAAGATCATGCATAACCAAGATCTTGCATAACCAAGATCTTGCATAACCAAGATCTTGCCTAACCAAGATCTTGCATAACCAAGATCTTGCATAACCAAGATCTTGCCTAACCAAGATCTTGCCTAACCAAGATCTTGCATAACCAAGATCTTGCATAACAAAGATCAAGCATAACCAAGATCTTGCATAACCAAGATCTTGCATAACCAAGATCTTGCATAACCAAGATCTTGCATAACCAAGATCTTGTCTAACCAAGATCTTGCTTAACCAAGATCATGCATAACCAATATCTTGCCTAACCAAGATCTTCCCTAACCAAGATCTTCCATAACCAAGATCATGCCTAACCAAGATCTTGCATAACCAAGTTCTTGCCTAACCAAGATCTTGCATAACCAAGATAATGCATAACCAAAATCTTGCATAACCAAGATCTTGCCTAACCAAGATCTTGACTAACCAAGATATTGCATAACCAAGATCTTGCATAACCAAGATCATGCATAGCCAAGTTCTTGCATAACCAAGATCTTGCATAACCAAGATCTTGCCTAACCAAGATCTTGCTTAACCAATATCTTGCATAACCAAGATCTTGCATAACCAAGATCATGCATAACCAAGATCTTGCATAACCAAGTTCTTGCATAACCAAGATCTTGCATAACCAAGATCTTGCCAAACCAAGAACTTGCCTAACAAAGATCTTGCATAACCAAGATCTTGCCTAACCAAGAACTTGCATAACCAAGATCTTCAATAACCAAGATCTTGCATAACCAAGATCGTGCATAACCAAGATCTTGCATAACCAAGTTCTTGCCTAACCAAGATCTTGCATAACCAAGATCATGCATAACCAAACTCTTGCATAACCAAGATCTTCCCTAACCAAGATCTTGCCTAACCAAGATCTTGCCTAACCAAGATCTTGCATAACCAAGATCTTGCATAACCAAGATCATGCATAACCAAGTTCTTGCATAACCAAAATCTTGCATAACCAAGTTCTTGCATAACCAAGATCTTGCATAACCAAGATCTTGCTTTACCAAGATCATGCATAACCAAGATCTTGCATAACCAAGATCTTGCATATCCAAGATCTTGCATAACCAAGATCTTGCCTAACCAAGATCTTGCCTAACCAATATCTTGCATAACCAAGATCTTGCATAACCAAGATCATGCATAACCAAGATCTTGCATAACCAAGTTCTTGCATAACCAAGATCTTGCATAACCAAGATCTTGCCTAACCAAGAACTTGCATAACCAAGATCTTCCCTAACCAAGATCTTGAATAACCAAGATCATGCATAACCAAGATCTTGCATAACCAAGTTCTTGCATAACCAAGATATTGCATAACCAAGATCTTGCCTAACCAAGATCTTGCATAACCAAGATCTTCCCTAACCAAGATCTTGAATAACCAAGATCATGCATAACCAAGATCTTGCATAACCAAGTTCTTGCATAACCAAGATCTTGCATAACCAAGATCATGCATAACCAAGATCTTGCATAACCAACATCTTGCCAAACCAAGAACTTGCCTAACCAAGATCTTGCATAACCAAGATCTTGCCTAACCAAGATCTTGCCTAACAAAGATCTTGCATAACAAAGATCTTGCCTAAACAAGATCTTGCATAACATAGATCCTCCCTAATAAAGATCTTGCATAACCAAGATCATGCATAACCAAGATCTTGCATAACCAAGTTCTTGCATAACCAAGATCTTGCATAACCAAGATCATGCATAACCAAGATCTTGCATAACCAAGATCTTGCCTAACCAAGAACTTGAATAACCAAGATCATGCATAACCAAGATCTTGCATAACCAAGATCTTGCATAACCAAGATCTTGCATAACCAACATCATGCATAACCAAGATCTTGCATAACAAAGATCAGGCATAACCAAGATCTTGCCTAACCAAGATCTTGCCTAACAAAGATATTGCATAACCAAGATCTTGCCTAACCAAGATCTTGCATAACAAAGATCTTGCCTAAACAAGATCTTGCATAACCAAGATCATGCATAACCAAGATCTTGCATAACCAGGTTCTTGCATAACCAAGATCTTGCATAACCAAGATCATGCATAACCAAGATCTTGCATAACCAGGTTCTTGCATAACCAAGTTCTTGCATAACCAAGATCTTGCATAACCAAGATCTTGCCAAACCAAGAACTTGCCTAACCAAGATCTTGCATAACCAAGATCTTGCCTAACCAAGATCTTGCATAACCAAGATCTTGCCTAAACAAGATCTTGCATAACAAAGATCTTGCATAACCAAGATCATGCATAACCAAGATCTTGCATAACCAAGTTCTTGCATAACCAAGATCTTGCATAACCAAGATCTTTCTTTACCAAGATCATGCAAAACCAAGATCTTGCATAACCAAGATCTTGCATAACCAAGATCTTGCATAACCAAGATCTTGCCTAACCAAGATCTTGCATAACCAAGATCTTGCATAACCAAGATCTTGCATAACCAAGATCTTGCATAACCAAGATCTTGCCTAACTAAGAACTTGCCTAACCAAGATCTTGCATAACAAAGATCTTGCATAACCAAGATCTTGCCTAACCAAGATCTTGCATAACCAAGATCTTCCCTAACCAAGATCTTGCATAACCAAGATCATGTATAACCAAGATCTTGCCTAACCAAGAACTTGCCTAACCAAGATCTTCCATAACAAAGATCTTGCATAACCAAGATCTTGCCTAACCAAGAACTTATATAACCAAGATCTTCCCTTACCAAGAACTTGCCTAACCAAGATCTTGCATAACAAAGATCTTGCATAACCAAGATCTTGCCTAACCAAGATCTTGCATAACCAAGATCTTCCCCTACCAAGATCTTGCATAACCAAGATCATGCATAACCAAGATATTGCATAACCAAGATCTTGCCTAACCAAGATCTTGCATAAGCAAGATCTTCCCTAACCAAGATCTTGCATAACCAAGATCATCCATAACCAAGATCTTGCATAACCAAGTTCTTGCATAACCAAGATCTTGCACAACGAAGATCTTGCCTAACCAAGATCTTGCATAACCAAGATCTTGCCTAACCAAGATCTTGCCTAACCAAGATCTTGCATAACCAAGATCTTCCATAACCAAGATCATGCATAACCAAGATCTTGCATAACCAAGATCTTGCATAACCAAGATCTTGCCTAACCAAGATCTTGCATAACCAAGATCTTGCATAACCAAGATCTTGCCTAACCAAGATCTTGCCTAACCAAGATCTTGCATAACCAAGATCTTGCATAACAAAGATCAAGCATAGCCAAGATCTTGCATAACCAAGATCTTGCATAACCAAGATCTTGCATATCCAAGATCTTGCATAACCAAGATCTTGCATAACCAAGATCTTGCATAACCAAGATCTTGTCTAACCAAGATCTTGCTTAACCAAGATCATGCATAACCAAGATCTTGCCTAACCAAGATCTTCCCTAACCAAGATCTTCCATAACCAAGATCATGCCTAACCAAGATCTTGCATAACCAAGTTCTTGCCTAACCAAGATCTTGCATAACCAAGATCATGCATAACCAAAATCTTGCATAACCAAGATCTTCCCTAACCAAGATCTTGCCTAACCAAGATCTTGACTAACCAAGATCTTGCATAACCAAGATCTTGCATAACCAAGATCATGCATAGCCAAGTTCTTGCATAACCAAAATCATGCATAACCAAGTTCTTGCATAACCAAGATCTTGCATAACCAAGATCTTGCTTTACCAAGATCATGCATAACCAAGATCTTGCATAACCAAGATCTTGCATAAAAAATATCTTGCATAACCAAGATCTTGCATATCAAGATCTTGCATAACCAAGATCTTGCCTAACCAAGATCTTGCATAACCAAGATCTTGCATAACCAAGATCATGCATAACCAAGATCTTGCATAACCAAGTTCTTGCATAACCAAGATCTTGCATAACCAAGATCTTGCCTAACCAAGAACTTGCATAACCAAGATCTTCCCTAACCAAGATCTTGAATAACCAAGATCATGCATAACCAAGATCTTGCATAACCAAGTTCTTGCATAACCAAGATATTGCATAACCAAGATCTTTCCTAACCAAGATCTTGCATATCCAAGATCTTCCCTAAACAAGATCTTGAATAACCAAGATTATGCATAACCAAGATCTTGCATAACCAAGTTCTTGCATAACCAAGATCTTGCATAACCAAGATCTTGCCTAACCAAGATCTTGCCTAACCAATATCTTGCATAACCAAGATCTTGCATAACCAAGATCATGCATAACCAAGATCTTGCATAACCAAGTTCTTGCATAACCAAGATCTTGCATAACCAAGATCTTGCCAAACCAAGAACTTGCCTAACCAAGATCTTGCATAACCAAGATCTTGCATAACCAAGATCTTGCCTAACCAAGATCTTGCATAACAAAGATCTTGCCTAAACAAGATCTTGCATAACCAAGATCCTCCCTAACAAAGATCTTGCATAACCAAGATCATGCATAACCAAGATCTTGCATAACCAAGTTCTTCCATAACCAAGATCTTGCATAACCAAGATCATGCTTAACCAAGATCTTGCATAACCAAGATCTTGCCTAGCCAAGAACTTGCCTAACCAAGATCTTGCATAACCAAGATCTTGCAAAACCAAGATCTTGCATAACCAAGATCTTGCATAGCCAAGATCTTCCCTAACCAAGATCTTGCATAACCAAGATCATGCATAACCAAGATTTTGCCTAACCAAGAACTTGCCTAACCAAGATCTCGCCTAACAAAGATCATGCATAACCAAGATCTTGCATAACCAAGTTCTTGCATAACCAAGATCTTGCATAACCAAGATCTTGCCTGACTAAGAACTTGCCTAACCAAGATCTTGCATAACAAAGATCTTGCATAACCAAGATCTTGCCTAACCAAGATCTTGCATAACCAAGATCTTCCCTAACCAAGATCTTGCATAACCAAGATCATGCATAACCAAGATCTTGCCTAACCAAGAACTTGCCTAACCAAGATCTTCCATAACAAAGATCTTCCATAACCAAGATCTTGCCTAACCAAGACCTTATATAACCAAGATCTTCCCTTACCAAGAACTTGCCTAACCAAGATCTTGCATAACAAAGATCTTGCATAACCAAGATCTTGCCTAACCAATATCTTGCATAACCAAGTTCTTGCATAACCAAGATCTTGCACAACCAAGATCTTGCCTAACCAAGATCTTCCATAACCAAGATCTTGCCTAACCAAGATCTTGCATAAGCAAGATCTTCCCTAACCAAGATCTTGCATAACCAAGATCATGCATAACCAAGATCTTGCATAACCAAGATCTTGCATAACCAAGATCTTGCATAACCAAGATCTTGCCTAACCAAGATCTTGCATAACCAAGATCTTGCATAACCAAGATCTTGCCTAACCAAGATCTTGCCTAACCAAGATCTTGCATAACCAAGATCTTGCATAACAAAGATCAAGCATAACCAAGTTCTTGCATAACCAAGATCTTGCATAACAAAGATCTTGCATATCCAAGATCTTGCATAACCAAGATCTTGCATAACCAAGTTCTTGCATAACCAAGATCTTGCATAACCAAGATCTTGTCTAACCAAGATCTTGCTTAACAAAGATCATGCATAACCAAGATCTTGCCTAACCAAGATCTTCCCTAACCAAGATCTTCCATAACCAAGATCATGCCTAACCAAGATCTTGCATAACCAAGTTCTTGCCTAACCAAGATCTTGCATAACCAAGATCATGCATAACCAAAATCTTGCATAACCAAGATCTTCCCTAACCAAGATCTTGCCTAACCAAGATCTTGACTAACCAAGATCTTGCATAACCAAGATCTTGCATAACCAAGATCATGCATAGCCAAGTTCTTGCATAACCAAAACCATGCATAACCAAGTTCTTGCATAACAAAGATCTTGCATAACCAAGATCTTGCTTTACCAAGATCATGCATAACCAAGATCTTGCATAACCAAGATCTTGCATAAAAAATATCTTGCATAACCAAGATCTTGCCTAACCAAGATCTTGCATAACCAAGATCTTCCCCTACCAAGATCTTGCATAACCAAGATCATGCATAACCAAGATATTGCATAACCAAGATCTTGCCTAACCAAGATCTTGCATAAGCAAGATCTTCCCTAACCAAGATCTTGCATAACCAAGATCATGCATAACCAAGATCTTGCATAACCAAGTTCTTGCATAACCAAGATCTTGCATAACCAAGATCATGCATAACCAAGATCTTGCATAACCAAGATCTTGCCTAACCAAGAACTTGCCTAACCAAGATCTTGCATAACCAAGATCTTCCCCTACCAAGATCTTGCATAACCAAGATCATGCATAACCAAGATATTGCATAACCAAGATCTTGCCTAACCAAGATCTTGCATAAGCAAGATCTTCCCTAACCAAGATCTTGCATAACCAAGATCATCCATAACCAAGATCTTGCATAACCAAGTTCTTGCATAACCAAGATCTTGCACAACCAAGATCTTGCCTAACCAAGATCTTGCATAACCAAGATCTTGCCTAACCAAGATCTTGCCTAACCAAGATCTTGCATAACCAAGATCTTCCATAACCAAGATCATGCATAACCAAGATCTTGCATAACCAAGATCTTGCATAACCAAGATCTTGCCTAACCAAGATCTTGCATAACCAAGATCTTGCATAACCAAGATCTTGCCTAACCAAGATCTTGCCTAACCAAGATCTTGCATAACCAAGATCTTGCATAACAAAGATCAAGCATAGCCAAGATCTTGCATAACCAAGATCTTGCATAACCAAGATCTTGCATATCCAAGATCTTGCATAACCAAGATCTTGCATAACCAAGATCTTGCATAACCAAGATCTTGTCTAACCAAGATCTTGCTTAACCAAGATCATGCATAACCAAGATCTTGCCTAACCAAGATCTTCCCTAACCAAGATCTTCCATAACCAAGATCATGCCTAACCAAGATCTTGCATAACCAAGTTCTTGCCTAACCAAGATCTTGCATAACCAAGATCATGCATAACCAAAATCTTGCATAACCAAGATCTTCCCTAACCAAGATCTTGCCTAACCAAGATCTTGACTAACCAAGATCTTGCATAACCAAGATCTTGCATAACCAAGATCATGCATAGCCAAGTTCTTGCATAACCAAAATCATGCATAACCAAGTTCTTGCATAACCAAGATCTTGCATAACCAAGATCTTGCTTTACCAAGATCGTGCATAACCAAGATCTTGCATAACCAAGATCTTGCATAAAAAATATCTTGCATAACCAAGATCTTGCATATCAAGATCTTGCATAACCAAGATCTTGCCTAACCAAGATCTTGCATAACCAAGATCTTGCATAACCAAGATCATGCATAACCAAGATCTTGCATAACCAAGTTCTTGCATAACCAAGATCTTGCATAACCAAGATCTTGCCTAACCAAGAACTTGCATAACCAAGATCTTCCCTAACCAAGATCTTGAATAACCAAGATCATGCATAACCAAGATCTTGCATAACCAAGTTCTTGCATAACCAAGATATTGCATAACCAAGATCTTTCCTAACCAAGATCTTGCATATCCAAGATCTTCCCTAAACAAGATCTTGAATAACCAAGATTATGCATAACCAAGATCTTGCATAACCAAGTTCTTGCATAACCAAGATCTTGCATAACCAAGATCTTGCCTAACCAAGATCTTGCCTAACCAATATCTTGCATAACCAAGATCTTGCATAACCAAGATCATGCATAACCAAGATCTTGCATAACCAAGTTCTTGCATAACCAAGATCTTGCATAACCAAGATCTTGCCAAACCAAGAACTTGCCTAACCAAGATCTTGCATAACCAAGATCTTGCATAACCAAGATCTTGCCTAACCAAGATCTTGCATAACAAAGATCTTGCCTAAACAAGATCTTGCATAACCAAGATCCTCCCTAACAAAGATCTTGCATAACCAAGATCATGCATAACCAAGATCTTGCATAACCAAGTTCTTCCATAACCAAGATCTTGCATAACCAAGATCATGCTTAACCAAGATCTTGCATAACCAAGATCTTGCCTAGCCAAGAACTTGCCTAACCAAGATCTTGCATAACCAAGATCTTGCAAAACCAAGATCTTGCATAACCAAGATCTTGCATAGCCAAGATCTTCCCTAACCAAGATCTTGCATAACCAAGATCATGCATAACCAAGATTTTGCCTAACCAAGAACTTGCCTAACCAAGATCTCGCCTAACAAAGATCATGCATAACCAAGATCTTGCATAACCAAGTTCTTGCATAACCAAGATCTTGCATAACCAAGATCTTGCCTGACTAAGAACTTGCCTAACCAAGATCTTGCATAACAAAGATCTTGCATAACCAAGATCTTGCCTAACCAAGATCTTGCATAACCAAGATCTTCCCTAACCAAGATCTTGCATAACCAAGATCATGCATAACCAAGATCTTGCCTAACCAAGAACTTGCCTAACCAAGATCTTCCATAACAAAGATCTTCCATAACCAAGATCTTGCCTAACCAAGACCTTATATAACCAAGATCTTCCCTTACCAAGAACTTGCCTAACCAAGATCTTGCATAACAAAGATCTTGCATAACCAAGATCTTCCCTAACCAATATCTTGCATAACCAAGTTCTTGCATAACCAAGATCTTGCACAACCAAGATCTTGCCTAACCAAGATCTTCCATAACCAAGATCTTGCCTAACCAAGATCTTGCATAAGCAAGATCTTCCCTAACCAAGATCTTGCATAACCAAGATCATGCATAACCAAGATCTTGCATAACCAAGATCTTGCATAACCAAGATCTTGCATAACCAAGATCTTGCCTAACCAAGATCTTGCATAACCAAGATCTTGCATAACCAAGATCTTGCCTAACCAAGATCTTGCCTAACCAAGATCTTGCATAACCAAGATCTTGCATAACAAAGATCAAGCATAACCAAGTTCTTGCATAACCAAGATCTTGCATAACAAAGATCTTGCATATCCAAGATCTTGCATAACCAAGATCTTGCATAACCAAGTTCTTGCATAACCAAGATCTTGCATAACCAAGATCTTGTCTAACCAAGATCTTGCTTAACAAAGATCATGCATAACCAAGATCTTGCCTAACCAAGATCTTCCCTAACCAAGATCTTCCATAACCAAGATCATGCCTAACCAAGATCTTGCATAACCAAGTTCTTGCCTAACCAAGATCTTGCATAACCAAGATCATGCATAACCAAAATCTTGCATAACCAAGATCTTCCCTAACCAAGATCTTGCCTAACCAAGATCTTGACTAACCAAGATCTTGCATAACCAAGATCTTGCATAACCAAGATCATGCATAGCCAAGTTCTTGCATAACCAAAACCATGCATAACCAAGTTCTTGCATAACAAAGATCTTGCATAACCAAGATCTTGCTTTACCAAGATCATGCATAACCAAGATCTTGCATAACCAAGATCTTGCATAAAAAATATCTTGCATAACCAAGATCTTGCCTAACCAAGATCTTGCATAACCAAGATCTTCCCCTACCAAGATCTTGCATAACCAAGATCATGCATAACCAAGATATTGCATAACCAAGATCTTGCCTAACCAAGATCTTGCATAAGCAAGATCTTCCCTAACCAAGATCTTGCATAACCAAGATCATGCATAACCAAGATCTTGCATAACCAAGTTCTTGCATAACCAAGATCTTGCATAACCAAGATCATGCATAACCAAGATCTTGCATAACCAAGATCTTGCCTAACCAAGAACTTGCCTAACCAAGATCTTGCATAACCAAGATCTTGCATAACCAAGATCTTGCATAACCAAGATCTTCCATAGCCAAGATCTTCCCTAAACCAAGATCTTGCATAACCAAGATCATGCATAACCAAGATCTTGCCTAACCAAGATCTTGCCTAACAAAGATATTGCATAACCAAGATCTTGCCTAACCAAGATCTTGCATAACAAAGATCTTCCCTAACCAAGATCTTGAATAACCAAGATCATGCATAACCAAGATCTTGCATAACCAAGTTCTTGCATTACCAAGATCTTGAATAACCAGGATCTTGCCTAACCAAGATCTTGCCTAACCAATATCTTGCATAACCAAGATCTTGCATAACCAAGATCATGCATAACAAAGATCTTGCATAACCAAGTTCTTGCATAACCAAGATCTTGCATAACCAAGATCTTGCCAAACCAAGAACTTGCCTAACCAAGATCTTGCATAACCAAGATCTTGCCTAACCAAGATCTTGCATAACCAAGATCTTGCCTAAACAAGATCTTGCATAACCAAGATCATGCATAACAAAGATCTTGCATAACCAAGATCATGCATAACCAAGATCTTGCATAACCAAGTTCTTGCATAACCAAGATCTTGCATAACCAAGATCTTGCTTTACCAAGATCATGCAAAACCAAGATCTTGCATAACCAAGATCTTGCATAACCAAGATCTTGCATAACCAAGATCTTGCCTAACCAAGATCTTCCCTAACCAAGATCTTGCATAACCAAGATCTTGCATAACCAAGATCATGCATAACCAAGATCTTGCATAACCAAGATCTTGCATAACCAAGATCATGCATAACCAAGATCTTGCATAACCAAGTTCTTGCATAACCAAGATCTTGCATAACCAAGATCTTGCCAAACCAAGAACTTGCCTAACCAATATCTTGCATAACCAAGATCTTGCATAACCAAGATCTTAACTAACCAAGATCTTGCATAACCAAGATCTTGCCTAACCAAGATCTTGCCTAACCAAGATCTTGCATAACCAAGATCATGCATAACCAAGATCTTGCATAACCAAGTTCTTGCATAACCAAGATCTTGCATAACCAAGATCTTGCCTAACTAAGAACTTGCCTAACCAAGATCTTGCATAACAAAGATCTTGCATAACCAAGATCTTGCCTAACCAAGATCTTGCATAACCAAGATCTTCCCTAACCAAGCTCTTGCATAACCAAGATCATGCATAACCAAGATCTTGCCTAACCAAGAACTTGCCTAACCAAGATCTTCCATAACAAAGATCTTGCATAACCAAGATCTTGCCTAACCAAGAACTTATATAACCAAGATTTTCCCTTACCAAGAACTTGCCTAACCAAGATCTTGCATAACAAAGATCTTCCATAACCAAGATCTTGCCTAACCAAGATCTTGCATAACCAAGATCTTGCATAACCAAGATCTTGCCTAACCAAGATCTTGCCTAACCAAGATCTTGCATAACCAAGATCTTCCATAACCAAGATCATGCATAACCAAGATCTTGCATAACCAAGATCTTCCATAACCAAGATCTTGCCTAACCAAGATCTTGCATAACCAAGATCTTGCATAACCAAGATCTTGCCTAACCAAGATCTTGCCTAACCAAGATCTTGCATAACAAAGATCAAGCATAACCAAGATATTGCATAACCAAGATCTTGCAAAACCAAGATCTTGCCTAACCAAGATCTTGCATAACCAAGATCTTGCATAACCAAGATCTTGTCTAACCAAGATCTTGCTTAACCAAGATCATGCATAACCAAGATCTTGCCTAACCAAGATCTTCCCTAACCAAGATCTTGCATAACCAAGATCATGCATAACCAAGATCTTGCATAACCAAGTTCTTGCCTAACCAAGATCTTGCATAACCAAGATCATGCATAACCAAACTCTTGCATAACCCAGATCTTCCCTAACCAAGATCTTGCCTAACCAAGATCTTGCCTAACCAAGATCTTGCATAACCAAGATCTTGCATAACCAAGATCATGCATAACCAAGTTCTTGCATAACCAAAATCTTGCATAACCAAGTTCTTGCATAACCAAGATCTTGCATAACCAAGATCTTGCTTTACCAAGATTATGCATAACCAAGATCTTGCATAACCAAGATCTTGCATAAACAATATCTTGCATAACCAAGATCTTGCATATCCAAGATCTTGCATAACCAAGATCTTGCCTAACCAAGATCTTGCCTAACCAAGATCTTGCATAACCAAGATCTTGCATAACCAAGATCATGCATAACCAAGATCTTGCATAACCAAGTTCTTGCATAACCAAGATCTTGCATAACCAAGATCTTGCCCAACCAAGAACTTGCATAACCAAGATCTTCCCTAACCAAGATCTTGAATAACCAAGATCATGCATAACCAAGATCTTGCATAACCAAGTTCTTGCATAACCAAAATATTGCATAACCAAGATCTTGCCAAACCAAGATCTTGCATAACCAAGATCTTCCCTAACCAAGATCTTGAATAACCAAGATCATGCATAACCAAGATCTTGCATAGCCAAGTTCTTGCATAACCAAGATCTTGCATAACCAAGATCATGCATAACCAAGATCTTGCATAACCAAGATCTTGCCAAACCAAGAACTTGCCTAACCAAGATCTTGCATAACCAAGATCTTGCATAACCAAGATCTTGCCTAACCAAGATCTTGCATAACAAAGATCTTGCCTAAACAAGATCTTGCATAACATAGATCCTCCCTAACAAAGATCTTGCATAACCAAGATCATGCATAACCAAGATCTTGCATAACCAAGTTCTTGCATAACCGAGATCTTGCATAACCAAGATCATGCATAACCAAGATCTTGCATAACCAAGATCTTGCCTAACCAAGAACTTGCCTAACCAAGATCTTGCATAACCAAGATCTTGCATAACCAAGATCTTGCATAACCAAGATCTTCCATAGCCAAGATCTTCCCTAACCAAGATCTTGCATAACCAAGATCATGCATAACCAAGATCTTGCCTAACCAAGATCTTGCCTAACAAAGATATTGCATAACCAAGATCTTGCCTAACCAAGATCTTGCATAACAAAGATCTCCCCTAACCAAGATCTTGAATAACAAAGATCATGCATAACCAAGATCTTGCATAACCAAGTTCTTGCATAACCAAGATCTTGAATAACCAGGATCTTGCCTAACCAAGATCTTGCCTAACCAATATCTTGCATAACCAAGATCTTGCATAACCAAGATCATGCATAACAAAGATCTTGCATAACCAAGTTCTTGCATAACCAAGATCTTGCATAACCAAGATCTTGCCAAACCAAGAACTTGCCTAACCAAGATCTTGCATAACCAAGATCTTGCCTAACCAAGATCTTGCATAACCAAGATCTTGCCTAAACAAGATCTTGCATAACCAAGATCCTCCCTAACAAAGATCTTGCATAACCAAGATCATGCATAACCAAGATCTTGCATAACCAAGTTCTTGCATAACCAAGATCTTGCATAACCAAGATCTTGCTTTACCAAGATCATGCAAAACCAAGATCTTGCATAACCAAGAACCTTGCATAACCAAAATCTTGCATAACCAAGATCTTGCCTAACCAAGATCTTGCCTAACCAAGATCTTGCATAACCAAGATCTTGCATAACCAAGATCATGCATAACCAAGATCTTGCATAACCAAGATCTTGCATAACCAAGATCATGCATAACCAAGATCTTGCATAACCAAGTTCTTGCATAACCAAGATCATGCATAACAAAGATCTTGCATAACCAAGATATTGCATAACCAAGATCTTGCCTAACCAAGATCTTGCATAACCATGATCTTCCCTAACCAAGATCTTGAATAACCAAGATCATGCATAACCAAGATCTTGCATAACCAAGTTCTTGCATAACCAAGATCTTGCATAACCAAGATCATGCATAACCAAGATCTTGCATAACCAAGATCTTGCCAAACCAAGAACTTGCCTAACCAAGATCTTGCATAACCAAGATCTTGCCTAACCAAGATCTTGCATAACAAAGATCTTGCCTAAACAAGATCTTGCATAACGAAGATCCTCCCTAACAAAGATCTTGCATAACCAAGATCATGCATAACCAAGATCTTGCATAACCAGGTTCTTGCATAACCAAGATATTGCATAACCAAGATCATGCATAACCAAGATCTTGCCTAACCAAGATCTTGCCTAACCAATATCTTGCATAACCAAGATCTTGCATAACCAAGATCATGCATAACAAAGATCTTGCATAACCAAGTTCTTGCATAACCAAGATCTTGCATAACCAAGATCTTGCCAAACCAAGAACTTGCCTAACCAAGATCTTGCATAACCAAGATCTTGCCTAACCAAGATCTTGCATAACCAAGATCTTGCCTAAACAAGATCTTGCATAACCAAGATCCTCCCTAACAAAGATCTTGCATAACCAAGATCATGCATAACCAAGATCTTGCATAACCAAGTTCTTGCATAACCAAGATCTTGCATAACCAAGATCTTGCTTTACCAAGATCATGCAAAACCAAGATCTTGCATAACCAAGATCTTGCATAACCAAAATCTTGCATAACCAAGATCTTGCCTAACCAAGATCTTGCCTAACCAAGATCTTGCATAACCAAGATCTTGCATAACCAAGATCATGCATAACCAAGATCTTGCATAACCAAGATCTTGCATAACCAAGATCATGCATAACCAAGATCTTGCATAACCAAGTTCTTGCATAACCAAGATCATGCATAACAAAGATCTTGGATAACCAAAATATTGCATAACCAAGATCTTGCCTAACCAAGATCTTGCATAACCATGATCTTCCCTAACCAAGATCTTGAATAACCAAGATCATGCATAACCAAGATCTTGCATAACCAAGTTCTTGCATAACCAAGATCTTGCATAACCAAGATCATGCATAACCAAGATCTTGCATAACCAAGATCTTGCCAAACCAAGAACTTGCCTAACCAAGATCTTGCATAACCAAGATCTTGCCTAACCAAGATCTTGCATAACAAAGATCTTGCCTAAACAAGATCTTGCATAACGAAGATCCTCCCTAACAAAGATTTTGCATAACCAAGATCATGCATAACCAAGATCTTGCATAACCAGGTTCTTGCATAACCAAGATATTGCATAACCAAGATCATGCATAACCAAGATCTTGCCTAACCAAGATCTTGCCTAACCAATATCTTGCATAACCAAGATCTTGCATAACCAAGATCATGCATAACAAAGATCTTGCATAACCAAGTTCTTGCATAACCAAGATCTTGCATAACCAAGATCTTGCCAAACCAAGAACTTGCCTAACCAAGATCTTGCATAACCAAGATCTTGCCTAACCAAGATCTTGCATAACCAAGATCTTGCCTAAACAAGATCTTGCATAACCAATATCCTCCCTAACAAAGATCTTGCATAACCAAGATCATGCATAACCAAGATCTTGCATAACCAAGTTCTTGCATAACCAAGATCTTGCATAACCAAGATCTTTCTTTACCAAGATCATGCAAAACCAAGATCTTGCATAACCAAGATCTTGCATAACCAAGATCTTGCATAACCAAGATCTTGCCTAACCAAGATCTTTCCTAACCAAGATCTTGCATAACCAAGATCTTGCATAACCAAGATCATGCATAACCAAGATCTTGCATAACCAAGTTCTTGCATAACCAAGATCTTGCATAACCAAGATCTTGCCTAACTAAGAACTTGCCTAACCAAGATCTTGCATAACAAAGATCTTGCATAACCAAGATCTTGCCTAACCAAGATCTTGCATAACCAAGATCTTCCCTAACCAAGATCTTGCATAACCAAGATCATGCATAACCAAGATCTTGCCTAACCAAGAACTTGCCTAACCAAGATCTTCCATAACAAAGATCTTGCATAACCAAGATCTTGCCTAACCAAGAACTTATATAACCAAGATCTTCCCCTACCAAGATCTTGCATAACCAAGATCATGCATAACCAAGATATTGCATAACCAAGATCTTGCCTAACCAAGATCTTGCATAACCAAGATCATGCATAACCAAGATCTTGCATAACCAAGTTCTTGCATAACCAAGATCTTGCACAACCAAGATCTTGCCTAACCAAGATCTTGCATAACCAAGATCTTGCCTAACCAAGATCTTGCATAACCAAGATCTTGCATAACCAAGATCTTGCCTAACCAAGATCTTGCCTAACCAAGATCTTGCATAACCAAGATCTTGCATAACAAAGATCAAGCATAACCAAGATCTTGCATAACCAAGATCTTGCATAACCAAGATCTTGCATATCCAAGATCTTGCATAACCAAGATCTTGCATAACCAAGATCTTGCATAACCAAGATCTTGTCTAACCAAGATCTTGCTTAACCAAGATCATGCATAACCAAGATCTTGCATAACCAAGTTCTTGCATAACCAAGATCTTGCATAACCAAGATCATGCATAACCAAGATCTTGCATAACCAAGATCTTGCCAAACCAAGAACTTGCCTAACCAAGATCTTGCATAACCAAGATCTTGCATAACCAAGATCTTGCCTAACCAAGATCTTGCATAACAAAGATCTTGCCTAAACAAGATCTTGCATAACATAGATCCTCCCTAACAAAGATCTTGCATAACCAAGATCATGCATAACCAAGATCTTGCATAACCAAGTTCTTGCATAACCAAGATCTTGCATAACCAAGATCATGCATAACCAAGATCTTGCATAACCAAGATCTTGCCTAACCAAGAACTTGCCTAACCAAGATCTTGCATAACCAAGATCTTGCATAACCAAGATCTTGCATAACCAAGATCTTCCATAGCCAAGATCTTCCCTAACCAAGATCTTGCATAACCAAGATCATGCATAACCAAGATCTTGCCTAACCAAGATCTTGCCTAACAAAGATATTGCATAACCAAGATCTTGCCTAACCAAGATCTTGAATAACCAAGATCATGCATAACCAAGATCTTGCATAACCAAGTTCTTGCATAACCAAGATCTTGAATAACCAGGATCTTGCCTAACCAAGATCTTGCCTAACCAATATCTTGCATAACCAAGATCTTGCCTAACAAAGATATTGCCTAACCAAAATCTTGCCTAACCAATATCTTGCCTAACCAAGATCTTGCCTAACAAAGATATTGCATAACCAAGATCTTGCCTAACCAAGATCTTGCATAACAAAGATCTTCCCTAACCAAGATCTTGAATAACCAAGATCATGCATAACCAAGATCTTGCATAACCAAGTTCTTGCATAACCAAGATCTTGAATAACCAGGATCTTGCCTAACCAAGATCTTGCCTAACCAATATCTTGCATAACCAAGATCTTGCATAACCAAGATCATGCATAACAAAGATCTTGCATAACCAAGTTCTTGCATAACCAAGATCTTGCATAACCAAGATCTTGCCAAACCAAGAACTTGCCTAACCAAGATCTTGCATAACCAAGATCTTGCCTAACCAAGATCTTGCATAACCAAGATCTTGCCTAAACAAGATCTTGCATAACCAAGATCCTCCCTAACAAAGATCTTGCATAACCAAGATCATGCATAACCAAGATCTTGCATAACCAAGTTCTTGCATAACCAAGATCTTGCATAACCAAGATCTTGCTTTACCAAGATCATGCATAACCAAGATCTTGCATAACCAAGATCTTGCATAACCAAGATCTTGCATAACCAATATCTTGCCTAACCAACATCTTGCCTAACCAAGATCTTGCATAACCAAGATCTTGCATAACCAAGATCATGCATAACCAAGATCTTGCATAACCAAGATCTTGCATAACCAAGATCATGCATAACCAAGATCTTGCATAACCAAGTTCTTGCATAACCAAGATCATGCATAACCAAGATCTTGCATAACCAAGTTCTTGCATAACCAAGACATTGCATAACCAAGATCGTGCCTAACAAAGATCTTGCATAACCAAGATCTTCCCTAACCAAGATCTTGAATAACCAAGATCATGCATAACCAAGATCTTGCATAACCAAGTTCTTGCATAACCAAGATCTTGCATAACCAAGATCATGCATAACCAAGATCTTGCATAACCAAGATCTTGCCAAACCAAGAACTTGCCTAACCAAGATCTTGCATAACCAAGATCTTGCATAACCAAGATCTTGCCTAACCAAGATCTTGCATAACAAAGATCTTGCCTAAACAAGATCTTGCATAACCAAGATCCTCCCTAACAAAGATCTTGCATAACCAAGATCATACATAACCAAGATCTTGCATAACCAGGTTCTTGCATAACCAAGATATTGCATAACCAAGATCATGCATAACCAAGATCTTGCCTAACCAAGATCTTGCCTAACCAATATCTTGCATAACCAAGATCTTGCATAACCAAGATCATGCATAACAAAGATCTTGCATAACCAAGATCTTGCATAACCAAGATCATGCATAACCAAGATCTTGCCAAACCAAGAACTTGCCTAACCAAGATCTTGCATAACCAAGATCTTGCCTAACCAAGATCTTGCATAACCAAGATCTTGCCTAAACAAGATCTTGCATAACCAAGATCCTCCCTAACAAAGATCTTGCATAACCAAGATCATGCATAACCAAGATCTTGCATAACCAAGTTCTTGCATAACCAAGATCTTGCATAACCAAGATCTTGCATAACCAAGATCTTGCATAACCAAGATCATGCATAACCAAGATCTTGCATAACCAAGTTCTTGCATAACCAAGATCTTGCATAACCAAGATCTTGCCTAACTAAGAACTTGCCTAACCAAGATCTTGCATAACAAAGATCTTGCATAACCAAGATCTTGCCTAACCAAGATCTTGCATAACCAAGATCTTCCCTAACCAAGATCTTGCATAACCAAGATCATGCATAACCAAGATCTTGCCTAACCAAGAACTTGCCTAACCAAGATCTTCCATAACAAAGATCTTGCATAACCAAGATCTTGCCTAACCAAGAACTTATATAACCAAGATCTTCCCTTACCAAGAACTTGCCTAACCAAGATCTTGCATAACAAAGATCTTGCATAACCAAGATCTTGCGTAACCAAGATCTTGCATAACCAAGATCTTCCCCTACCAAGATCTTGCATAACCAAGATCATGCATAACCAAGATATTGCATAACCAAGATCTTGCCTAACCAAGATCTTGCATAAGCAAGATCTTCCCTAACCAAGATCTTGCATAACCAAGATCATGCATAACCAAGATCTTGCATAACCAAGTTCTTGCATAACCAAGATCTT
The DNA here is from genome assembly GCA_947652115.1 of Blastomussa wellsi. Classification (NCBI taxonomy): domain Eukaryota; kingdom Metazoa; phylum Cnidaria; class Anthozoa; order Scleractinia; family Plerogyridae; genus Blastomussa; species Blastomussa wellsi. The sequence goes on from OX393562.1 coordinate 4,136,101, forward strand.
GCACAACCAAGATCTTGCCTAACCAAGATCTTGCATAACCAAGATCTTGCCTAACCATGATCTTGCCTAACCAAGATCTTGCATAACCAAGATCTTCCATAACCAAGATCATGCATAACCAAGATCTTGCATAACCAAGATCTTGCATAACCAAGATCTTGCCTAACCAAGATCTTGCATAACCAAGATCTTGCATAACCAAGATCTTGCCTAACCAAGATCTTGCCTAACCAAGATCTTGCATAACCAAGATCTTGCATAACAAAGATCAAGCATAACCAAGATCTTGCATAACCAAGATCTTGCATAACCAAGATCTTGCATATCCAAGATCTTGCATAACCAAGATCTTGCATAACCAAGATCTTGCATAACCAAGATCATGCATAACCAAGATCTTGCCTAACCAAGATCTTCCCTAACCAAGATCTTCCATAACCAAGATCATGCCTAACCAAGATCTTGCATAACCAAGTTCTTGCCTAACCAAGATCTTGCATAACCAAGATCATGCATAACCAAAATCTTGCATAACCAAGATCTTCCCTAACCAAGATCTTGCCTAACCAAGATCTTGCATAACCAAGATCATGCATAGCCAAGTTCTTGCATAACCAAAATCATGCATAACCAAGTTCTTGCATAACCAAGATCTTGCATAACCAAGATCTTGCATAACCAAGATCATGCGTAGCCAAGTTCTTGCATAACCAAAATCATGCATAACCAAGTTCTTGCATAACCAAGATCTTGCATAACCAAGATCTTGCCTAACCAAGATCTTGCATAACCAAGATCTTGCATAACCAAGATCATGCATAACCAAGATCTTGCATAACCAAGTTCTTGCATAACCAAGATCTTGCATAACCAAGATCTTGCCTAACCAAGAACTTGCATAACCAAGATCTTCCCTAACCAAGATCTTGAATAACCAAGATCATGCATAACCAAGATCTTGCATAACCAAGTTCTTGCATAACCAAGATATTGCATAACCAAGATCTTGCCTAACCAAGATCTTGCATATCCAAGATCTTCCGTAAACAAGATCTTGAATAACCAAGATTATGCATAACCAAGATCTTGCATAACCAAGTTCTTGCATAACCAAGATCTTGCATAACCAAGATCTTGCCTAACCAAGATCTTGCCTAACCAATATCTTGCATAACCAAGATCTTGCATAACCAAGATCATGCATAACCAAGATCTTGCATAACCAAGTTCTTGCATAACCAAGATCTTGCATAACCAAGATCTTGCCAAACCAAGAACTTGCCTAACCAAGATCTTGCATAACCAAGATCTTGCACAACCAAGATCTTGCCTAACCAAGATCTTGCATAACCAAGATCTTGCCTAACCAAGATCTTGCCTAACCAAGATCTTGCATAACCAAGATCTTCCATAACCAAGATCATGCATAACCAAGATCTTGCATAACCAAGATCTTGCATAACCAAGATCTTGCATATCCAAGATCTTGCATAACCAAGATCTTGCATAACCAAGATCTTGCCTAACCAAGATCTTCCCTAACCAAGATCTTCCATAACCAAGATCATGCCTAACCAAGATCTTGCATAACCAAGTTCTTGCCTGACCAAGATCTTGCATAACCAAGATCATGCATAACCAAAATCTTGCATAACCAAGATCTTCCGTAACCAAGATCTTGCCTAACCAAGATCTTGACTAACCAAGATCTTGCATAACCAAGATCTTGCATAACCAAGATCATGCATAGCCAAGTTCTTGCATAACCAAAATCATGCATAACCAAGTTATTGCATAACCAAGATCTTGCATAACCAAGATCTTGCTTTACCAATATCATGCATAACCAAGATCTTGCATAACCAAGATCTTGCATAAAAAATATCTTGCATAACCAAGATCTTGCATATCAAGATCTTGCATAACCAAGATCTTGCCTAACCAAGATCTTGCCTAACCAAGATCTTGCATAACCAAGATCTTGCATAACCAAGATCATGCATAACCAAGATCTTGCATAACCAAGTTCTTGCATAACCAAGATCTTGCCTACCCAAGATCTTGCCTAACCAAGAACTTGCATAACCAAGATATTGCATAACCAAAATCTTGCCTAACCAAGATCTTGCATAAGCAAGATCTTCCCTAACCAAGATCTTGCATAACCAAGATCATGCATAACCAAGATCTTGCATAACCAAGTTCTTGCATAACCAAGATCTTGCACAACCAAGATCTTGCCTAACCAAGATCTTGCATAACCAAGATCTTCCATAACCAAGATCATGCATAACCAAGATCTTGCATAACCAAGATCTTCCATAACCAAGATCTTGCCTAACCAAGATCTTGCATAACCAAGATCTTGCATAACCAAGATCTTGCCTAACCAAGATCTTGCCTAACCAAGATCTTGCATAACAAAGATCAAGCATAACCAAGATCTTGCATAACCAAGATCTTGCATAACCAAGATCTTGCCTAACCAAGATCTTGCATAACCAAGATCTTGCCTAACCAAGATCATGCATAACCAAGATCTTGCCTAACCAAGATCTTCCCTAACCAAGATCTTGCATAATCAAGATCATGCATAACCAAGATCTTGCATAACCAAGTTCTTGCCTAACCAAGATCTTGCATAACCAAGATCATGCATAACCAAACTCTTGCATAACCAAGATCTTCCCTAACCAAGATCTTGCCTAACCAAGATCTTGCCTAACCAAGATCTTGCATAACCAAGATCTTGCATAACCAAGATCATGCATAACCAAGTTCTTGCATAACCAAAATCTTGCATAACCAAGTTCTTGCATAACCAAGATCTTGCATAACCAAGATCTTGCTTTACCAAGATCATGCATAACCAAGATCTTGCATAACCAAGATCTTGCATAAACAATATCTTGCATAACCAAGATCTTGCATATCCAAGATCTTGCATAACCAAGATCTTGCCTAACCAAGATCTTGCCTAACCAAGATCTTGCATAACCAAGATCTTGCATAACCAAGATCATGCATAACCAAGATCTTGCATAACCAAGTTCTTGCATAACCAAGATCTTGCATAACCAAGATCTTGCCTAACCAAGAACTTGCATAACCAAGATCTTCCCTAACCAAGATCTTGAATAACCAAGATCATGCATAACCAAGATCTTGCATAACCAAGTTCTTGCATAACCAAGATATTGCATAACCAAGATCTTGCCTAACCAAGATCTTGCATAACCAAGATCTTCCCTAACCAAGATCTTGAATAACCAAGATCATGCATAACCAAGATCTTGCATAACCAAGTTCTTGCATAACCAAGATCTTGCATAACCAAGATCATGCATAACCAAGATCTTGCATAACCAAGATCTTGCCAAACCAAGAACTTGCCTAACCAAGATCTTGCATAACCAAGATCTTGCCTAACCAAGATCTTGCCTAACAAAGATCTTGCATAACAAAGATCTTGCCTAAACAAGATCTTGCATAACATAGATCCTCCCTAACAAAGATCTTGCATAACCAAGATCATGCATAACCAAGATCTTGCATAACCAAGTTCTTGCATAACCAAGATCTTGCATAACCAAGATCATGCATAACCAAGATCTTGCATAACCAAGATCTTGCCTAACCAAGAACTTGAATAACCAAGATCATGCATAACCAAGATCTTGCATAACCAAGATCTTGCATAACCAAGATCTTGCATAACCAAGATCATGCATAACCAAGATCTTGCATAACCAAGATCATGCATAACCAAGATCTTGCCTAACCAAGATCTTGCCTAACAAAGATATTGCATAACCAAGATCTTGCCTAACCAAGATCTTGCATAACAAAGATCTTGCCTAAACAAGATCTTGCATAACCAAGATCCTCCCTAACAAAGATCTTGCATAACCAAGATCATGCATAACCAAGATCTTGCATAACCAGGTTCTTGCATAACCAAGATCTTGCATAACCAAGATCATGCATAACCAAGATCTTGCCTAACCAAGATCTTGCCTAACCAATATCTTGCATAACCAAGATCTTGCATAACCAAGATCATGCATAACAAAGATCTTGCATAAGCAAGTTCTTGCATAACCAAGATCTTGCATAACCAAGATCTTGCCAAACCAAGAACTTGCCTAACCAAGATCTTGCATAACCAAGATCTTGCCTAACCAAGATCTTGCATAACCAAGATCTTGCCTAAACAAGATCTTGCATAACCAAGATCTTGCATAACAAAGATCTTGCATAACCAAGATCATGCATAACCAAGATCTTGCATAACCAAGTTCTTGCATGACCAAGATCTTGCATAACCAAGATCTTTCTTTACCAAGATCATGCAAAACCAAGATCTTGCATAACCAAGATCTTGCATAACCAAGATCTTGCATAACCAAGATCTTGCCTAACCAAGATCTTGCCTAACCAAGATCTTGCATAACCAAGATCTTGCATAACCAAGATCTTGCATAACCAAGATCTTGCCTAACTAAGAACTTGCCTAACCAAGATCTTGCATAACAAAGATCTTGCATAACCAAGATCTTGCCTAACCAAGATCTTGCATAACCAAGATCTTCCCTAACCAAGATCTTGCATAACCAAGATCATGCATAACCAAGATCTTGCCTAACCAAGAACTTGCCTAACCAAGATCTTCCATAACAAAGATCTTGCATAACCAAGATCTTGCCTAACCAAGAACTTATATAACCAAGATCTTCCCTTACCAAGAACTTGCCTAACCAAGATCTTGCATAACAAAGATCTTGCATAACCAAGATCTTGCCTAACCAAGATCTTGCATAACCAAGATCTTCCCCTACCAAGATCTTGCATAACCAAGATCATGCATAACCAATATATTGCATAACCAAGATCTTGCCTAACCAAGATCTTGCATAAGCAAGATCTTCCCTAACCAAGATCTTGCATAACCAAGATCATCCATAACCAAGATCTTGCATAACCAAGTTCTTGCATAACCAAGATCTTGCACAACCAAGATCTTGCCTAACCAAGATCTTCCCTAACCAAGATCTTCCATAACCAAGATCATGCCTAACCAAGATCTTGCATAACCAAGTTCTTGCCTAACCAAGATCTTGCATAACCAAGATCATGCATAACCAAAATCTTGCATAACCAAGATCTTCCCTAACCAAGATCTTGCCTAACCAAGATCTTGACTAACCAAGATCATGCATAACCAAGATCTTGCCTAACCAAGATCTTCCCTAACCAAGATCTTCCATAACCAAGATCATGCCTAACCAAGATCTTGCATAACCAAGTTCTTGCCTAACCAAGATCTTGCATAACCAAGATCATGCATAACCAAAATCTTGCATAACCAAGATCTTCCCTAACCAAGATCTTGCCTAACCAAGATCTTGACTAACCAAGATCTTGCATAACCAAGATCTTGCATAACCAAGATCATGCATAGCCAAGTTCTTGCATAACCATAATCATGCATAACCAAGTTCTTGCATAACCAAGATCTTGCATAACCAAGATCTTGCTTTACCAAGATCATGCATAACCAAGATCTTGCATAACCAAGATCTTGCATAAAAAATATCTTGCATAACCAAGATCTTGCATATCAAGATCTTGCATAACCAAGATCTTGCCTAACCAAGATCTTGCATAACCAAGATCTTGCATAACCAAGATCATGCTCTACCAAGATCATGCATAACCAAGATCTTGCATAACCAAGATCTTGCATAAAAAATATCTTGCATAACCAAGATCTTGCATATCAAGATCTTGCATAACCAAGATCTTGCCTAACCAAGATCTTGCATAACCAAGATCTTGCATAACCAAGATCTTGCTTTACCAAGATCATGCATAACCAAGATCTTGCATAACCAAGATCTTGCATAAAAAATATCTTGCATAACCAAGATCTTGCATATCAAGATCTTGCATAACCAAGATCTTGCCTAACCAAGATCTTGCATAACCAAGATCTTGCATAACCAAGATCATGCATAACCAAGATCTTGCATAACCAAGTTCTTGCATAACCAAGATCTTGCCTAACCAAGAACTTGCATAACCAAGATCTTCCCTAACCAAGATCTTGAATAACCAAGATCATGCATAACCAAGATCTTGCATAACCAAGTTCTTGCATAACCAAGATATTGCATAACCAAGATCTTGCCTAACCAAGATCTTGCATATCCAAGATCTTCCCTAAACAAGATCTTGAATAACCAAGATTATGCATAACCAAGATCTTGCATAACCAAGTTCTTGCATAACCAAGATCTTGCATAACCAAGATCTTGCCTAACCAAGATCTTGCCTAACCAATATCTTGCATAACCAAGATCTTGCATAACCAAGATCATGCATAACCAAGATCTTGCATAACCAAGTTCTTGCATAACCAAGATCTTGCATAACCAAGATCTTGCCAAACCAAGAACTTGCCAAACCATGATCTTGCATAACCAAGATCTTGCATAACCAAGATCTTGCCTAACCAAGATCTTGCATAACAAAGATCTTGCCTAAACAAGATCTTGCATAACCAAGATCCTCCCTAACAAAGATCTTGCATAACCAAGATCATGCATAACCAAGATCTTGCATAACCAAGTTCTTGCATAACCAAGATCTTGCATAACCAAGATCATGCATAACCAAGATCTTGCATAACCAAGATCTTGCCTAACCAAGAACTTGCCTAACCAAGATCTTGCATAACCAAGATCTTGCATAACCAAGATCTTGCATAACCAAGATCTTGCATAGCCAAGATCTTCCCTAACCAAGATCTTGCATAACCAAGATCATGCATAACCAAGATTTTGCCTAACCAAGAACTTGCCTAACCAAGATCTCGCCTAACAAAGATCATGCATAACCAAGATCTTGCATAACCAAGTTCTTGCATAACCAAGATCTTGCATAACCAAGATCTTGCCTAACTAAGAACTTGCCTAACCAAGATCTTGCATAACAAAGATCTTGCATAACCAAGATCTTGCCTAACCAAGATCTTGCATAACCAAGATCTTCCCTAACCAAGATCTTGCATAACCAAGATCATTCATAACCAAGATCTTGCCTAACCAAGAACTTGCCTAACCAAGATCTTCCATAACAAAGATCTTCCATAACCAAGATCTTGCCTAACCAAGACCTTATATAACCAAGATCTTCCCTTACCAAGAACTTGCCTAACCAAGATCTTGCATAACAAAGATCTTGCATAACCAAGATCTTGCCTAACCAAGATCTTGCATAACCAAGATCTTCCCCTACCAAGATCTTGCATAACCAAGATCATGCATAACCAAGATATTGCATAACCAAGATCTTGCCTAACCAAGATCTTGCATAAGCAAGATCTTCCCTAACCAAGATCTTGCATAACCAAGATCATCCATAACCAAGATCTTGCATAACCAAGTTCTTGCATAACCAAGATCTTGCACAACCAAGATCTTGCCTAACCAAGATCTTGCATAACCAAGATCTTGCCTAACCAAGATCTTGCCTAACCAAGATCTTGCATAACCAAGATCTTCCATAACCAAGATCATGCATAACCAAGATCTTGCATAACCAAGATCTTGCATAACCAAGATCTTGCCTAACCAAGATCTTGCATAACCAAGATCTTGCATAACCAAGATCTTGCCTAACCAAGATCTTGCCTAACCAAGATCTTGCATAACCAAGATCTTGCATAACAAAGATCAAGCATAACCAAGTTCTTGCATAACCAAGATCTTGCATAACCAAGATCTTGCATATCCAAGATCTTGCATAACCAAGATCTTGCATAACCAAGTTCTTGCATAACCAAGATCTTGCATAACCAAGATCTTGTCTAACCAAGATCTTGCTTAACCAAGATCATGCATAACCAAGATCTTCCCTAACCAAGATCTTGCCTAACCAAGATCTTGACTAACCAAGATCTTGCATAACCAAGATCTTGCATAACCAAGATCATGCATAGCCAAGTTCTTGCATAACCAAAATCATGCATAACCAAGATCTTGCATAACCAAGATCTTGTCTAACCAAGATCTTGCTTAACCAAGATCATGCATAACCAAGATCTTGCCTAACCAAGATCTTCCCTAACCAAGATCTTCCATAACCAAGATCATGCCTAACCAAGATCTTGCATAACCAAGTTCTTGCCTAACCAAGATCTTGCATAACCAAGATCTTGCTTTACCAAGATCATGCATAACCAAGATCTTGCATAACCAAGATCTTGCATAAAAAATATCTTGCATAACCAAGATCTTGCCTAACCAAGATCTTGCATAACCAAGATCTTGTCTAACCAAGATCTTGCTTAACCAAGATCATGCATAACCAAGATCTTGCCTAACCAAGATCTTCCCTAACCAAGATCTTCCATAACCAAGATCATGCCTAACCAAGATCTTGCATAACCAAGTTCTTGCCTAACCAAGATCTTGCATAACCAAGATCATGCATAACCAAAATATTGCATAACCAAGATCTTCCGTAACCAAGATCTTGCCTAACCAAGATCTTGACTAACCAAGATCTTGCATAACCAAGATCTTGCATAACCAAGATCATGCATAGCCAAGTTCTTGCATAACCAAAATCATGCATAACCAAGTTCTTGCATAACCAAGATCTTGCATAACCAAGATCTTGCTTTACCAAGATCATGCATAACCAAGATCTTGCATAACCAAGATCTTGCATAAAAAATATCTTGCATAACCAAGATCTTGCATATCAAGATCTTCAATAACCAAGATCTTGCCTAACCAAGATCTTGCATAACCAAGTTCTTGCATAACCAAGATCTTGCATAACCAAGATCTTGCCTAACCAAGAACTTGCATAACCAAGATCTTCCCTAACCAAGATCTTGAATAACCAAGACCATGCATAACCAAGATCTTGCATAACCAAGTTCTTGCATAACCAAGATATTGCACAACCAAGATTGTGCCTAACCAAGATCTTGCATATCCAAGATCTTCCCTAAAGAAGATCTTGAATAACCAAGATCATGCATAACCAAGATCTTGCATAACCAAGTTCTTGCATAACCAAGATCTTGCATAACCAAGATCTTGCCTAACCAAGATCTTGCCTAACCAATATCTTGCATAACCAAGATCTTGCATAACCAAGATCATGCATAACCAAGATCTTGCATAACCAAGTTCTTGCATAACCAAGATCTTGCATAACCAAGATCTTGCCAAACCAAGAACTTGCCTAACCAAGATCTTGCCTAACCAAGATCTTGCATAACCAAGATCTTGCATAACAAAGATCAAGCATAACCAAGATCTTGTATAACCAAGATCTTGCATAACCAAGATCCTCCCTAACAAAGATCTTGCATAACCAAGATCATGCATAACCAAGATCTTGCATAACCAAGTTCTTGCATAACCAAGATCTTGCTTAACCAAGATCATGCATAACCAAGATCTTGCCTAACCAAGATCTTCCCTAACCAAGATCTTCCATAACCAAGATCATGCCTAACCAAGATCTTGCATAACCAAGTTCTTGCCTAACCAAGATCTTGCATAACCAAGATCATGCATAACCAAAATCTTGCATAACCAAGATCTTCCGTAACCAAGATCTTGCCTAACCAAGATCTTGACTAACCAAGATCTTGCATAACCAAGATCTTGCATAACCAAGATCATGCATAGCCAAGTTCTTGCATAACCAAGATCATGCATAACCAAGATATTGCATAACCAAGATCTTGCATAAAAAATATCTTGCATAACCAAGATCTTGCATATCAAGATCTTGCATAACCAAGATCTTGCCTAACCAAGATCTTGCCTAACCAAGATCTTGCATAACCAAGATCTTGCATAACCAAGATCATGCATAAAGAAGATCTTGCATAACCAAGTTCTTGCATAACCAAGATCTTGCATAACCAAGATCTTGCCTAACCAAGAACTTGCATAACCAAGATCTTCCCTAACCAAGATCTTGAATAACCAAGATCATGCATAACCAAGATCTTGCATAACCAAGTTCTTTCATAACCAAGATATTGCATAACCAAGATCTTGCCTAACCAAGATCTTGCATATCCAAGATCTTCCCTAAACAAGATCTTGAATAACCAAGATCATGCATAACCAAGATCTTGCATAACCAAGTTCTTTCATAACCAAGATCTTGCATAACCAAGTTCTTGCATAACCAAGATCTTGCATAACCAAGATCTTGCCTAAACAAGATCTTGCCTAACCAATATCTTGCATAACCAAGATCTTGCATAACCAAGATCATGCATAACCAAGATCTTGCATAACCAAGTTCTTGCATAACCAAGATCTTGCATAACCAAGATCTTGCCAAACCAAGAACTTGCCTAACCAAGATCTTGCATAACCAAGATCTTGCATAACCAAGATCTTGCCTAACCAAGATCTTGCATAACAAAGATCTTGCCTAAACAAGATCTTGCATAACCAAGATCCTCCCTAACAAAGATCTTGCATAACCAAGATCATGCATAACCAAGATCTTGCATAACCAAGTTCTTGCATAACCAAGATCTTGCATAACCAAGATCATGCATAACCAAGATCTTGCATAACCAAGATCTTGCCTAACCAAGAACTTGCCTAACCAAGATCTTGCATATCCAAGATCTTGCATAACCAAGATCTTGCATAGCCAAGATCTTCCCTAACCAAGATCTTGCATAACCAAGATCATGCATAACCAAGATTTTGCCTAACCAAGAACTTGCCTAACCAAGATCGCGCCTAACAAAGATCATGCATAACCAAGATCTTGCATAACCAAGTTCTTGCATAACCAAGATCTTGCATAACCAAGATCTTCCCTAACCAAGATCTTGCATAACCAAGATCATGCATAACCAAGATCTTGCCTAACCAAGAACTTGGCTAACCAAGATCTTCCATAACAAAGATCTTGCATAACCAAGATCTTGCCTAACCAAGAACTTATATAACCAAGATCTTCCCTTACCAAGAACTTGCCTAACCAAGATCTTGCATAACAAAGATCTTGCATAACCAAGATCTTGCCTAACCAAGATCTTGCATAACCAAGATCTTCCCCTACCAAGATCTTGCATAACCAAGATCATGCATAACCAAGATATTGCATAACCAAGATCTTGCCTAACCAAGATCTTGCATAAGCAAGATCTTCCCTAACCAAGATCTTGCATAACCAAGATCATGCATAACCAAGATCTTGCATAACCAAGTTCTTGCATAACCAAGATCTTGCACAACCAAGATCTTGCCTAACCAAGATCTTGCATAACCAAGATCTTGCCTAACCAAGATCTTGCCTAACCAAGATCTTGCATAACCAAGATCTTCCATAACCAAGATCATGCATAACCAAGATCTTGCATAACCAAGATCTTGCATAACCAAGATCTTGCCTAACCAAGATCTTGCATAACCAAGATCTTGCATAACCAAGATCTTGCCTAACCAAGATCTTGCCTAACCAAGATCTTGCATAACCAAGATCTTGCATAACAAAGATCAAGCATAACCAAGATCTTGCATAACCAAGATCTTGCATAACCAAGATCTTGCATATCCAAGATCTTGCATAACCAAGATCTTGCATAACCAAGTTCTTGCATAACCAAGATCTTGCATAACCAAGTTCTTGCCTAACCAAGATCTTGCATAACCAAGATCATGCATAACCAAAATCTTGCATAACCAAGATCTTCCCTAACCAAGATCTTGCCTAACCAAGATCTTGACTAACCAAGATCTTGCATAACCAAGATCTTGCATAACCAAGATCATGCATAGCCAAGTTCTTGCATAACCAAAATCATGCATAACCAAGTTCTTGCATAACCAAGATCTTGCATAACCAAGATCTTGCTTTACCAAGATCATGCATAACCAAGATCTTGCATAACCAAGATCTAGCATAAAAAATATCTTGCATAACCAAGATCTTGCATATCAAGATCTTGCATAACCAAGATCTTGCCTAACCAATATCTTGCATAACCAAGATCTTGCATAACCAAGATCATGCATAACCAAGATCTTGCATAACCAAGATCTTGCCTAACCAAGATCTTGCATAACAAAGATCTTGCCTAAACAAGATCTTGCATAACCAAGATCCTCCCTAAGAAAGATCTTGCATAACCAAGATCTTGCATAACCAAGTTCTTGCATAACCAAGATCTTGCATAACCAAGATCATGCATAACCAAGATCTTGCATAACCAAGTTCTTGCATAACCAAGATCTTGCACAACCAAGATCTTGCCTAACCAAGATCTTGCATAACCAAGATCTTGCCTAACCAAGATCTTGCCTAACCAAGATCTTGCATAACCAATATCTTCCATAACCAAGATCATGCATAACCAAGATCTTGCATAACCAAGATCTTGCATAACCAAGATCTTGCCTAACCAAGATCTTGCATAACCAAGATCTTGCATAACCAAGATCTTGCCTAACCAAGATCTTGCCTAACCAAGATCTTGCATAACCAAGATCTTCCATAACCAAGATCATGCATAACCAAGATCTTGCATAACCAAGATCTTCCATAACCAAGATCTTGCCTAACCAAAATCTCGCATAACCAAGGTCTTGCATAACCAATATCTTGCCTAACCAAGATCTTGCCTAACGAAGATCTTGCATAACCAAGATCTTGCCAAACCAAGAACTTGCCTAACCAAGATCTTGCATAACCAAGATCTTCCATAACCAAGATCTTGCCTAACCAAGATCTTGCATAACCAAGATCTTGCATAACCAAGATCTTGCCTAACCAAGATCTTGCCTAACCAAGATCTTGCATAACCAAGATCTTGCAAAACAAAGATCAAGCATAACCAAGATCTTGCATAACCAAGATCTTGCATAACCAAGATCTTGCATAACCAAGATCTTGCCTAACCAAGATCTTGCATAACTAAGATCTTGCATAACCAAGATCTTGTCTAACCAAGATCTTGCTTAACCAAGATCTTGCATAACCAAGATCTTGCCTAACCAAGATCTTACCTAACCAAGATCTTGCATAACCAAGATCATGCATAACCAAGATCTTGCATAACCAAGTTCTTGCCTAACCAAGATCTTGCATAACCAAGATCATGCATAACCAAAATCTTGCATAACCAAGATCTTCCCTAACCAAGATCTTGCCTAACCAAGATCTTGCATAACCAAGATCTTGCATAACCAAGATCATGCATAACCAAGTTCTTGCATAACCAAAATCATGCATAACCAAGTTCTTGCACAACCAAGATCTTGCATAACCAAGATCTTGCTTTACCAAGATCATGCATAACCAAGATCTTGCATAACCAAGATCTCGCATAAACAATATCTTGCATAACCAAGATCTTGCATATCCAAGATCTGTCATAACCAAGATCTTGCCTAACCAAGATCTTGCCTAACCAAGATCATGCATAACCAAGATCTTACATAACCAAAATCATGCATAACCAAGATCTTGCATAACCAAGTTCTTGCATAACCAAGATCTTGCATAACCAAGTTCTTGCATAACCAATATCTTGCCTAACCAAGAACTTGCATAACCAAGATCTTCCCTAACCAAGATCTTGAATAACCAAGATCATGCATAACCAAGATCTTGCATAACCAAGTTCTTGCATAACCAAGATATTGCATAACCAAGATCTTGCCTAACCAAGATCTTGCATAACCAAGATCTTCCCTAACCAAGATCTTGAATAACCAAGATCATGCATAACCAAGATCTAGCATAACCAAGTTCTTGCATAACCAAGATCTTGCATAACCAAGATCATGCATAACCAAAATCTTGCATAACCAAGATCTTGCCAAACCAAGAACTTGCCTAACCAAGTTCTTGCATAACCAAGATATTGCATAACCAAGATCTTGCCTAACCAAGATCTTGCATAACCAAGATCTTTACTAACCAAGATCTTGAATAACCAAGATCATGCATAACCAAGATCTTGCATAACCAAGTTCTTGCATAACCAAGATCTTGCATAACCAAGATCATGCATAACCAAGATCTTGCATAACCAAGATCTTGCCAAACCAAGAACTTGCCTAACCAAGATCTTGCCTAACGAAGATCTTGCATAACCAAGATCTTCCCTAACCAAGATCTTGAATAACCAAGATCATGCATAACCAAGATCTTGCATAACCAAGTTCTTGCATAACCAAGATATTGCATAACCAAGATCTTGCCTAACCAAGATCTTGCATAACCAAGATCTTTACTAACCAAGATCTTGAATAACCAAGATCATGCATAACCAAGATCTTGCATAACCAAGTTCTTGCATAACCAAGATCTTGCATAACCAAGATCATGCATAACCAAGATCTTGCATAACCAAGATCTTGCCAAACCAAGAACTTGCCTAACCAAGATCTTGCATAACCAAGATCTTGCATAACCAAGATCTTGCATAACCAAGATCTTGCATAACAAAGATCTTGCCTAAACAAGATCTTGTATAACCAAGATCCTCCCTAACCAAGATCTTGCATAACCAAGATCTTGCCAAACCAAGAACTTGCCTAACCAAGATCTTGCATAACCAAGATCTTGCATAACCAAGATCTTGCATAGCCAAGATCTTCCCTAACCAAGATCTTGCATAACCAAGATCATGCATAACCAAGATCTTGCCTAACCAAGAACTTGCCTAACCAAGATCTTGCCTAACAAAGATATTGCATAACCAAGATCTTGCCTAACCAAGATCTTGCATAACCAAGATCTTCCCTAACCAAGATCTTGAATAACCAAGATCATGCATAACAAAGATCTTGCATAACCAAGTTCTTGCATAACCAAGATCTTGCATAACCAAGATCTTGCCTAACCAAGATCTTGCCTAACCAATATCTTGCATAACCAAGATCTTGCATAACCAAGATCATGTATAACAAAGATCTTGCATAACCAAGATCTTGCATAACCAAGATCTTGCATAACCAAGATCTTGCCAAACCAAGAACTTGCCTAACCAAGATCTTGCATAACCAAGATCTTGCCTAACCAAGATCTTGCATAACCAAGATCTTCCCTAACCAAGATCTTGAATAACCAAGATCATGCATAACCAAGATCTTGCATAACCAAGTTCTTGCATAACCAAGATCTTGCATAACCAAGATCTTGCCTAACCAAGATCTTGCCTAACCAATATCTTGCATAACCAAGATCTTGCATAACCAAGATCATGCATAACAAAGATCTTGCATAACCAAGTTCTTGCATAACCAAGATCTTGCATAACCAAGATCTTGCCTAACCAAGAACTTGCCTAACCAAGATCTTGCCTAACAAAGATATTGCATAACCAAGATCTTGCCTAACCAAGATCTTGCATAACCAAGATCTTCCCTAACCAAGATCTTGAAAAAACAAGATCATGCATAACCAAGATCTTGCATAACCAAGTTCTTGCATAACCAAGATCTTGCATAACCAAGATCTTGCCTAACCAAGATCTTGCCTAACCAATATCTTCCATAACCAAGATCTTGCATAACCAAGATCATGCATAAAAAAGATCTTGCATAACCAAGTTCTTGCATAACCAAGATCTTGCATAACCAAGATCTTGCCAAACCAAGAACTTGCCTAACCAAGATCTTGCATAACCAAGATCTTGCCTAACCAAGATCTTCCATAACCAAGATCTTGCCTAAACAAGATCTTCCATAACCAAGATCCTCCCTAACAAAGATCTTGCATAACCAAGATCATGCATAACCAAGATCTTGCATAACCAAGTTCTTGCATAACCAAGATCTTGCATAACCAAGATCTTGCCAAACCAAGAACTTGCCTAACCAAGATCTTGCATAACCAAGATCTTGCCTAACCAAGATCTTGCATAACCAAGATCTTCCCTAACCAAGATCTTGAATAACCAAGATCATGCATAACCAAGATCTTGCATAACCAAGTTCTTGCATAACCAAGATCTTGCATAACCAAGATCTTGCCTAACCAAGATCTTGCCTAACCAATATCTTGCATAACCAAGATCTTGCATAACCAAGATCATGCATAACAAAGATCTTGCATAACCAAGTTCTTGCATAACCAAGATCTTGCATAACCAAGATCTTGCCTAACCAAGAACTTGCCTAACCAAGATCTTGCCTAACAAAGATATTGCATAACCAAGATCTTGCCTAACCAAGATCTTGCATAACCAAGATCTTCCCTAACCAAGATCTTGAAAAAACAAGATCATGCATAACCAAGATCTTGCATAACCAAGTTCTTGCATAACCAAGATCTTGCATAACCAAGATCTTGCCTAACCAAGATCTTGCCTAACCAATATCTTGCATAACCAAGATCTTGCATAACCAAGATCATGCATAAAAAAGATCTTGCATAACCAAGTTCTTGCATAACCAAGATCTTGCATAACCAAGATCTTGCCAAACCAAGAACTTGCCTAACCAAGATCTTGCATAAACAAGATCTTGCCTAACCAAGATCTTCCATAACCAAGATCTTGCCTAAACAAGATCTTGCATAACCAAGATCCTCCCTAACAAAGATCTTGCATAACCAAGATCATGCATAACCAAGATCTTGCATAACCAAGTTCTTGCATAACCAAGATCTTGCATAACCAAGATCTTGCTTTTCCAAGATCATGCAAAACCAAGATCTTGCATAACCAAGATCTTGCATAACCAAGATCTTGCATAACCAAGATCTTGCCTAACCAAGATCTTGCTTTACCAAGATCATGCAAAACCAAGATCTTGCATAACCAAGATCTTGCATAACCAAGATCTTGCCTAACCAAATTCTTGTTTAACCAAGATCTTGCATAACCAAGATCATGCATAACCAAGATCTTGCATAACCAAGTTCTTGCATAACCAAGATCTTGCACAACCAAGATCTTGCCTAACCAAGATCTTGCATAACCAAGATCTTGCATAACCAAGATCATGCATAACCAAGATCTTGCATAACCAAGTTCTTGCATAACCAAGATCTTGCATAACCAAGATCTTGCCTAACTAAGAACTTGCCTAACCAAGATCTTGCATAACAAAGATCTTGCATAACCAAGATCTTGCATAACCAAGATCTTGCACAACCAAGATCTTGCCTAACCAAAATCTTGCATAACCAAGATCTTGCCTAACCAAGATCTTGCCTAACCAAGATCTTGCATAACCAAGATCTTGCATAACCAAGATCTTGCATAACCAAGATCTTGCCTAACCAAGATCTTGCATAACCAAGATCTTGCATAAGCAAGATCTTGCCTAACCAAGATCTTGCCTAACCAAGATCTTGCATAACCAAGATCTTGCATAACAAAGATCAAGCATAACCAAGATCTTGCATAACCAAGATCTTGCATAACCAAGATCTTGCATATCCAAGATCTTGCATAACCAAGATCTTGCATAACCAAGATCTTGCATAACCAAGATCTTGTCTAACCAAGATCTTGCTTAACCAAGATCATGCATAACCAAGATCTTGCATAACCAAGATCTTCCCTAACCAAGATCTTCCATAACCAAGATCATGCCTAACCAAGATCTTGCATAACCAAGTTCTTGCCTAACCAAGATCTTGCATAACCAAGATAATGCATAACCAAAATCTTGCATAACCAAGATCTTCCCTAACCAAGATCTTGCCTAACCAAGATCTTGACTAACCAAGATCTTGCATAACCAAGATCTTGCATAACCAAGATCATGCATAGCCAAGTTCTTGCATAACCAAGATCTTGCATAACAAAGATCTTGCCTAACAAAGATCTTGCCTAACCAATATCTTGCATAACCAAGATCTTGCATAACCAAGATCATGCATAACCAAGATCTTGCATAACCAAGTTCTTGCATAACCAAGATCTTGCATAACCAAGATCTTGCCAAACCAAGAACTTGCCTAACCAAGATCTTGCATAACCAAGATCTTGCCTAACCAAGAACTTGCATAACCAAGATCTTCCCTAACCAAGATCTTGAATAACCAAGATCATGCATAACCAAGATCTTGCATAACCAAGTTCTTGCATAACCAAGATATTGCATAACCAAGATCTTGCCTAACCAAGATCTTGCATAACCAAGATCTTCCCTAACCAAGATCTTGAATAACCAAGATCATGCATAACCAAGATCTTGCATAACCAAGTTCTTGCATAACCAAGATCTTGCATAACCAAGATCTTGCCTAACCAAGATCTTGCCTAACCAATATCTTGCATAACCAAGATCTTGCATAACCAAGATCATGCATAACCAAGATCTTGCATAACCAAGTTCTTGCATAACCAAGATCTTGCATAACCAAGATCTTGCCAAACCAAGAACTTGCCTAACCAAGATCTTGCATAACCAAGATCTTGCATAACCAAGATCTTGCCTAACCAAGATCTTGCCTAACCAAGATCTTGCATAACCAAGATCTTGCATAACAAAGATCAAGCATAACCAAGATCTTGCATAACCAAGATCTTGCATAACCAAGATCTTGCATATCCAAGATCTTGCATAACCAAGATCTTGCATAACCAAGATCTTGCATAACCAAGATCTTGTCTAACCAAGATCTTGCTTAACCAAGATCATGCATAACCAAGATCTTGCATAACCAAGATCTTCCCTAACCAAGATCTTCCATAACCAAGATCATGCCTAACCAAGATCTTGCATAACCAAGTTCTTGCCTAACCAAGATCTTGCATAACCAAGATAATGCATAACCAAAATCTTGCATAACCAAGATCTTCCCTAACCAAGATCTTGCCTAACCAAGATCTTGACTAACCAAGATTTTGCATAACCAAGATCTTGCATAACCAAGATCATGCATAGCCAAGTTCTTGCATAACCAAGATCTTGCATAACAAAGATCTTGCCTAACCAAGATCTTGCCTAACCAATATCTTGCATAACCAAGATCTTGCATAACCAAGATCATGCATAACCAAGATCTTGCATAACCAAGTTCTTGCCTAACCAAGATCTTGCATAACCAAGATCTTCCCTAACCAAGATCTTGCATAACCAAGATCTTCCATAACCAAGATCATGCATAACCAAGATCTTGCATAACCAAGATCTTCCATAACCAAGATCTTGCCTAACCAAGATCTTGCATAACCAAGATCTTGCATAACCAAGATCTTGCCTAACCAAGATCTTGCATAACCAAGATCTTGCATAACAAAGATCAAGCATAACCAAAATCATGCATAACCAAGTTCTTGCATAACCAAGATCTTGCATAACCAAGATCTTGCTTTACCAAGATCATGCATAACCAAGATCTTGCATAACCAAGATCTCGCATAAACAATATCTTGCATAACCAAGTTCTTGCATAACCAAGATCTTGCATAACCAAGATCTTGCCTAACCAAGAACTTGCATAACCAAGATCTTGCCTAACCAAGATCTTGCCTAACCAAGATCTTGCATAACCAAGATCTTGCATAACAAAGATCAAGCATAACCAAAATCATGCATAACCAAGTTCTTGCATAACCAAGATCTTGCATAACCAAGATCTTGCCTAACCAAGATCATGCATAACCAAGATCTTACATAACCAAAATCATGCATAACCAAGATCTTGCATAACCAAGTTCTTGCATAACCAAGATCTTGCATAACCAAGATATTGCCTAACCAAGATCATGCATAACCAAGATCTTACATAACCAAAATCATGCATAACCAAGATCTTGCATAACCAAGTTCTTGCATAACCAAGATATTGCATAACCAAGATCTTGCCTAACCAAGATCTTGCATAACCAAGATCTTTACTAACCAAGATCTTGAATAACCAAGATCATGCATAACCAAGATCTTGCATAACCAAGTTCTTGCATAACCAAGATCTTGCATAACCCAGATCATGCATAACCAAGATCTTGCATAACCAAGATCTTGCCTAACCAAGAACTTGCCTAACCAAGAACTTGCATAACCAAGATCTTGCATAACCAAGATCTTGCCTAACCAAGATCTTGCATAACCAAGATCTTCCCTAACCAAGATCTTGAATAACCAAGATCATGCATAACCAAGATCTTGCATAACCAAGTTCTTGCATAACCAAGATCTTGCATAACCAAGATCTTGCCTAACCAAGATCTTGCCTAACCAATATCTTGCATAACCAAGATCTTGCATAACCAAGATCATGCATAACAAAGATCTTGCATAACCAAGATCTTGCATAACCAAGAACTTGCCTAACCAAGATTCTGCATAACCAAGATCTTGCCTAACCAAGATCTTGCATAACCAAGATCTTCCCTAACCAAGATCTTGAATAACCAAGATCATGCATAACCAAGATCTTGCATAACCAAGTTCTTGCATAACCAAGATCTTGCATAACCAAGATCTTGCCTAACCAAGATCTTGCCTAACCAATATCTTGCATAACCAAGATCTTGCATAACCAAGATCATGCATAACAAAGATCTTGCATAACCAAGTTCTTGCATAACCAAGATCTTGCATAACCAAGATCTTGCCTAACCAAGAACTTGCCTAACCAAGATCTTGTCTAACAAAGATATTGCATAACCAAGATCTTGCCTAACCAAGATCTTGCATAACCAAGATCTTCCCTAACCAAGATCTTGAATAACCAAGATCATGCATAACCAAGATCTTGCATAACCAAGTTCTTGCATAACCAAGATCTTGCATAACCAAGATCTTGCCTAACCAAGATCTTGCCTAACCAATATCTTGCATAACCAAGATCTTGCATAACCAAGATCATGCATAAAAAAGATCTTGCATAACCAAGTTCTTGCATAACCAAGATCTTGCATAACAGAGATCTTGCCAAACCAAGAACTTGCCTAACCAAGATCTTGCATAACCAAGATCTTGCCTAACCAAGATCTTCCATAACCAAGATCTTGCCTAAACAAGATCTTGCCTAACCAAGATCTTCCCTAACCAAGATCTTCCATAACCAAGATCATCCCTAACCAAGATCTTGCATAACCAAGTTCTTGCCTAACCAAGATCTTGCATAACCAAGATAATGCATAACCAAAATCTTGCATAACCAAGATCTTCCCTAACCAAGATTTTCCATAACCAAGATCATGCCTAACCAAGATCTTGCATAACCAAGATCTTGCATAACCAAGATCTTGCATAACCAAGATCTTGCCTAACCAAGATCTTGAATAACCAAGATCATGCATAACCAAGATCTTGCATAACCAAGATCTTGCATAACCAAGATCTTGCATAACCAAGATCTTGCATAACCAAGATCATGCATAACCAAGATCTTGCATAACCAAGATCTTGCATAACCAAGATCATGCATAACCAAGATCTTGCATACCCAAGTTCTTGCATAACCAAGATCTTGCATAACCAAGATCTTGCCTAACTAAGAACTTGCCTAACCAAGATCTTGCATATCAAAGATCTTGCATAACCAAGATCTTGCCTAACCAAGATCTTGCATAACCAAGATCTTCCCTAACCAAGATCTTGCATAACCAAGATCATGCATAACCAAGATCTTGCCTAACCAAGAACTTGCGTAACCAAGATCTTCCATAACAAAGATCTTGCATAACCAAGATCTTGCCTAACCAAGAACTTATATAACCAAGATCTTCCCTTACCAAGAACTTGCCTAACCAAGATCTTGCATAACAAAGATCTTGCATAACCAAGATCTTGCCTAACCAAGATCTTGCATAACCAAGATCTTCCCCTACCAAGATCTTGCATAACCAAGATCATGCATAACCAAGATCTTGCATAACCAAGTTCTTCCATAACCAAGATCTTGCATAACCAAGATCTTGCCCAACCAAGATATTGCATAACCAAGATATTGCATAACCAAGATCTTGCCTAACCAAGATCTTGCATAAGCAAGATCTTCCCTAACCAAGATCTTGCATAACCAAGATCATGCATAACCAAGATCTTGCATAACCAAGTTCTTGCATAACCAAGATCTTGCACAACCAAGATCTTGCCTAACCAAGATCTTGCATAACCAAGATCTTGCCTAACCAAGATCTTGCCTAACCAAGATCTTGCATAACCAAGATCTTCCATAACCAAGATCATGCATAACCAAGATCTTGCATAACCAAGATCTTGCATAACCAAGATCTTCCATAACCAAGATCATGCCTAACCAAGATCATGCATAACCAAGATCTTGCCTAACCAAGATCTTCCCTAACCAAGATCTTCCATAACCAAGATCATGCCTAACCAAGATCTTGCATAACCAAGTTCTTGTGTAACCAAGATCTTGCATAACCAAGATAATGCATAACCAAAATCTTGCATAACCAAGATCTTCCCTAACCAAGATCTTCCATAACCAAGATCATGCCTAACCAAGATCTTGCATAACCAAGTTCTTGCCTAACCAAGATCTTGCATAACCAAGATAATGCATAACCAAGAACTTGCCTAACCAAGATCTTGCATAACCAAGATCTTGCATAACCAAGATCTTGCATAACCAATATCTTGCATAGCCAAGATCTTCCCTAACCAAGATCTTGCATAACCAAGATCATGCATAACCAAGATCTTGCCTAACCAAGAACTTGCCTAACCAAGATCTTGCCTAACAAAGATATTGCATAACCAAGATCTTGCCTAACCAAGATCTTGCATAACCAAGATCTTCCCTAACCAAGATCTTGCCTAACAAAGATATTGCATAACCAAGATCTTGCCTAACCAAGATCTTGCATAACCAAGATCTTCCCTAACCAAGATCTTGAAAAAACAAGATCATGCATAACCAAGATCTTGCATAACCAAGTTCTTGCATAACCAAGATCTTGCATAACCAAGATCTTGCCTAACCAAGATCTTGCCTAACCAATATCTTGCATAACCAAGATCTTGCATAACCAAGATCATGCATAAAAAAGATCTTGCATAACCAAGTTCTTGCATAACCAAGATCTTGCATAACCAAGATCTTGCCAAACCAAGAACTTGCCTAACCAAGATCTTGCATAACCAAGATCTTGCCTAACCAAGATCTTCCATAACCAAGATCTTGCCTAAACAAGATCTTGCATAACCAAGATCCTCCCTAACAAAGATCTTGCATAACCAAGATCATGCATAACCAAGATCTTGCATAACCAAGTTCTTGCATAACCAAGATCTTGCATAACCAAGATCTTGCCAAACCAAGAACTTGCCTAACCAAGATCTTGCATAACCAAGATCTTGCCTAACCAAGATCTTGCATAACCAAGATCTTCCCTAACCAAGATCTTGAATAACCAAGATCATGCATAACCAAGATCTTGCATAACCAAGTTCTTGCATAACCAAGATCTTGCATAACCAAGATCTTGCCTAACCAAGATCTTGCCTAACCAATATCTTGCATAACCAAGATCTTGCATAACCAAGATCATGCATAACAAAGATCTTGCATAACCAAGTTCTTGCATAACCAAGATCTTGCATAACCAAGATCTTGCCTAACCAAGAACTTGCCTAACCAAGATCTTGCCTAACAAAGATATTGCATAACCAAGATCTTGCCTAACCAAGATCTTGCATAACCAAGATCTTCCCTAACCAAGATCTTGAAAAAACAAGATCATGCATAACCAAGATCTTGCATAACCAAGTTCTTGCATAACCAAGATCTTGCATAACCAAGATCTTGCCTAACCAAGATCTTGCCTAACCAATATCTTGCATAACCAAGATCTTGCATAACCAAGATCATGCATAAAAAAGATCTTGCATAACCAAGTTCTTGCATAACCAAGATCTTGCATAACCAAGATCTTGCCAAACCAAGAACTTGCCTAACCAAGATCTTGCATAACCAAGATCTTGCCTAACCAAGATCTTCCATAACCAAGATCTTGCCTAAACAAGATCTTGCATAACCAAGATCCTCCCTAACAAAGATCTTGCATAACCAAGATCATGCATAACCAAGATCTTGCATAACCAAGTTCTTGCATAACCAAGATCTTGCATAACCAAGATCTTGCTTTTCCAAGATCATGCAAAACCAAGATCTTGCATAACCAAGATCTTGCCTAACCAAGATCTTGCTTTACCAAGATCATGCAAAACCAAGATCTTGCATAACCAAGATCTTGCATAACCAAGATCTTGCCTAACCAAATTCTTGCCTAACCAAGATCTTGCATAACCAAGATCATGCATAACCAAGATCTTGCATAACCAAGTTCTTGCATAACCAAGATCTTGCATAACCAAGATCTTGCCTAACCAAATTCTTGCCTAACCAAGATCTTGCATAACCAAGATCATGCATAACCAAGAACTTGCATAACCAAGATCTTCCCTAACCAAGATCTTGAATAACCAAGATCATGCATAACCAAGATCTTGCATAACCAAGTTCTTGCATAACCAAGATATTGCATAACCAAGATCTTGCCTAACCAAGATCTTGCATAACCTAGATCTTTACTAACCAAGATCTTGAATAACCAAGATCATGCATAACCAAGATCTTGCATAACCAAGAACTTGCATAACCAAGATCTTGCATAACCAAGATCATGCATAACCAAGATCTTGCATAACCAAGATCTTGCCAAACCAAGAACTTGCCTAACCAAGATCTTGCATAACCAAGATCATGCCTAACCAAGATCTTGCATAACCAAGATCTTGCATAACCAAGATCTTGCCTAACCAAGATCTTGCATAACAAAGATCTTGCCTAAACAAGATCTTGCATAACCAAGATCCTCCCTAACAAAGATCTTGCATAACCAAGATCATGCATAACCAAGATCTTGCATAACCAAGTTCTTGCATAACCAAGATCTTGCATAACCAAGATCATGCATAACCAAGATCTTGCATAACCAAGATCTTGCCTAACCAAGAACTTGCCTAACCAAGATCTTGCATAACCAAGATCTTGCATAACCAAGATCTTGCCTAACCAAGATCTTGCATAACCAAGATCTTCCCTAACCAAGATCTTGAATAACCAAGATCATGCATAACCAAGATCTTGCATAACCAAGTTCTTGCATAACCAAGATCTTGCATAACCAAGATCTTGCCTAACCACGATCTTGCCTAACCAATATCTTGCATAACCAAGATCTTGCATAACCAAGATCATGCATAACAAAGATCTTGCATAACCAAGATCTTGCATAACCAAGAACTTGCCTAACCAAGATCTTGAATAACCAAGATCATGCATAACCAAGATCTTGCATAACCAAGTTCTTGCATAACCAAGATCTTGCATAACCAAGATCTTGCCTAACCAAGATCTTGCCTAACCAATATCTTGCATAACCAAGATCTTGCATAACCAAGAACTTGCCTAACCAAGATCTTGAATAACCAAGATCATGCATAACCAAGATCTTGCATAACCAAGTTCTTGCATAACCAAGATCTTGCATAACCAAGATCTTGCCTAACCAAGATCTTGCCTAACCAATATCTTGCATAACCAAGTTCTTGCATAACCAAGATCTTGCATAACCAAGATCTTGCCAAACCAAGAACTTGCCTAACCAAGATCTTGCATAACCAAGATCTTGCCTAACCAAGATCTTCCATAACCAAGATCTTGCCTAAACAAGATCTTGCCTAACCAAGATCTTCCCTAACCAAGATCTTCCATAACCAAGATCATGCCTAACCAAGATCTTGCATAACCAAGTTCTTGCCTAACCAAGATCTTGCATAACCAAGATAATGCATAACCAAAATCTTGCATAACCAAGATCTTCCCTAACCAAGATTTTCCATAACCAAGATCATGCCTAACCAAGATCTTGCATAACCAAGATCTTGCATAACCAAGATCTTGCATAACCAAGATCTTGCCTAACCAAGATCTTGCCTAACCAAGATCTTGCATAACCAAGATCATGCATAACCAAGATCTTGCATAACCAAGTTCTTGCATAACCAAGATCTTGCACAACCAAGATCTTGCCTAACCAAGATCTTGCATAACCAAGATCTTGCATAACCAAGATCATGCATAACCAAGATCTTGCATAACCAAGTTCTTGCATAACCAAGATCTTGCATAACCAAGATCTTGCCTAACTAAGAACTTGCCTAACCAAGATCTTGCATAACAAAGATCTTGCATAACCAAGATCTTGCCTAACCAAGATCTTGCATAACCAAGATCTTCCCTAACCAAGATCTTGCATAACCAAGATCATGCATAACCAAGATCTTGCCTAACCAAGAACTTGCGTAACCAAGATCTTCCATAACAAAGATCTTGCATAACCAAGATCTTGCCTAACCAAGAACTTATATAACCAAGATCTTCCCTTACCAAGAACTTGCCTAACCAAGATCTTGCATAACAAAGATCTTGCATAACCAAGATCTTGCCTAACCAAGATCTTGCATAACCAAGATCTTCCCCAACCAAGATCTTGCATAACCAAGATCATGCATAACCAAGATCTTGCATAACCAAGTTCTTCCATAACCAAGATCTTGCATAACCAAGATCTTGCCCAACCAAGATATTGCATAACCAAGATATTGCATAACCAAGATCTTGCCTAACCAAGATCTTGCATAAGCAAGATCTTCCCTAACCAAGATCTTGCATAACCAAGATCATGCATAACCAAGATCTTGCATAACCAAGTTCTTGCATAACCAAGATCTTGCACAACCAAGATCTTGCCTAACCAAGATCTTGCATAACCAAGATCTTGCCTAACCAAGATCTTGCCTAACCAAGATCTTGCATAACCAAGATCTTCCATAACCAAGATCATGCATAACCAAGATCTTGCATAACCAAGATCTTGCATAACCAAGATCTTCCATAACCAAGATCATGCCTAACCAAGATCATGCATAACCAAGATCTTGCCTAACCAAGATCTTCCCTAACCAAGATCTTCCATAACCAAGATCATGCCTAACCAAGATCTTGCATAACCAATTTCTTGTGTAACCAAGATCTTGCATAACCAAGATAATGCATAACCAAAATCTTGCATAACCAAGATCTTCCCTAACCAAGATCTTCCATAACCAAGATCATGCCTAACCAAGATCTTGCATAACCAAGTTCTTGCCTAACCAAGATCTTGCATAACCAAGATAATGCATAACCAAGAACTTGCCTAACCAAGATCTTGCATAACCAAGATCTTGCATAACCAAGATCTTGCATAACCAAGATCTTGCATAGCCAAGATCTTCCCTCACCAAGATCTTGCATAACCAAGATCATGCATAACCAAGATCTTGCCTAACCAAGAACTTGCCTAACCAAGATCTTGCCTAACAAAGATATTGCATAACCAAGATCTTGAATAACCAAGATCTTGCATAACCAAGATCTTGAATAACCAAGATCTTGCATAACCAAGATCTTGCATAACCAAGATCATGCATAACAAGGATCTTGCATAACCAAGTTCTTGCATAACCAAGATCTTGCATAACCAAGATCTTGCCTAACCAAGAACTTGCCTAACCAAGATCTTGCCTAACAAAGATATTGCATAACCAAGATCTTGCCTAACCAAGATCTTGAATAACCAAGATCATGCATAACAAAGATCTTGCATAACCAAGTTCTTGCATAACCAAGATCTTGCATAACCAAGATCTTGCCTAACCAAGAACTTGCCTAACCAAGATCTTGCATAACCAAGATCTTGCATAACCAAGATCTTGCCTAACCAAGATCTTGCCTAACCAATATCTTGCATAACCAAGATCTTGCATAACCAAGATCATGCATAAAAAAGATCTTGCATAACCAAGTTCTTGCATAACCAAGATCTTGCATAACCAAGATCTTCCCTAACCAAGATCTTGAATAACCAAGATCATGCATAACCAAGATCTTGGATAACCAAGTTCTTGCATAACCAAGATCTTGCATAACCAAGATCTTGCCTAACCAAGATCTTGCCTAACCAATATCTTGCATAACCAAGATCTTGCATAACCAAGATCATGCATAAAAAAGATCTTGCATAACCAAGTTCTTGCATAACCAAGATCTTGCATAACCAAGATCTTGCCAAACCAAGAACTTGCCTAACCAAGATCTTGCATAACCAAGATCTTGCCTAACCAAGATCTTCCATAACCAAGATCTTGCCTAAACAAGATCTTGCATAACCAAGATCCTCCCTAACAAAGATCTTGCATAACCAAGATCATGCATAACCAAGATCTTGCATAACCAAGATCTTGCTTTACCAAGATCATGCAAAACCAAGATCTTGCATAACCAAGATCTTGCATAACCAAGATCTTGCATAACAAAGATCTTGCCTAACCAAGATCTTGCTTTACCAAGATCATGCAAAACCAAGATCTTGCATAACCAAGATCTTGCATAACCAAGATCTTGCCTAACCAAAGTCTTGCCTAACCAAGATCTTGCATAACCAAGATCATGCATAACCAAGATCTTGCATAACCAAGTTCTTGCATAACCAAGATCTTGCACAACCAAGATCTTGCCTAACCAAGATCTTGCATAACCAAGATCTTGCATAACCAAGATCATGCATAACCAAGATCTTGCATAACCAAGTTCTTGCATAACCAAGATCTTGCATAACCAAGATCTTGCCTAACTAAGAACTTGCCTAACCAAGATCTTGCATAACAAAGATCTTGCATAACCAAGATCTTGCCTAACCAAGATCTTGCATAACCAAGATCTTCCCTAACCAAGATCTTGCATAACCAAGATCATGCATAACCAAGATCTTGCCTAACCAAGAACTTGCGTAACCAAGATCTTCCATAACAAAGATCTTGCATAACCAAGATCTTGCCTAACCAAGAACTTATATAACCAAGATCTTCCCTTACCAAGAACTTGCCTAACCAAGATCTTGCATAAAAAAGATCTTGCATAACCAAGTTCTTGCATAACCAAGATCTTGCATAACCAAGATCTTGCCAAACCAAGAACTTGCCTAACCAAGATCTTGCATAACCAAGATCTTGCCTAACCAAGATCTTGCATAACCAAGATCTTGCATAGCCAAGATCTTCCCTCACCAAGATCATGCATAACCAAGATCTTGCCTAACCAAGAACTTGCCTAACCAAGATCTTGCCTAACAAAGATATTGCATAACCAAGATCTTGAATAACCAAGATCTTGCATAACCAAGATAATGCATAACCAAAATCTTGCATAACCAAGATCTTCCCTAACCAAGATCTTCCATAACCAAGATCATGCATAACCAAGATCTTGCATAACCAAGATCTTGCATAACCAAGATCTTCCATAACCAAGATCATGCCTAACCAAGATCATGCATAACCAAGATCTTGCCTAACCAAGATCTTCCCTAACCAAGATCTTCCATAACCAAGATCATGCCTAACCAAGATCTTGCATAACCAATTTCTTGTGTAACCAAGATCTTGCATAACCAAGATAATGCATAACCAAGATCTTCCCTAAACAAGATCTTGCATAACCAAGATCATGCATAACCAAGATCTTGCATAAACAAGATCTTCCCTAACCAAGATCTTGCATAACCAAGATCATGCATAACCAAGATCTTGCCTAACCAAGAACTTGCCTAACCAAGATCTTGCATAACAAAGATCTTGCATAACCAAGATCTTGCCTAACCAAGATCTTGCATAACCAAGATCTTCCCTAACCAAGATCTTGCATAACCAAGATCATGCATAACCAAGATCTTGCATAACCAAGTTCTTGCATGACCAAGATCTTGCATAACCAAGTTCTTGCATAACCAAGATCTTCCATAACCAAGATCTTGCTTTACCAAGATCATGCAAAACCAAGATCTTGCATAACCAAGATCTTGCATAACCAAGATCTTGCCTAACCAAGATCTTGCCTAACCAAGATCTTGCATAACCAAGATCTTACATAACCAAGATCATGCATAAC
This sequence comes from Blastomussa wellsi, assembly GCA_947652115.1. Taxonomy (NCBI): domain Eukaryota; kingdom Metazoa; phylum Cnidaria; class Anthozoa; order Scleractinia; family Plerogyridae; genus Blastomussa; species Blastomussa wellsi. Next base: position 4,166,101 of record OX393562.1, read on the forward strand.
CAAGATCTTGCATAAACAAGTTCTTGCATAACCAAGATCTTGCATAACCAAGATCTTGCCTAACCAAGATCTTGCATAACCAAGATCTTCCCTAACCAAGATCTTGCATAACCAAGATCATGCATAACCAAGATCTTGCCTAACCAAGAACTTGCCTAACCAAGATCTTGCATAACAAAGATCTTGCATAACCAATATCTTGCCTAACCAAGATCTTGCATAACCAAGATCTTCCCTAACCAAGATCTTGCATAACCAAGATCATGCATAACCAAGATATTGCATAACCAAGATATTGCATAACCAAGATCTTGCATAACCAAGATCTTGCCTAACCAAGATATTGCATAACCAAGATATTGCATAACCAAGATATTGCAGAACAAAGATCTTGCATAACCAAGATATTCCCTAACAAAGATCTTGCATAACCAAGATCTGGCATAACCAAGATTTTGACTAACCAAGATGTTGCATAGCCAAGATCTTCCCTAACGAAAATCATGCATAACCAAGATCTTGCCTAACCAAGAACTTGCCTAACCAAGATCTTGCATAACAAAGATCTTGCATAACCAAGATCTTGCCTAACCAAGATCTTGCATAACCAAGATCTTCCCTAACCAAGATCTTGCATAACCAAGATCATGCATAACCAAGATATTGCATAACCAAGATATTGCATAACCAAGATCTTGCATAACCAAGATCTTGCCTAACCAAGATCTTGCATAACCAAGATCTTACATAACCAAGATCATGCATAACCAAGATCTTGCATAAACAAGTTCTTGCATAACCAAGATCTTGCATAACCAAGATCTTGCCTAACCAAGATCTTGCATAACCAAGATCTTCCCTAACCAAGATCTTGCATAACCAAGATCATGCATAACCAAGATCTTGCCTAACCAAGAACTTGCCTAACCAAGATCTTGCATAACAAAGATCTTGCATAACCAAGATCTTGCCTAACCAAGATCTTGCATAACCAAGATCTTCCCTAACCAAGATCTTGCATAACCAAGATCATGCATAACCAAGATATTGCATAACCAAGATATTGCATAACCAAGATCTTGCATAACCAAGATCTTCCCTAACCAAGATTTTGCATAACCAAGATATTGCATAACCAAGATATTGCAGAGCAAAGATCTTGCATAACCAAGATATTCCCTAACAAAGATCTTGCATAACCAAGATCTGGCATAACCAAGATTTTGACTAACCAAGATGTTGCATAGCCAAGATCTTGCATAACCAAGATCTGGCATAACCAAGATTTTGACTAACCAAGATGTTGCATAGCCAAGATCTTCCCTAACGAAAATCATGCATAACCAAGATCTTGCATAACCAAGATCTTGCATAACCAACATCTTCCTTAAGCAAGATCTTGGCTAACGAAGTTCTCGCATAACCAAGATCTTGCCTAACCAAGATATTGCACAACCAAGATCTTGCATAACCAAGATCTTGCCTAACCAAGATATTGCCTAACCAAGATCTTCCCTAACCAAGACCTTCTATAACCAAGATCCTGCATAACCAAGTTCTTCCATAACCAAGATCTTCCATAACCAAGATCTTGCATAACCAAGATCTTGCATAACAAGGATATTGCATAACCAAGATCTTCCCTAACCAAGAACTTGCCTAACCAAGATCTTGCATAACCAAGATCTTGCATAACCAAGATCTTCCATAACCAAGATCTTGCATAACCAAGATCTTGCATAACCAAGATCTTGCATAACCAAGATCTTGCCTAACCAAGAACTTGCCTACCAAAGATCTTGCATAACCAAGATCTTCCATAACCAAGATCTTGCCTAACCAAGATCTTGCATAACCAAGATCTTGCATAACCAAGATCTTGCATAACCAAGATCTTGCCTAACCAAGAACTTGCCTAACCAAGATCTTGCATAACCAAGATCTTCCATAACCAAGATCTTGCCTAACCAAGATCTTGCCTAACCAAGATCTTGCATAAGCAAGATCTTCCGTAACCAAGTTCTTGCATAACCAAGATCATGCATAACCAAGATCTTGCAAAACCGAGTTCTTGCATAACCAAGATCTTGCATAACCAAGATCTTGCCTAACCAAGGGCTTGCACAACCAAGATCTTGCATAACCAAGATCTTGCCTAACCAAGATATTGCCTAACAAAGATCTTCCCTAACCAAGACCTTCTATAACCAAGATCCTGCATAACCAAGTTCTTCCATAACCAAGATCTTCCATAACCAAGATCTTGCATAACAAGGATATTGCATAACCAAGATCTTCCCTAACCAAGAACTTGCCTAACCAAGATCTTGCATAACCAAGATCTTGCATAACCAAGATCTTCCATAACCAAGATCTTGCATAACCAAGATCTTCCATAACCAAGATCTTGCATAACCAAGATCTTGCCTAACCAAGAACTTGCCTAACCAAGATCTTGCCTAACAAAGATATTGCATAACCAAGATCTTGCCTAACCAAGATCTTGCATAACCAAGATCTTCCCTAACCAAGATCTTGAATAACCAAGATCATGCATAACCAAGATCTTGCATAACCAAGTTCTTGCATAACCAAGATCTTGCATAACCAAGATCTTGCCTAACCAAGATCTTGCCTAACCAATATCTTGCATAACCAAGATCTTGCATAACCAAGATCATGCATAACAAAGATCTTGCATAACCAAGATCTTGCATAACCAAGATCTTGCATAACCAAGATCTTGCCTAACCAAGATCTTGCATAACCAAGATCTTCCCTAACCAAGATCTTGCATAACCAAGATCTTCCATAACCAAGATCATGCATAACCAAGATCTTGCATAACCAAGATCTTCCATAACCAAGATCTTGCCTAACCAAGATCTTGCATAACCAAGATCTTGCATAACCAAGATCTTGCCTAACCAAGATCTTGCCTAACCAAGATCTTGCATAACCAAGATCTTGCATAACAAAGATCAAGCATAACCAAAATCATGCATAACCAAGTTCTTGCATAACCAAGATCTTGCTTAACCAAGATCTTGCTTTACCAAGATCATGCATAACCAAGATCTTGCATAACCAAGATCTCGCATAAACAATATCTTGCATAACCAAGATCTTGCCTAACCAAGATCTTGCCTAACCAAGATCTTGCATAACCAAGATCTTACATAACCAAGATCATGCATAACCAAGATCTTGCATAAACAAGTTCTTGCATAACCAAGATCTTGCATAACCAAGATCTTGCCTAACCAAGATCTTGCATAACCAAGATCTTCCCTAACCAAGATCTTGCATAACCAAGATCATGCATAACCAAGATCTTGCCTAACCAAGAACTTGCCTAACCAAGATCTTGCATAACAAAGATCTTGCATAACCAAGATCTTGCCTAACCAAGATCTTGCATAACCAAGATCTTCCCTAACCAAGATCTTGCATAACCAAGATCATGCATAACCAAGATATTGCATAACCAAGATATTGCATAACCAAGATCTTGCATAACCAAGATCTTGCCTAACCAAGATATTGCATAACCAAGATATTGCATAACCAAGATATTGCAGAACAAAGATCTTGCATAACCAAGATATTCCCTAACAAAGATCTTGCATAACCAAGATCTGGCATAACCAAGATTTTGACTAACCAAGATGTTGCATAGCCAAGATCTTGCATAACCAAGATCTGGCATAACCAAGATCTTCCCTAACCAAGATCTTGCATAACCAAGATCATGCATAACCAAGATATTGCATAACCAAGATATTGCATAACCAAGATCTTGCATAACCAAGATCTTGCCTAACCAAGATCTTGCATAACCAAGATCTTACATAACCAAGATCATGCATAACCAAGATCTTGCATAAACAAGTTCTTGCATAACCAAGATCTTGCATAACCAAGATCTTGCCTAACCAAGATCTTGCATAACCAAGATCTTCCCTAACCAAGATCTTGCATAACCAAGATCATGCATAACCAAGATCTTGCCTAACCAAGATCTTGCATAACAAAGATCTTGCATAACCAAGATCTTGCCTAACCAAGATCTTGCATAACCAAGATCTTGCCTAACCAAGATCTTGCATAACCAAGATCTTACATAACCAAGATCATGCATAACCAAGATCTTGCATAAACAAGTTCTTGCATAACCAAGATCTTGCATAACCAAGATCTTGCCTAACCAAGATCTTGCATAACCAAGATCTTCCCTAACCAAGATCTTGCATAACCAAGATCATGCATAACCAAGATTTTGCCTAACCAAGATCTTGCATAACAAAGATCTTGCATAACCAAGATCTTGCCTAACCAAGATCTTGCATAACCAAGATCTTCCCTAACCAAGATCTTGCATAACCAAGATCATGCATAACCAAGATATTGCATAACCAAGATATTGCATAACCAAGATCTTGCATAACCAAGATCTTGCCTAACCAAGATATTGCATAACCAAGATATTGCATAACCAAGATATTGCAGAACAAAGATCTTGCATAACCAAGATATTCCCTAACAAAGATCTTGCATAACCAAGATCTGGCATAACCAAGATTTTGACTAACCAAGATGTTGCATAGCCAAGATCTTGCATAACCAAGATCTGGCATAACCAAGATTTTGACTAACCAAGATGTTGCATAGCCAAGATCTTCCCTAACGAAAATCATGCATAACCAAGATCTTGCATAACCAACATCTTCCTTAAGCAAGATCTTGGCTAACGAAGTTCTCGCATAACCAAGATCTTGCCTAACCAAGATATTGCACAACCAAGATCTTGCATAACCAAGATCTTGCCTAACCAAGATATTGCCTAACCAAGATCTTCCCTAACCAAGACCTTCTATAACCAAGATCCTGCATAACCAAGTTCTTCCATAACCAAGATCTTCCATAACCAAGATCTTGCATAACCAAGATCTTGCATAACAAGGATATTGCATAACCAAGATCTTCCCTAACCAAGAACTTGCCTAACCAAGATCTTGCATAACCAAGATCTTGCATAACCAAGATCTTCCATAACCAAGATCTTGCATAACCAAGATCTTGCATAACCAAGATCTTGCATAACCAAGATCTTGCCTAACCAAGAACTTGCCTACCAAAGATCTTGCATAACCAAGATCTTCCATAACCAAGATCTTGCCTAACCAAGATCTTGCATAACCAAGATCTTGCATAACCAAGATCTTGCATAACCAAGATCTTGCCTAACCAAGAACTTGCCTAACCAAGATCTTGCATAACCAAGATCTTCCATAACCAAGATCTTGCCTAACCAAGATCTTGCCTAACCAAGATCTTGCATAAGCAAGATCTTCCGTAACCAAGTTCTTGCATAACCAAGATCATGCATAACCAAGATCTTGCAAAACCGAGTTCTTGCATAACCAAGATCTTGCATAACCAAGATCTTGCCTAACCAAGGGCTTGCACAACCAAGATCTTGCATAACCAAGATCTTGCCTAACCAAGATATTGCCTAACCAAGATCTTCCCTAACCAAGACCTTCTATAACCAAGATCCTGCATAACCAAGTTCTTCCATAACCAAGATCTTCCATAACCAAGATCTTGCATAACAAGGATATTGCATAACCAAGATCTTCCCTAACCAAGAACTTGCCTAACCAAGATCTTGCATAACCAAGATCTTGCATAACCAAGATCTTCCATAACCAAGATCTTGCATAACCAAGATCTTCCATAACCAAGATCTTGCATAACCAAGATCTTGCCTAACCAAGAACTTGCCTAACCAAGATCTTGCCTAACAAAGATATTGCATAACCAAGATCTTGCCTAACCAAGATCTTGCATAACCAAGATCTTCCCTAACCAAGATCTTGAATAACCAAGATCATGCATAACCAAGATCTTGCATAACCAAGTTCATGCATAACCAAGATCTTGCATAACCAAGATCTTGCCTAACCAAGATCTTGCCTAACCAATATCTTGCATAACCAAGATCTTGCATAACCAAGATCATGCATAACAAAGATCTTGCATAACCAAGATCTTGCATAACCAAGATCTTGCATAACCAAGATCTTGCCTAACTAAGATCTTGCATAACCAAGATCTTCCCTAACCAAGATCTTGCATAACCAAGATCTTCCATAACCAAGATCATGCATAACCAAGATCTTGCATAACCAAGATCTTCCATAACCAAGATCTTGCCTAACCAAGATCTTGCATAACCAAGATCTTGCCTAACCAAGATCTTGCCTAACCAAGATCTTGCATAACCAAGATCTTGCATAACAAAGATCAAGCATAACCAAAATCATGCATAACCAAGTTCTTGCATAACCAAGATATTGCATAACCAAGATCTTGCTTTACCAAGATCATGCATAACCAAGATCTTGCATAACCAAGATCTCGCATAAACAATATCTTGCATAACCAAGATCTTGCCTAACCAAGATCTTGCCTAACCAAGATCTTGCATAACCAAGATCTTACATAACCAAGATCATGCATAACCAAGATCTTGCATAAACAAGTTCTTGCATAACCAAGATCTTGCATAACCAAGATCTTGCCTAACCAAGATCTTGCATAACCAAGATCTTCCCTAACCAAGATCTTGCATAACCAAGATCATGCATAACCAAGATCTTGCCTAACCAAGAACTTGCCTAACCAAGATCTTGCATAACAAAGATCTTGCATAACCAAGATCTTGCCTAACCAAGATCTTGCATAACCAAGATCTTCCCTAACCAAGATCTTGCATAACCAAGATCATGCATAACCAAGATATTGCATAACCAAGATATTGCATAACCAAGATCTTGCATAACCAAGATCTTGCCTAACCAAGATATTGCATAACCAAGATATTGCAGAAGAAAGATCTTGCATAACCAAGATATTGCCTAACAAAGATCTTGCATAACCAAGATCTGGCATAACCAAGATTTTGACTAACCAAGATGTTGCATAGCCAAGATCTTGCATAACCAAGATCTGGCATAACCAAGATCTTCCCTAACCAAGATCTTGCATAACCAAGATCATGCATAACCAAGATATTGCATAACCAAGATATTGCATAACCAAGATCTTACATAACCAAGATCATGCATAACCAAGATCTTGCATAAACAAGTTCTTGCATAACCAAGATCTTGCATAACCAAGATCTTGCCTAACCAAGATCTTGCATAACCAAGATCTTCCCTAACCAAGATCTTGCATAACCAAGATCATGCATAACCAAGATCTTGCCTAACCAAGATCTTGCATAACCAAGATCTTGCATAACCAAGATCTTGCCTAACCAAGATCTTGCATAACCAAGATCTTGCCTAACCAAGATCTTGCATAACCAAGATCTTACATAACCAAGATCATGCATAACCAAGATCTTGCATAAACAAGTTCTTGCATAACCAAGATCTTGCATAACCAAGATCTTGCCTAACCAAGATCTTGCATAACCAAGATCTTCCCTAACCAAGATCTTGCATAACCAAGATCATGCATAACCAAGATTTTGCCTAACCAAGATCTTGCATAACAAAGATCTTGCATAACCAAGATCTTGCCTAACCAAGATCTTGCATAACCAAGATCTTCCCTAACCAAGATCTTGCATAACCAAGATCATGCATAACCAAGATATTGCATAACCAAGATATTGCATAACCAAGATCTTGCATAACCAAGATCTTGCCTAACCAAGATATTGCATAACCAAGATATTGCATAACCAAGATATTGCAGAACAAAGATCTTGCATAACCAAGATATTCCCTAACAAAGATCTTGCATAACCAAGATCTGGCATAACCAAGATTTTGACTAACCAAGATGTTGCATAGCCAAGATCTTGCATAACCAAGATCTGGCATAACCAAGATTTTGACTAACCAAGATGTTGCATAGCCAAGATCTTCCCTAACGAAAATCATGCATAACCAAGATCTTGCATAACCAAGATCTTGCATAACCAACATCTTCCTTAAGCAAGATCTTGGCTAACGAAGTTCTCGCATAACCAAGATCTTGCCTAACCAAGATATTGCACAACCAAGATCTTGCATAACCAAGATCTTGCCTAACCAAGATATTGCCTAACCAAGATCTTCCCTAACCAAGACCTTCTATAACCAAGATCCTGCATAACCAAGTTCTTCCATAACCAAGATCTTCCATAACCAAGATCTTGCATAACCAAGATCTTGCATAACAAGGATATTGCATAACAAAGATCTTCCCTAACCAAGAACTTGCCTAACCAAGATCTTGCATAACCAAGATCTTGCATAACCAAGATCTTCCATAACCAAGATCTTGCATAACCAAGATCTTGCATAACCAAGATCTTGCATAACCAAGATCTTGCCTAACCAAGAACTTGCCTAACCAAGATCTTGCATAACCAAGATCTTCCATAACCAAGATCTTGCCTTACCAAGATCTTGCATAACCAAGATCTTGCATAACCAAGATCTTGCATAACCAAGATCTTGCCTAACCAAGAACTTGCCTAACCAAGATCTTGCATAACCAAGATCTTCCATAACCAAGATCTTGCCTAACCAAGATCTTGCCTAACCAAGATCTTGCATAAGCAAGATCTTCCGTAACCAAGTTCTTGCATAACCAAGATCATGCATAACAAAGATCTTGCAAAACCAAGTTCTTGCATAACCAAGATCTTGCATAACCAAGATCTTGCCTAACCAAGAGCTTGCACAACCAAGATCTTGCATAACCAAGATCTTGCCTAACCAAGATATTGCCTAACCAAGATCTTCCCTAACCAAGACCTTCTATAACCAAGATCCTGCATAACCAAGTTCTTCCATAACCAAGATCTTCCATAACCAAGATCTTGCAGAACCAAGATCTTGCATAACAAGGATATTGCATAACCAAGATCTTCCCTAACCAAGAACTTGCCTAACCAAGATCTTGCATAACCAAGATCTTGCATAACCAAGATCTTCCATAACCAAGATCTTGCATAACCAAGATCTTCCATAACCAAGATCTTGCATAACCAAGATCTTGCCTAACCAAGAACTTGCCTAACCAAGATCTTGCCTAACAAAGATATTGCATAACCAAGATCTTGCCTAACCAAGATCTTGCATAACCAAGATCTTCCCTAACCAAGATCTTGAATAACCAAGATCATGCATAACCAAGATCTTGCATAACCAAGTTCTTGCATAACCAAGATCTTGCATAACCAAGATCTTGCCTAACCAAGATCTTGCCTAACCAATATCTTGCATAACCAAGATCTTGCATAACCAAGATCATGCATAACAAAGATCTTGCATAACCAAGATCTTGCATAACCAAGATCTTGCATAACCAAGATCTTGCCTAACCAAGATCTTGCATAACCAAGATCTTCCCTAACCAAGATCTTGCATAACCAAGATCTTCCATAACCAAGATCATGCATAACCAAGATCTTGCATAACCAAGATCTTCCATAACCAAGATCTTGCCTAACCAAGATCTTGCATAACCAAGATCTTGCATAACCAAGATCTTGCCTAACCAAGATCTTGCCTAACCAAGATCTTGCATAACCAAGATCTTGCATAACAAAGATCAAGCATAACCAAAATCATGCATAACCAAGTTCTTCCATAACCAAGATCTTGCATAACCAAGATCTTCCCTAACCAAGATCTTGAATAACCAAGATCATGCATAACCAAGATCTTGCATAACCAAGTTCTTGCATAACCAAGATCTTGCATAACCAAGATCTTGCCTAACCAAGATCTTGCCTAACCAATATCTTGCATAACCAAGATCTTGCATAACCAAGATCATGCATAACAAAGATCTTGCATAACCAAGTTCTTGCATACCCAAGATCTTGCATAACCAAGATCTTGCCTAACCAAGAACTTGCCTAACCAAGATCTTGCCTAACCAAGATCTTGCATAACCAAGATCTTCCCTAACCAAGATCTTGAATAACCAAGATCATGCATAACCAAGATCTTGCATAACCAAGTTCTTGCATAACCAAGATCTTGCATAACCAAGATCTTGCCTAACCAAGATCTTGCCTAACCAATATCTTGCATAACCAAGATCTTGCATAACCAAGATCATGCATAACAAAGATCTTGCATAACCAAGATCTTGCATAACCAAGATCTTGCATAACCAAGATCTTGCCTAACCAAGATCTTGCATAACCAAGATCTTCCCTAACCAAGATCTTGCATAACCAAGATCTTCCATAACCAAGATCATGCATAACCAAGATCTTGCATAACCAAGATCTTCCATAACCAAGATCTTGCCTAACCAAGATCTTGCATAACCAAGATCTTGCATAACCAAGATCTTGCCTAACCAAGATCTTGCCTAACCAAGATCTTGCATAACCAAGATCTTGCATAACAAAGATCAAGCATAACCAAAATCATGCATAACCAAGTTCTTCCATAACCAAGATCTTGCATAACCAAGATCTTCCCTAACCAAGATCTTGAATAACCAAGATCATGCATAACCAAGATCTTGCATAACCAAGTTCTTGCATAACCAAGATCTTGCATAACCAAGATCTTGCCTAACCAAGATCTTGCCTAACCAATATCTTGCATAACCAAGATCTTGCATAACCAAGATCATGCATAACAAAGATCTTGCATAACCAAGTTCTTGCATACCCAAGATCTTGCATAACCAAGATCTTGCCTAACCAAGAACTTGCCTAACCAAGATCTTGCCTAACAAAGATATTGCATAACCAAGATCTTGCCTAACCAAGATCTTGCATAACCAAGATCTTCCCTAACCAAGATCTTGAAAAAACAAGATCATGCATAACCAAGATCTTGCATAACCAAGTTCTTGCATAACCAAGATCTTGCATAACCAAGATCTTGCCTAACCAAGATCTTGCCTAACCAATATCTTGCATAACCAAGATCTTGCATAACCAAGATCATGCATAAAAAAGATCTTGCATAACCAAGTTCTTGCATAACCAAGATCTTGCATAACCAAGATCTTGCCAAACCAAGAACTTGCCTAACCAAGATCTTGCATAACCAAGATCTTGCCTAACCAAGATCTTCCATAACCAAGATCTTGCCTAAACAAGATCTTGCATAACCAAGATCCTCCCTAACAAAGATCTTGCATAACCAAGATCATGCATAACCAAGATCTTGCATAACCAAGTTCTTGCATAACCAAGATCTTGCATAACCAAGATCTTGCCAAACCAAGAACTTGCCTAACCAAGATCTTGCATAACCAAGATCTTGCCTAACCAAGATCTTGCATAACCAAGATCTTCCCTAACCAAGATCTTGAATAACCAAGATCATGCATAACCAAGATCTTGCATAACCAAGTTCTTGCATAACCAAGATCTTGCATAACCAAGATCTTGCCTAACCAAGATCTTGCCTAACCAATATCTTGCATAACCAAGATCTTGCATAACCAAGATCATGCATAACAAAGATCTTGCATAACCAAGTTCTTGCATAACCAAGATCTTGCATAACCAAGATCTTGCCTAACCAAGAACTTGCCTAACCAAGATCTTGCCTAACAAAGATATTGCATAACCAAGATCTTGCCTAACCAAGATCTTGCATAACCAAGATCTTCCCTAACCAAGATCTTGAAAAAACAAGATCATGCATAACCAAGATCTTGCATAACCAAGTTCTTGCATAACCAATATCTTGCATAACCAAGATCTTGCATAACCAAGATCATGCATAAAAAAGATCTTGCATAACCAAGTTCTTGCATAACCAAGATCTTGCATAACCAAGATCTTGCCAAACCAAGAACTTGCCTAACCAAGATCTTGCATAACCAAGATCTTGCCTAACCAAGATCTTCCATAACCAAGATCTTGCCTAAACAAGATCTTGCATAACCAAGATCCTCCCTAACAAAGATCTTGCATAACCAAGATCATGCATAACCAAGATCTTGCATAACCAAGTTCTTGCATAACCAAGATCTTGCATAACCAAGATCTTGCTTTTCCAAGATCATGCAAAACCAAGATCTTGCATAACCAAGATCTTGCCTAACCAAGATCTTGCTTTACCAAGATCATGCAAAACCAAGATCTTGCATAACCAAGATCTTGCATAACCAAGATCTTGCCTAACCAAATTCTTGCCTAACCAAGATCTTGCATAACCAAGATCATGCATAACCAAGATCTTGCATAACCAAGTTCTTGCATAACCAAGATCTTGCATAACCAAGATCTTGCCTAACCAAATTCTTGCCTAACCAAGATCTTGCATAACCAAGATCATGCATAACCAAGAACTTGCATAACCAAGATCTTCCCTAACCAAGATCTTGAATAACCAAGATCATGCATAACCAAGATCTTGCATAACCAAGTTCTTGCATAACCAAGATATTGCATAACCAAGATCTTGCCTAACCAAGATCTTGCATAACCTAGATCTTTACTAACCAAGATCTTGAATAACCAAGATCATGCATAACCAAGATCTTGCATAACCAAGAACTTGCATAACCAAGATCTTGCATAACCAAGATCATGCATAACCAAGATCTTGCATAACCAAGATCTTGCCAAACCAAGAACTTGCCTAACCAAGATCTTGCATAACCAAGATCATGCCTAACCAAGATCTTGCATAACCAAGATCTTGCATAACCAAGATCTTGCCTAACCAAGATCTTGCATAACAAAGATCTTGCCTAAACAAGATCTTGCATAACCAAGATCCTCCCTAACAAAGATCTTGCATAACCAAGATCATGCATAACCAAGATCTTGCATAACCAAGTTCTTGCATAACCAAGATCTTGCATAACCAAGATCATGCATAACCAAGATCTTGCATAACCAAGATCTTGCCTAACCAAGAACTTGCCTAACCAAGATCTTGCATAACCAAGATCTTGCATAACCAAGATCTTGCCTAACCAAGATCTTGCATAACCAAGATCTTCCCTAACCAAGATCTTGAATAACCAAGATCATGCATAACCAAGATCTTGCATAACCAAGTTCTTGCATAACCAAGATCTTGCATAACCAAGATCTTGCCTAACCACGATCTTGCCTAACCAATATCTTGCATAACCAAGATCTTGCATAACCAAGATCATGCATAACAAAGATCTTGCATAACCAAGATCTTGCATAACCAAGAACTTGCCTAACCAAGATCTTGAATAACCAAGATCATGCATAACCAAGATCTTGCATAACCAAGTTCTTGCATAACCAAGATCTTGCATAACCAAGATCTTGCCTAACCAAGATCTTGCCTAACCAATATCTTGCATAACCAAGATCTTGCATAACCAAGATCATGCATAAAAAAGATCTTGCATAACCAAGTTCTTGCATAACCAAGATCTTGCATAACCAAGATCTTGCCAAACCAAGAACTTGCCTAACCAAGATCTTGCATAACCAAGATCTTGCCTAACCAAGATCTTCCATAACCAAGATCTTGCCTAAACAAGATCTTGCCTAACCAAGATCTTCCCTAACCAAGATCTTCCATAACCAAGATCATGCCTAACCAAGATCTTGCATAACCAAGTTCTTGCCTAACCAAGATCTTGCATAACCAAGATAATGCATAACCAAAATCTTGCATAACCAAGATCTTCCCTAACCAAGATTTTCCATAACCAAGATCATGCCTAACCAAGATCTTGCATAACCAAGATCTTGCATAACCAAGATCTTGCATAACCAAGATCTTGCCTAACCAAGATCTTGCCTAACCAAGATCTTGCATAACCAAGATCATGCATAACCAAGATCTTGCATAACCAAGTTCTTGCATAACCAAGATCTTGCACAACCAAGATCTTGCCTAACCAAGATCTTGCATAACCAAGATCTTGCATAACCAAGATCATGCATAACCAAGATCTTGCATAACCAAGTTCTTGCATAACCAAGATCTTGCATAACCAAGATCTTGCCTAACTAAGAACTTGCCTAACCAAGATCTTGCATAACAAAGATCTTGCATAACCAAGATCTTGCCTAACCAAGATCTTGCATAACCAAGATCTTCCCTAACCAAGATCTTGCATAACCAAGATCATGCATAACCAAGATCTTGCCTAACCAAGAACTTGCGTAACCAAGATCTTCCATAACAAAGATCTTGCATAACCAAGATCTTGCCTAACCAAGAACTTATATAACCAAGATCTTCCCTTACCAAGAACTTGCCTAACCAAGATCTTGCATAACAAAGATCTTGCATAACCAAGATCTTGCCTAACCAAGATCTTGCATAACCAAGATCTTCCCCAACCAAGATCTTGCATAACCAAGATCATGCATAACCAAGATCTTGCATAACCAAGTTCTTCCATAACCAAGATCTTGCATAACCAAGATCTTGCCCAACCAAGATATTGCATAACCAAGATATTGCATAACCAAGATCTTGCCTAACCAAGATCTTGCATAAGCAAGATCTTCCCTAACCAAGATCTTGCATAACCAAGATCATGCATAACCAAGATCTTGCATAACCAAGTTCTTGCATAACCAAGATCTTGCACAACCAAGATCTTGCCTAACCAAGATCTTGCATAACCAAGATCTTGCCTAACCAAGATCTTGCCTAACCAAGATCTTGCATAACCAAGATCTTCCATAACCAAGATCATGCATAACCAAGATCTTGCATAACCAAGATCTTGCATAACCAAGATCTTCCATAACCAAGATCATGCCTAACCAAGATCATGCATAACCAAGATCTTGCCTAACCAAGATCTTCCCTAACCAAGATCTTCCATAACCAAGATCATGCCTAACCAAGATCTTGCATAACCAATTTCTTGTGTAACCAAGATCTTGCATAACCAAGATAATGCATAACCAAAATCTTGCATAACCAAGATCTTCCCTAACCAAGATCTTCCATAACCAAGATCATGCCTAACCAAGATCTTGCATAACCAAGTTCTTGCCTAACCAAGATCTTGCATAACCAAGATAATGCATAACCAAGAACTTGCCTAACCAAGATCTTGCATAACCAAGATCTTGCATAACCAAGATCTTGCATAACCAAGATCTTGCATAGCCAAGATCTTCCCTCACCAAGATCTTGCATAACCAAGATCATGCATAACCAAGATCTTGCCTAACCAAGAACTTGCCTAACCAAGATCTTGCCTAACAAAGATATTGCATAACCAAGATCTTGAATAACCAAGATCTTGCATAACCAAGATCTTGAATAACCAAGATCTTGCATAACCAAGATCTTGCATAACCAAGATCATGCATAACAAGGATCTTGCATAACCAAGTTCTTGCATAACCAAGATCTTGCATAACCAAGATCTTGCCTAACCAAGAACTTGCCTAACCAAGATCTTGCCTAACAAAGATATTGCATAACCAAGATCTTGCCTAACCAAGATCTTGAATAACCAAGATCATGCATAACAAAGATCTTGCATAACCAAGTTCTTGCATAACCAAGATCTTGCATAACCAAGATCTTGCCTAACCAAGAACTTGCCTAACCAAGATCTTGCATAACCAAGATCTTGCATAACCAAGATCTTGCCTAACCAAGATCTTGCCTAACCAATATCTTGCATAACCAAGATCTTGCATAACCAAGATCATGCATAAAAAAGATCTTGCATAACCAAGTTCTTGCATAACCAAGATCTTGCATAACCAAGATCTTCCCTAACCAAGATCTTGAATAACCAAGATCATGCATAACCAAGATCTTGCATAACCAAGTTCTTGCATAACCAAGATCTTGCATAACCAAGATCTTGCCTAACCAAGATCTTGCCTAACCAATATCTTGCATAACCAAGATCTTGCATAACCAAGATCATGCATAAAAAAGATCTTGCATAACCAAGTTCTTGCATAACCAAGATCTTGCATAACCAAGATCTTGCCAAACCAAGAACTTGCCTAACCAAGATCTTGCATAACCAAGATCTTGCCTAACCAAGATCTTCCATAACCAAGATCTTGCCTAAACAAGATCTTGCATAACCAAGATCCTCCCTAACAAAGATCTTGCATAACCAAGATCATGCATAACCAAGATCTTGCATAACCAAGATCTTGCTTTACCAAGATCATGCAAAACCAAGATCTTGCATAACCAAGATCTTGCATAACCAAGATCTTGCATAACAAAGATCTTGCCTAACCAAGATCTTGCTTTACCAAGATCATGCAAAACCAAGATCTTGCATAACCAAGATCTTGCATAACCAAGATCTTGCCTAACCAAAGTCTTGCCTAACCAAGATCTTGCATAACCAAGATCATGCATAACCAAGATCTTGCATAACCAAGTTCTTGCATAACCAAGATCTTGCACAACCAAGATCTTGCCTAACCAAGATCTTGCATAACCAAGATCTTGCATAACCAAGATCATGCATAACCAAGATCTTGCATAACCAAGTTCTTGCATAACCAAGATCTTGCATAACCAAGATCTTGCCTAACTAAGAACTTGCCTAACCAAGATCTTGCATAACAAAGATCTTGCATAACCAAGATCTTGCCTAACCAAGATCTTGCATAACCAAGATCTTCCCTAACCAAGATCTTGCATAACCAAGATCATGCATAACCAAGATCTTGCCTAACCAAGAACTTGCGTAACCAAGATCTTCCATAACAAAGATCTTGCATAACCAAGATCTTGCCTAACCAAGAACTTATATAACCAAGATCTTCCCTTACCAAGAACTTGCCTAACCAAGATCTTGCATAAAAAAGATCTTGCATAACCAAGTTCTTGCATAACCAAGATCTTGCATAACCAAGATCTTGCCAAACCAAGAACTTGCCTAACCAAGATCTTGCATAACCAAGATCTTGCCTAACCAAGATCTTGCATAACCAAGATCTTGCATAGCCAAGATCTTCCCTCACCAAGATCATGCATAACCAAGATCTTGCCTAACCAAGAACTTGCCTAACCAAGATCTTGCCTAACAAAGATATTGCATAACCAAGATCTTGAATAACCAAGATCTTGCATAACCAAGATAATGCATAACCAAAATCTTGCATAACCAAGATCTTCCCTAACCAAGATCTTCCATAACCAAGATCATGCATAACCAAGATCTTGCATAACCAAGATCTTGCATAACCAAGATCTTCCATAACCAAGATCATGCCTAACCAAGATCATGCATAACCAAGATCTTGCCTAACCAAGATCTTCCCTAACCAAGATCTTCCATAACCAAGATCATGCCTAACCAAGATCTTGCATAACCAATTTCTTGTGTAACCAAGATCTTGCATAACCAAGATAATGCATAACCAAGATCTTCCCTAAACAAGATCTTGCATAACCAAGATCATGCATAACCAAGATCTTGCATAAACAAGATCTTCCCTAACCAAGATCTTGCATAACCAAGATCATGCATAACCAAGATCTTGCCTAACCAAGAACTTGCCTAACCAAGATCTTGCATAACAAAGATCTTGCATAACCAAGATCTTGCCTAACCAAGATCTTGCATAACCAAGATCTTCCCTAACCAAGATCTTGCATAACCAAGATCATGCATAACCAAGATCTTGCATAACCAAGTTCTTGCATGACCAAGATCTTGCATAACCAAGTTCTTGCATAACCAAGATCTTCCATAACCAAGATCTTGCTTTACCAAGATCATGCAAAACCAAGATCTTGCATAACCAAGATCTTGCATAACCAAGATCTTGCCTAACCAAGATCTTGCCTAACCAAGATCTTGCATAACCAAGATCTTACATAACCAAGATCATGCATAACCAAGATCTTGCATAAACAAGTTCTTGCATAACCAAGATCTTGCATAACCAAGATCTTGCCTAACCAAGATCTTGCATAACCAAGATCTTCCCTAACCAAGATCTTGCATAACCAAGATCATGCATA
This sequence comes from Blastomussa wellsi, assembly GCA_947652115.1. Classification (NCBI taxonomy): domain Eukaryota; kingdom Metazoa; phylum Cnidaria; class Anthozoa; order Scleractinia; family Plerogyridae; genus Blastomussa; species Blastomussa wellsi. Next base: position 4,184,067 of record OX393562.1, read on the forward strand.
ACCAAGATCTTGCCTAACCAAGAACTTGCCTAACCAAGATCTTGCATAACAAAGATCTTGCATAACCAATATCTTGCCTAACCAAGATCTTGCATAACCAAGATCTTCCCTAACCAAGATCTTGCATAACCAAGATCATGCATAACCAAGATATTGCATAACCAAGATATTGCATAACCAAGATCTTGCATAACCAAGATCTTGCCTAACCAAGATATTGCATAACCAAGATATTGCATAACCAAGATATTGCAGAACAAAGATCTTGCATAACCAAGATATTCCCTAACAAAGATCTTGCATAACCAAGATCTGGCATAACCAAGATTTTGACTAACCAAGATGTTGCATAGCCAAGATCTTCCCTAACGAAAATCATGCATAACCAAGATCTTGCCTAACCAAGAACTTGCCTAACCAAGATCTTGCATAACAAAGATCTTGCATAACCAAGATCTTGCCTAACCAAGATCTTGCATAACCAAGATCTTCCCTAACCAAGATCTTGCATAACCAAGATCATGCATAACCAAGATATTGCATAACCAAGATATTGCATAACCAAGATCTTGCATAACCAAGATCTTGCCTAACCAAGATCTTGCATAACCAAGATCTTACATAACCAAGATCATGCATAACCAAGATCTTGCATAAACAAGTTTTTGCATAACCAAGATCTTGCATAACCAAGATCTTGCCTAACCAAGATCTTGCATAACCAAGATCTTCCCTAACCAAGATCTTGCATAACCAAGATCATGCATAACCAAGATCTTGCCTAACCAAGAACTTGCCTAACCAAGATCTTGCATAACAAAGATCTTGCATAACCAAGATCTTGCCTAACCAAGATCTTGCATAACCAAGATCTTCCCTAACCAAGATCTTGCATAACCAAGATCATGCATAACCAAGATATTGCATAACCAAGATATTGCATAACCAAGATCTTGCATAACCAAGATCTTCCCTAACCAAGATTTTGCATAACCAAGATATTGCATAACCAAGATATTGCAGAGCAAAGATCTTGCATAACCAAGATATTCCCTAACAAAGATCTTGCATAACCAAGATCTGGCATAACCAAGATTTTGACTAACCAAGATGTTGCATAGCCAAGATCTTGCATAACCAAGATCTGGCATAACCAAGATTTTGACTAACCAAGATGTTGCATAGCCAAGATCTTCCCTAACGAAAATCATGCATAACCAAGATCTTGCATAACCAAGATCTTGCATAACCAACATCTTCCTTAAGCAAGATCTTGGCTAACGAAGTTCTCGCATAACCAAGATCTTGCCTAACCAAGATATTGCACAACCAAGATCTTGCATAACCAAGATCTTGCCTAACCAAGATATTGCCTAACCAAGATCTTCCCTAACCAAGACCTTCTATAACCAAGATCCTGCATAACCAAGTTCTTCCATAACCAAGATCTTCCATAACCAAGATCTTGCATAACCAAGATCTTGCATAACAAGGATATTGCATAACCAAGATCTTCCCTAACCAAGAACTTGCCTAACCAAGATCTTGCATAACCAAGATCTTGCATAACCAAGATCTTCCATAACCAAGATCTTGCATAACCAAGATCTTGCATAACCAAGATCTTGCATAACCAAGATCTTGCCTAACCAAGAACTTGCCTACCAAAGATCTTGCATAACCAAGATCTTCCATAACCAAGATCTTGCCTAACCAAGATCTTGCATAACCAAGATCTTGCATAACCAAGATCTTGCATAACCAAGATCTTGCCTAACCAAGAACTTGCCTAACCAAGATCTTGCATAACCAAGATCTTCCATAACCAAGATCTTGCCTAACCAAGATCTTGCCTAACCAAGATCTTGCATAAGCAAGATCTTCCGTAACCAAGTTCTTGCATAACCAAGATCATGCATAACCAAGATCTTGCAAAACCGAGTTCTTGCATAACCAAGATCTTGCATAACCAAGATCTTGCCTAACCAAGGGCTTGCACAACCAAGATCTTGCATAACCAAGATCTTGCCTAACCAAGATATTGCCTAACAAAGATCTTCCCTAACCAAGACCTTCTATAACCAAGATCCTGCATAACCAAGTTCTTCCATAACCAAGATCTTCCATAACCAAGATCTTGCATAACAAGGATATTGCATAACCAAGATCTTCCCTAACCAAGAACTTGCCTAACCAAGATCTTGCATAACCAAGATCTTGCATAACCAAGATCTTCCATAACCAAGATCTTGCATAACCAAGATCTTCCATAACCAAGATCTTGCATAACCAAGATCTTGCCTAACCAAGAACTTGCCTAACCAAGATCTTGCCTAACAAAGATATTGCATAACCAAGATCTTGCCTAACCAAGATCTTGCATAACCAAGATCTTCCCTAACCAAGATCTTGAATAACCAAGATCATGCATAACCAAGATCTTGCATAACCAAGTTCTTGCATAACCAAGATCTTGCATAACCAAGATCTTGCCTAACCAAGATCTTGCCTAACCAATATCTTGCATAACCAAGATCTTGCATAACCAAGATCATGCATAACAAAGATCTTGCATAACCAAGATCTTGCATAACCAAGATCTTGCATAACCAAGATCTTGCCTAACCAAGATCTTGCATAACCAAGATCTTCCCTAACCAAGATCTTGCATAACCAAGATCTTCCATAACCAAGATCATGCATAACCAAGATCTTGCATAACCAAGATCTTCCATAACCAAGATCTTGCCTAACCAAGATCTTGCATAACCAAGATCTTGCATAACCAAGATCTTGCCTAACCAAGATCTTGCCTAACCAAGATCTTGCATAACCAAGATCTTGCATAACAAAGATCAAGCATAACCAAAATCATGCATAACCAAGTTCTTGCATAACCAAGATCTTGCTTAACCAAGATCTTGCTTTACCAAGATCATGCATAACCAAGATCTTGCATAACCAAGATCTCGCATAAACAATATCTTGCATAACCAAGATCTTGCCTAACCAAGATCTTGCCTAACCAAGATCTTGCATAACCAAGATCTTACATAACCAAGATCATGCATAACCAAGATCTTGCATAAACAAGTTCTTGCATAACCAAGATCTTGCATAACCAAGATCTTGCCTAACCAAGATCTTGCATAACCAAGATCTTCCCTAACCAAGATCTTGCATAACCAAGATCATGCATAACCAAGATCTTGCCTAACCAAGAACTTGCCTAACCAAGATCTTGCATAACAAAGATCTTGCATAACCAAGATCTTGCCTAACCAAGATCTTGCATAACCAAGATCTTCCCTAACCAAGATCTTGCATAACCAAGATCATGCATAACCAAGATATTGCATAACCAAGATATTGCATAACCAAGATCTTGCATAACCAAGATCTTGCCTAACCAAGATATTGCATAACCAAGATATTGCATAACCAAGATATTGCAGAACAAAGATCTTGCATAACCAAGATATTCCCTAACAAAGATCTTGCATAACCAAGATCTGGCATAACCAAGATTTTGACTAACCAAGATGTTGCATAGCCAAGATCTTGCATAACCAAGATCTGGCATAACCAAGATCTTCCCTAACCAAGATCTTGCATAACCAAGATCATGCATAACCAAGATATTGCATAACCAAGATATTGCATAACCAAGATCTTGCATAACCAAGATCTTGCCTAACCAAGATCTTGCATAACCAAGATCTTACATAACCAAGATCATGCATAACCAAGATCTTGCATAAACAAGTTCTTGCATAACCAAGATCTTGCATAACCAAGATCTTGCCTAACCAAGATCTTGCATAACCAAGATCTTCCCTAACCAAGATCTTGCATAACCAAGATCATGCATAACCAAGATCTTGCCTAACCAAGATCTTGCATAACAAAGATCTTGCATAACCAAGATCTTGCCTAACCAAGATCTTGCATAACCAAGATCTTGCCTAACCAAGATCTTGCATAACCAAGATCTTACATAACCAAGATCATGCATAACCAAGATCTTGCATAAACAAGTTCTTGCATAACCAAGATCTTGCATAACCAAGATCTTGCCTAACCAAGATCTTGCATAACCAAGATCTTCCCTAACCAAGATCTTGCATAACCAAGATCATGCATAACCAAGATTTTGCCTAACCAAGATCTTGCATAACAAAGATCTTGCATAACCAAGATCTTGCCTAACCAAGATCTTGCATAACCAAGATCTTCCCTAACCAAGATCTTGCATAACCAAGATCATGCATAACCAAGATATTGCATAACCAAGATATTGCATAACCAAGATCTTGCATAACCAAGATCTTGCCTAACCAAGATATTGCATAACCAAGATATTGCATAACCAAGATATTGCAGAACAAAGATCTTGCATAACCAAGATATTCCCTAACAAAGATCTTGCATAACCAAGATCTGGCATAACCAAGATTTTGACTAACCAAGATGTTGCATAGCCAAGATCTTGCATAACCAAGATCTGGCATAACCAAGATTTTGACTAACCAAGATGTTGCATAGCCAAGATCTTCCCTAACGAAAATCATGCATAACCAAGATCTTGCATAACCAAGATCTTGCATAACCAACATCTTCCTTAAGCAAGATCTTGGCTAACGAAGTTCTCGCATAACCAAGATCTTGCCTAACCAAGATATTGCACAACCAAGATCTTGCATAACCAAGATCTTGCCTAACCAAGATATTGCCTAACCAAGATCTTCCCTAACCAAGACCTTCTATAACCAAGATCCTGCATAACCAAGTTCTTCCATAACCAAGATCTTCCATAACCAAGATCTTGCATAACCAAGATCTTGCATAACAAGGATATTGCATAACCAAGATCTTCCCTAACCAAGAACTTGCCTAACCAAGATCTTGCATAACCAAGATCTTGCATAACCAAGATCTTCCATAACCAAGATCTTGCATAACCAAGATCTTGCATAACCAAGATCTTGCATAACCAAGATCTTGCCTAACCAAGAACTTGCCTACCAAAGATCTTGCATAACCAAGATCTTCCATAACCAAGATCTTGCCTAACCAAGATCTTGCATAACCAAGATCTTGCATAACCAAGATCTTGCATAACCAAGATCTTGCCTAACCAAGAACTTGCCTAACCAAGATCTTGCATAACCAAGATCTTCCATAACCAAGATCTTGCCTAACCAAGATCTTGCCTAACCAAGATCTTGCATAAGCAAGATCTTCCGTAACCAAGTTCTTGCATAACCAAGATCATGCATAACCAAGATCTTGCAAAACCGAGTTCTTGCATAACCAAGATCTTGCATAACCAAGATCTTGCCTAACCAAGGGCTTGCACAACCAAGATCTTGCATAACCAAGATCTTGCCTAACCAAGATATTGCCTAACCAAGATCTTCCCTAACCAAGACCTTCTATAACCAAGATCCTGCATAACCAAGTTCTTCCATAACCAAGATCTTCCATAACCAAGATCTTGCATAACAAGGATATTGCATAACCAAGATCTTCCCTAACCAAGAACTTGCCTAACCAAGATCTTGCATAACCAAGATCTTGCATAACCAAGATCTTCCATAACCAAGATCTTGCATAACCAAGATCTTCCATAACCAAGATCTTGCATAACCAAGATCTTGCCTAACCAAGAACTTGCCTAACCAAGATCTTGCCTAACAAAGATATTGCATAACCAAGATCTTGCCTAACCAAGATCTTGCATAACCAAGATCTTCCCTAACCAAGATCTTGAATAACCAAGATCATGCATAACCAAGATCTTGCATAACCAAGTTCATGCATAACCAAGATCTTGCATAACCAAGATCTTGCCTAACCAAGATCTTGCCTAACCAATATCTTGCATAACCAAGATCTTGCATAACCAAGATCATGCATAACAAAGATCTTGCATAACCACGATCTTGCATAACCAAGATCTTGCATAACCAAGATCTTGCCTAACTAAGATCTTGCATAACCAAGATCTTCCCTAACCAAGATCTTGCATAACCAAGATCTTCCATAACCAAGATCATGCATAACCAAGATCTTGCATAACCAAGATCTTCCATAACCAAGATCTTGCCTAACCAAGATCTTGCATAACCAAGATCTTGCCTAACCAAGATCTTGCCTAACCAAGATCTTGCATAACCAAGATCTTGCATAACAAAGATCAAGCATAACCAAAATCATGCATAACCAAGTTCTTGCATAACCAAGATCTTGCATAACCAAGATCTTGCTTTACCAAGATCATGCATAACCAAGATCTTGCATAACCAAGATCTCGCATAAACAATATCTTGCATAACCAAGATCTTGCCTAACCAAGATCTTGCCTAACCAAGATCTTGCATAACCAAGATCTTACATAACCAAGATCATGCATAACCAAGATCTTGCATAAACAAGTTCTTGCATAACCAAGATCTTGCATAACCAAGATCTTGCCTAACCAAGATCTTGCATAACCAAGATCTTCCCTAACCAAGATCTTGCATAACCAAGATCATGCATAACCAAGATCTTGCCTAACCAAGAACTTGCCTAACCAAGATCTTGCATAACAAAGATCTTGCATAACCAAGATCTTGCCTAACCAAGATCTTGCATAACCAAGATCTTCCCTAACCAAGATCTTGCATAACCAAGATCATGCATAACCAAGATATTGCATAACCAAGATATTGCATAACCAAGATCTTGCATAACCAAGATCTTGCCTAACCAAGATATTGCATAACCAAGATATTGCATAACCAAGATATTGCAGAAGAAAGATCTTGCATAACCAAGATATTGCCTAACAAAGATCTTGCATAACCAAGATCTGGCATAACCAAGATTTTGACTAACCAAGATGTTGCATAGCCAAGATCTTGCATAACCAAGATCTGGCATAACCAAGATCTTCCCTAACCAAGATCTTGCATAACCAAGATCATGCATAACCAAGATATTGCATAACCAAGATATTGCATAACCAAGATCTTACATAACCAAGATCATGCATAACCAAGATCTTGCATAAACAAGTTCTTGCATAACCAAGATCTTGCATAACCAAGATCTTGCCTAACCAAGATCTTGCATAACCAAGATCTTCCCTAACCAAGATCTTGCATAACCAAGATCATGCATAACCAAGATCTTGCCTAACCAAGATCTTGCATAACCAAGATCTTGCATAACCAAGATCTTGCCTAACCAAGATCTTGCATAACCAAGATCTTGCCTAACCAAGATCTTGCATAACCAAGATCTTACATAACCAAGATCATGCATAACCAAGATCTTGCATAAACAAGTTCTTGCATAACCAAGATCTTGCATAACCAAGATCTTGCCTAACCAAGATCTTGCATAACCAAGATCTTCCCTAACCAAGATCTTGCATAACCAAGATCATGCATAACCAAGATTTTGCCTAACCAAGATCTTGCATAACAAAGATCTTGCATAACCAAGATCTTGCCTAACCAAGATCTTGCATAACCAAGATCTTCCCTAACCAAGATCTTGCATAACCAAGATCATGCATAACCAAGATATTGCATAACCAAGATATTGCATAACCAAGATCTTGCATAACCAAGATCTTGCCTAACCAAGATATTGCATAACCAAGATATTGCATAACCAAGATATTGCAGAACAAAGATCTTGCATAACCAAGATATTCCCTAACAAAGATCTTGCATAACCAAGATCTGGCATAACCAAGATTTTGACTAACCAAGATGTTGCATAGCCAAGATCTTGCATAACCAAGATCTGGCATAACCAAGATTTTGACTAACCAAGATGTTGCATAGCCAAGATCTTCCCTAACGAAAATCATGCATAACCAAGATCTTGCATAACCAAGATCTTGCATAACCAACATCTTCCTTAAGCAAGATCTTGGCTAACGAAGTTCTCGCATAACCAAGATCTTGCCTAACCAAGATATTGCACAACCAAGATCTTGCATAACCAAGATCTTGCCTAACCAAGATATTGCCTAACCAAGATCTTCCCTAACCAAGACCTTCTATAACCAAGATCCTGCATAACCAAGTTCTTCCATAACCAAGATCTTCCATAACCAAGATCTTGCATAACCAAGATCTTGCATAACAAGGATATTGCATAACAAAGATCTTCCCTAACCAAGAACTTGCCTAACCAAGATCTTGCATAACCAAGATCTTGCATAACCAAGATCTTCCATAACCAAGATCTTGCATAACCAAGATCTTGCATAACCAAGATCTTGCATAACCAAGATCTTGCCTAACCAAGAACTTGCCTAACCAAGATCTTGCATAACCAAGATCTTCCATAACCAAGATTTTGCCTTACCAAGATCTTGCATAACCAAGATCTTGCATAACCAAGATCTTGCATAACCAAGATCTTGCCTAACCAAGAACTTGCCTAACCAAGATCTTGCATAACCAAGATCTTCCATAACCAAGATCTTGCCTAACCAAGATCTTGCCTAACCAAGATCTTGCATAAGCAAGATCTTCCGTAACCAAGTTCTTGCATAACCAAGATCATGCATAACAAAGATCTTGCAAAACCAAGTTCTTGCATAACCAAGATCTTGCATAACCAAGATCTTGCCTAACCAAGAGCTTGCACAACCAAGATCTTGCATAACCAAGATCTTGCCTAACCAAGATATTGCCTAACCAAGATCTTCCCTAACCAAGACCTTCTATAACCAAGATCCTGCATAACCAAGTTCTTCCATAACCAAGATCTTCCATAACCAAGATCTTGCATAACCAAGATCTTGCATAACAAGGATATTGCATAACCAAGATCTTCCCTAACCAAGAACTTGCCTAACCAAGATCTTGCATAACCAAGATCTTGCATAACCAAGATCTTCCATAACCAAGATCTTGCATAACCAAGATCTTCCATAACCAAGATCTTGCATAACCAAGATCTTGCCTAACCAAGAACTTGCCTAACCAAGATCTTGCCTAACAAAGATATTGCATAACCAAGATCTTGCCTAACCAAGATCTTGCATAACCAAGATCTTCCCTAACCAAGATCTTGAATAACCAAGATCATGCATAACCAAGATCTTGCATAACCAAGTTCTTGCATAACCAAGATCTTGCATAACCAAGATCTTGCCTAACCAAGATCTTGCCTAACCAATATCTTGCATAACCAAGATCTTGCATAACCAAGATCATGCATAACAAAGATCTTGCATAACCAAGATCTTGCATAACCAAGATCTTGCATAACCAAGATCTTGCCTAACCAAGATCTTGCATAACCAAGATCTTCCCTAACCAAGATCTTGCATAACCAAGATCTTCCATAACCAAGATCATGCATAACCAAGATCTTGCATAACCAAGATCTTCCATAACCAAGATCTTGCCTAACCAAGATCTTGCATAACCAAGATCTTGCATAACCAAGATCTTGCCTAACCAAGATCTTGCCTAACCAAGATCTTGCATAACCAAGATCTTGCATAACAAAGATCAAGCATAACCAAAATCATGCATAACCAAGTTCTTCCATAACCAAGATCTTGCATAACCAAGATCTTCCCTAACCAAGATCTTGAATAACCAAGATCATGCATAACCAAGATCTTGCATAACCAAGTTCTTGCATAACCAAGATCTTGCATAACCAAGATCTTGCCTAACCAAGATCTTGCCTAACCAATATCTTGCATAACCAAGATCTTGCATAACCAAGATCATGCATAACAAAGATCTTGCATAACCAAGTTCTTGCATACCCAAGATCTTGCATAACCAAGATCTTGCCTAACCAAGAACTTGCCTAACCAAGATCTTGCCTAACCAAGATCTTGCATAACCAAGATCTTCCCTAACCAAGATCTTGAATAACCAAGATCATGCATAACCAAGATCTTGCATAACCAAGTTCTTGCATAACCAAGATCTTGCATAACCAAGATCTTGCCTAACCAAGATCTTGCCTAACCAATATCTTGCATAACCAAGATCTTGCATAACCAAGATCATGCATAACAAAGATCTTGCATAACCAAGATCTTGCATAACCAAGATCTTGCATAACCAAGATCTTGCCTAACCAAGATCTTGCATAACCAAGATCTTCCCTAACCAAGATCTTGCATAACCAAGATCTTCCATAACCAAGATCATGCATAACCAAGATCTTGCATAACCAAGATCTTCCATAACCAAGATCTTGCCTAACCAAGATCTTGCATAACCAAGATCTTGCATAACCAAGATCTTGCCTAACCAAGATCTTGCCTAACCAAGATCTTGCATAACCAAGATCTTGCATAACAAAGATCAAGCATAACCAAAATCATGCATAACCAAGTTCTTCCATAACCAAGATCTTGCATAACCAAGATCTTCCCTAACCAAGATCTTGAATAACCAAGATCATGCATAACCAAGATCTTGCATAACCAAGTTCTTGCATAACCAAGATCTTGCATAACCAAGATCTTGCCTAACCAAGATCTTGCCTAACCAATATCTTGCATAACCAAGATCTTGCATAACCAAGATCATGCATAACAAAGATCTTGCATAACCAAGTTCTTGCATACCCAAGATCTTGCATAACCAAGATCTTGCCTAACCAAGAACTTGCCTAACCAAGATCTTGCCTAACAAAGATATTGCATAACCAAGATCTTGCCTAACCAAGATCTTGCATAACCAAGATCTTCCCTAACCAAGATCTTGAAAAAACAAGATCATGCATAACCAAGATCTTGCATAACCAAGTTCTTGCATAACCAAGATCTTGCATAACCAAGATCTTGCCTAACCAAGATCTTGCCTAACCAATATCTTGCATAACCAAGATCTTGCATAACCAAGATCATGCATAAAAAAGATCTTGCATAACCAAGTTCTTGCATAACCAAGATCTTGCATAACCAAGATCTTGCCAAACCAAGAACTTGCCTAACCAAGATCTTGCATAACCAAGATCTTGCCTAACCAAGATCTTCCATAACCAAGATCTTGCCTAAACAAGATCTTGCATAACCAAGATCCTCCCTAACAAAGATCTTGCATAACCAAGATCATGCATAACCAAGATCTTGCATAACCAAGTTCTTGCATAACCAAGATCTTGCATAACCAAGATCTTGCCAAACCAAGAACTTGCCTAACCAAGATCTTGCATAACCAAGATCTTGCCTAACCAAGATCTTGCATAACCAAGATCTTCCCTAACCAAGATCTTGAATAACCAAGATCATGCATAACCAAGATCTTGCATAACCAAGTTCTTGCATAACCAAGATCTTGCATAACCAAGATCTTGCCTAACCAAGATCTTGCCTAACCAATATCTTGCATAACCAAGATCTTGCATAACCAAGATCATGCATAACAAAGATCTTGCATAACCAAGTTCTTGCATAACCAAGATCTTGCATAACCAAGATCTTGCCTAACCAAGAACTTGCCTAACCAAGATCTTGCCTAACAAAGATATTGCATAACCAAGATCTTGCCTAACCAAGATCTTGCATAACCAAGATCTTCCCTAACCAAGATCTTGAAAAAACAAGATCATGCATAACCAAGATCTTGCATAACCAAGTTCTTGCATAACCAAGATCTTGCATAACCAAGATCTTGCCTAACCAAGATCTTGCCTAACCAATATCTTGCATAACCAAGATCTTGCATAACCAAGATCATGCATAAAAAAGATCTTGCATAACCAAGTTCTTGCATAACCAAGATCTTGCATAACCAAGATCTTGCCAAACCAAGAACTTGCCTAACCAAGATCTTGCATAACCAAGATCTTGCCTAACCAAGATCTTCCATAACCAAGATCTTGCCTAAACAAGATCTTGCATAACCAAGATCCTCCCTAACAAAGATCTTGCATAACCAAGATCATGCATAACCAAGATCTTGCATAACCAAGTTCTTGCATAACCAAGATCTTGCATAACCAAGATCTTGCTTTTCCAAGATCATGCAAAACCAAGATCTTGCATAACCAAGATCTTGCCTAACCAAGATCTTGCTTTACCAAGATCATGCAAAACCAAGATCTTGCATAACCAAGATCTTGCATAACCAAGATCTTGCCTAACCAAATTCTTGCCTAACCAAGATCTTGCATAACCAAGATCATGCATAACCAAGATCTTGCATAACCAAGTTCTTGCATAACCAAGATCTTGCATAACCAAGATCTTGCCTAACCAAATTCTTGCCTAACCAAGATCTTGCATAACCAAGATCATGCATAACCAAGAACTTGCATAACCAAGATCTTCCCTAACCAAGATCTTGAATAACCAAGATCATGCATAACCAAGATCTTGCATAACCAAGTTCTTGCATAACCAAGATATTGCATAACCAAGATCTTGCCTAACCAAGATCTTGCATAACCTAGATCTTTACTAACCAAGATCTTGAATAACCAAGATCATGCATAACCAAGATCTTGCATAACCAAGAACTTGCATAACCAAGATCTTGCATAACCAAGATCATGCATAACCAAGATCTTGCATAACCAAGATCTTGCCAAACCAAGAACTTGCCTAACCAAGATCTTGCATAACCAAGATCATGCCTAACCAAGATCTTGCATAACCAAGATCTTGCATAACCAAGATCTTGCCTAACCAAGATCTTGCATAACAAAGATCTTGCCTAAACAAGATCTTGCATAACCAAGATCCTCCCTAACAAAGATCTTGCATAACCAAGATCATGCATAACCAAGATCTTGCATAACCAAGTTCTTGCATAACCAAGATCTTGCATAACCAAGATCATGCATAACCAAGATCTTGCATAACCAAGATCTTGCCTAACCAAGAACTTGCCTAACCAAGATCTTGCATAACCAAGATCTTGCATAACCAAGATCTTGCCTAACCAAGATCTTGCATAACCAAGATCTTCCCTAACCAAGATCTTGAATAACCAAGATCATGCATAACCAAGATCTTGCATAACCAAGTTCTTGCATAACCAAGATCTTGCATAACCAAGATCTTGCCTAACCACGATCTTGCCTAACCAATATCTTGCATAACCAAGATCTTGCATAACCAAGATCATGCATAACAAAGATCTTGCATAACCAAGATCTTGCATAACCAAGAACTTGCCTAACCAAGATCTTGAATAACCAAGATCATGCATAACCAAGATCTTGCATAACCAAGTTCTTGCATAACCAAGATCTTGCATAACCAAGATCTTGCCTAACCAAGATCTTGCCTAACCAATATCTTGCATAACCAAGATCTTGCATAACCAAGATCATGCATAAAAAAGATCTTGCATAACCAAGTTCTTGCATAACCAAGATCTTGCACAACCAAGATCTTGCCAAACCAAGAACTTGCCTAACCAAGATCTTGCATAACCAAGATCTTGCCTAACCAAGATCTTCCATAACCAAGATCTTGCCTAAACAAGATCTTGCCTAACCAAGATCTTCCCTAACCAAGATCTTCCATAACCAAGATCATGCCTAACCAAGATCTTGCATAACCAAGTTCTTGCCTAACCAAGATCTTGCATAACCAAGATAATGCATAACCAAAATCTTGCATAACCAAGATCTTCCCTAACCAAGATTTTCCATAACCAAGATCATGCCTAACCAAGATCTTGCATAACCAAGATCTTGCATAACCAAGATCTTGCATAACCAAGATCTTGCCTAACCAAGATCTTGCCTAACCAAGATCTTGCATAACCAAGATCATGCATAACCAAGATCTTGCATAACCAAGTTCTTGCATAACCAAGATCTTGCACAACCAAGATCTTGCCTAACCAAGATCTTGCATAACCAAGATCTTGCATAACCAAGATCATGCATAACCAAGATCTTGCATAACCAAGTTCTTGCATAACCAAGATCTTGCATAACCAAGATCTTGCCTAACTAAGAACTTGCCTAACCAAGATCTTGCATAACAAAGATCTTGCATAACCAAGATCTTGCCTAACCAAGATCTTGCATAACCAAGATCTTCCCTAACCAAGATCTTGCATAACCAAGATCATGCATAACCAAGATCTTGCCTAACCAAGAACTTGCGTAACCAAGATCTTCCATAACAAAGATCTTGCATAACCAAGATCTTGCCTAACCAAGAACTTATATAACCAAGATCTTCCCTTACCAAGAACTTGCCTAACCAAGATCTTGCATAACAAAGATCTTGCATAACCAAGATCTTGCCTAACCAAGATCTTGCATAACCAAGATCTTCCCCAACCAAGATCTTGCATAACCAAGATCATGCATAACCAAGATCTTGCATAACCAAGTTCTTCCATAACCAAGATCTTGCATAACCAAGATCTTGCCCAACCAAGATATTGCATAACCAAGATATTGCATAACCAAGATCTTGCCTAACCAAGATCTTGCATAAGCAAGATCTTCCCTAACCAAGATCTTGCATAACCAAGATCATGCATAACCAAGATCTTGCATAACCAAGTTCTTGCATAACCAAGATCTTGCACAACCAAGATCTTGCCTAACCAAGATCTTGCATAACCAAGATCTTGCCTAACCAAGATCTTGCCTAACCAAGATCTTGCATAACCAAGATCTTCCATAACCAAGATCATGCATAACCAAGATCTTGCATAACCAAGATCTTGCATAACCAAGATCTTCCATAACCAAGATCATGCCTAACCAAGATCATGCATAACCAAGATCTTGCCTAACCAAGATCTTCCCTAACCAAGATCTTCCATAACCAAGATCATGCCTAACCAAGATCTTGCATAACCAATTTCTTGTGTAACCAAGATCTTGCATAACCAAGATAATGCATAACCAAAATCTTGCATAACCAAGATCTTCCCTAACCAAGATCTTCCATAACCAAGATCATGCCTAACCAAGATCTTGCATAACCAAGTTCTTGCCTAACCAAGATCTTGCATAACCAAGATAATGCATAACCAAGAACTTGCCTAACCAAGATCTTGCATAACCAAGATCTTGCATAACCAAGATCTTGCATAGCCAAGATCTTCCCTCACCAAGATCTTGCATAACCAAGATCATGCATAACCAAGATCTTGCCTAACCAAGAACTTGCCTAACCAAGATCTTGCCTAACAAAGATATTGCATAACCAAGATCTTGAATAACCAAGATCTTGCATAACCAAGATCTTGAATAACCAAGATCTTGCATAACCAAGATCTTGCATAACCAAGATCATGCATAACAAGGATCTTGCATAACCAAGTTCTTGCATAACCAAGATCTTGCATAACCAAGATCTTGCCTAACCAAGAACTTGCCTAACCAAGATCTTGCCTAACAAAGATATTGCATAACCAAGATCTTGCCTAACCAAGATCTTGAATAACCAAGATCATGCATAACAAAGATCTTGCATAACCAAGTTCTTGCATAACCAAGATCTTGCATAACCAAGATCTTGCCTAACCAAGAACTTGCCTAACCAAGATCTTGCATAACCAAGATCTTGCATAACCAAGATCTTGCCTAACCAAGATCTTGCCTAACCAATATCTTGCATAACCAAGATCTTGCATAACCAAGATCATGCATAAAAAAGATCTTGCATAACCAAGTTCTTGCATAACCAAGATCTTGCATAACCAAGATCTTGCCAAACCAAGAACTTGCCTAACCAAGATCTTGCATAACCAAGATCTTGCCTAACCAAGATCTTCCATAACCAAGATCTTGCCTAAACAAGATCTTGCATAACCAAGATCCTCCCTAACAAAGATCTTGCATAACCAAGATCATGCATAAAAAAGATCTTGCATAACCAAGTTCTTGCATAACCAAGATCTTGCATAACCAAGATCTTCCCTAACCAAGATCTTGAATAACCAAGATCATGCATAACCAAGATCTTGCATAACCAAGTTCTTGCATAACCAAGATCTTGCATAACCAAGATCTTGCCTAACCAAGATCTTGCCTAACCAATATCTTGCATAACCAAGATCTTGCATAACCAAGATCATGCATAAAAAAGATCTTGCATAACCAAGTTCTTGCATAACCAAGATCTTGCATAACCAAGATCTTGCCAAACCAAGAACTTGCCTAACCAAGATCTTGCATAACCAAGATCTTGCCTAACCAAGATCTTCCATAACCAAGATCTTGCCTAAACAAGATCTTGCATAACCAAGATCCTCCCTAACAAAGATCTTGCATAACCAAGATCATGCATAACCAAGATCTTGCATAACCAAGATCTTGCTTTACCAAGATCATGCAAAACCAAGATCTTGCATAACCAAGATCTTGCATAACCAAGATCTTGCATAACAAAGATCTTGCCTAACCAAGATCTTGCTTTACCAAGATCATGCAAAACCAAGATCTTGCATAACCAAGATCTTGCATAACCAAGATCTTGCCTAACCAAAGTCTTGCCTAACCAAGATCTTGCATAACCAAGATCATGCATAACCAAGATCTTGCATAACCAAGTTCTTGCATAACCAAGATCTTGCACAACCAAGATCTTGCCTAACCAAGATCTTGCATAACCAAGATCTTGCATAACCAAGATCATGCATAACCAAGATCTTGCATAACCAAGTTCTTGCATAACCAAGATCTTGCATAACCAAGATCTTGCCTAACTAAGAACTTGCCTAACCAAGATCTTGCATAACAAAGATCTTGCATAACCAAGATCTTGCCTAACCAAGATCTTGCATAACCAAGATCTTCCCTAACCAAGATCTTGCATAACCAAGATCATGCATAACCAAGATCTTGCCTAACCAAGAACTTGCGTAACCAAGATCTTCCATAACAAAGATCTTGCATAACCAAGATCTTGCCTAACCAAGAACTTATATAACCAAGATCTTCCCTTACCAAGAACTTGCCTAACCAAGATCATGCATAACCAAGATCTTGCATAACCAAGTTCTTGCATAACCAAGATCTTGCCTAACCAAGATCTTGCATAACCAAGATCTTGCATAACCAAGATCATGCATAACCAAGATCTTGCATAACCAAGTTCTTGCATAACCAAGATCTTGCATAACCAAGATCTTGCCTAACCAAGATCTTGCCTAACCAATATCTTGCATAACCAAGATCTTGCATAACCAAGATCATGCATAACAAAGATCTTGCATAACCAAGTTCTTGCATACCCAAGATCTTGCATAACCAAGATCTTGCCTAACCAAGAACTTGCCTAACCAAGATCTTGCCTAACCAAGATCTTGCATAACCAAGATCTTCCCTAACCAAGATCTTGAATAACCAAGATCATGCATAACCAAGATCTTGCATAACCAAGTTCTTGCATAACCAAGATCTTGCATAACCAAGATCTTGCCTAACCAAGATCTTGCCTAACCAATATCTTGCATAACCAAGATCTTGCATAACCAAGATCATGCATAACAAAGATCTTGCATAACCAAGATCTTGCATAACCAAGATCTTGCATAACCAAGATCTTGCCTAACCAAGATCTTGCATAACCAAGATCTTCCCTAACCAAGATCTTGCATAACCAAGATCTTCCATAACCAAGATCATGCATAACCAAGATCTTGCATAACCAAGATCTTCCATAACCAAGATCTTGCCTAACCAAGATCTTGCATAACCAAGATCTTGCATAACCAAGATCTTGCCTAACCAAGATCTTGCCTAACCAAGATCTTGCATAACCAAGATCTTGCATAACAAAGATCAAGCATAACCAAAATCATGCATAACCAAGTTCTTCCATAACCAAGATCTTGCATAACCAAGATCTTCCCTAACCAAGATCTTGAATAACCAAGATCATGCATAACCAAGATCTTGCATAACCAAGTTCTTGCATAACCAAGATCTTGCATAACCAAGATCTTGCCTAACCAAGATCTTGCCTAACCAATATCTTGCATAACCAAGATCTTGCATAACCAAGATCATGCATAACAAAGATCTTGCATAACCAAGTTCTTGCATACCCAAGATCTTGCATAACCAAGATCTTGCCTAACCAAGAACTTGCCTAACCAAGATCTTGCCTAACAAAGATATTGCATAACCAAGATCTTGCCTAACCAAGATCTTGCATAACCAAGATCTTCCCTAACCAAGATCTTGAAAAAACAAGATCATGCATAACCAAGATCTTGCATAACCAAGTTCTTGCATAACCAAGATCTTGCATAACCAAGATCTTGCCTAACCAAGATCTTGCCTAACCAATATCTTGCATAACCAAGATCTTGCATAACCAAGATCATGCATAAAAAAGATCTTGCATAACCAAGTTCTTGCATAACCAAGATCTTGCATAACCAAGATCTTGCCAAACCAAGAACTTGCCTAACCAAGATCTTGCATAACCAAGATCTTGCCTAACCAAGATCTTCCATAACCAAGATCTTGCCTAAACAAGATCTTGCATAACCAAGATCCTCCCTAACAAAGATCTTGCATAACCAAGATCATGCATAACCAAGATCTTGCATAACCAAGTTCTTGCATAACCAAGATCTTGCATAACCAAGATCTTGCCAAACCAAGAACTTGCCTAACCAAGATCTTGCATAACCAAGATCTTGCCTAACCAAGATCTTGCATAACCAAGATCTTCCCTAACCAAGATCTTGAATAACCAAGATCATGCATAACCAAGATCTTGCATAACCAAGTTCTTGCATAACCAAGATCTTGCATAACCAAGATCTTGCCTAACAAAGATCTTGCCTAACCAATATCTTGCATAACCAAGATCTTGCATAACCAAGATCATGCATAACAAAGATCTTGCATAACCAAGTTCTTGCATAACCAAGATCTTGCATAACCAAGATCTTGCCTAACCAAGAACTTGCCTAACCAAGATCTTGCCTAACAAAGATATTGCATAACCAAGATCTTGCCTAACCAAGATCTTGCATAACCAAGATCTTCCCTAACCAAGATCTTGAAAAAACAAGATCATGCATAACCAAGATCTTGCATAACCAAGTTCTTGCATAACCAAGATCTTGCATAACCAAGATCTTGCCTAACCAAGATCTTGCCTAACCAATATCTTGCATAACCAAGATCTTGCATAACCAAGATCATGCATAAAAAAGATCTTGCATAACCAAGTTCTTGCATAACCAAGATCTTGCATAACCAAGATCTTGCCAAACCAAGAACTTGCCTAACCAAGATCTTGCATAACCAAGATCTTGCCTAACCAAGATCTTCCATAACCAAGATCTTGCCTAAACAAGATCTTGCATAACCAAGATCCTCCCTAACAAAGATCTTGCATAACCAAGATCATGCATAACCAAGATCTTGCATAACCAAGTTCTTGCATAACCAAGATCTTGCATAACCAAGATCTTGCTTTTCCAAGATCATGCAAAACCAAGATCTTGCATAACCAAGATCTTGCCTAACCAAGATCTTGCTTTACCAAGATCATGCAAAACCAAGATCTTGCATAACCAAGATCTTGCATAACCAAGATCTTGCCTAACCAAATTCTTGCCTAACCAAGATCTTGCATAACCAAGATCATGCATAACCAAGATCTTGCATAACCAAGTTCTTGCATAACCAAGATCTTGCATAACCAAGATCTTGCCTAACCAAATTCTTGCCTAACCAAGATCTTGCATAACCAAGATCATGCATAACCAAGAACTTGCATAACCAAGATCTTCCCTAACCAAGATCTTGAATAACCAAGATCATGCATAACCAAGATCTTGCATAACCAAGTTCTTGCATAACCAAGATATTGCATAACCAAGATCTTGCCTAACCAAGATCTTGCATAACCTAGATCTTTACTAACCAAGATCTTGAATAACCAAGATCATGCATAACCAAGATCTTGCATAACCAAGAACTTGCATAACCAAGATCTTGCATAACCAAGATCATGCATAACCAAGATCTTGCATAACCAAGATCTTGCCAAACCAAGAACTTGCCTAACCAAGATCTTGCATAACCAAGATCATGCCTAACCAAGATCTTGCATAACCAAGATCTTGCATAACCAAGATCTTGCCTAACCAAGATCTTGCATAACAAAGATCTTGCCTAAACAAGATCTTGCATAACCAAGATCCTCCCTAACAAAGATCTTGCATAACCAAGATCATGCATAACCAAGATCTTGCATAACCAAGTTCTTGCATAACCAAGATCTTGCATAACCAAGATCATGCATAACCAAGATCTTGCATAACCAAGATCTTGCCTAACCAAGAACTTGCCTAACCAAGATCTTGCATAACCAAGATCTTGCATAACCAAGATCTTGCCTAACCAAGATCTTGCATAACCAAGATCTTCCCTAACCAAGATCTTGAATAACCAAGATCATGCATAACCAAGATCTTGCATAACCAAGTTCTTGCATAACCAAGATCTTGCATAACCAAGATCTTGCCTAACCACGATCTTGCCTAACCAATATCTTGCATAACCAAGATCTTGCATAACCAAGATCATGCATAACAAAGATCTTGCATAACCAAGATCTTGCATAACCAAGAACTTGCCTAACCAAGATCTTGAATAACCAAGATCATGCATAACCAAGATCTTGCATAACCAAGTTCTTGCATAACCAAGATCTTGCATAACCAAGATCTTGCCTAACCAAGATCTTGCCTAACCAATATCTTGCATAACCAAGATCTTGCATAACCAAGATCATGCATAAAAAAGATCTTGCATAACCAAGTTCTTGCATAACCAAGATCTTGCATAACCAAGATCTTGCCAAACCAAGAACTTGCCTAACCAAGATCTTGCATAACCAAGATCTTGCCTAACCAAGATCTTCCATAACCAAGATCTTGCCTAAACAAGATCTTGCCTAACCAAGATCTTCCCTAACCAAGATCTTCCATAACCAAGATCATGCCTAACCAAGATCTTGCATAACCAAGTTCTTGCCTAACCAAGATCTTGCATAACCAAGATAATGCATAACCAAAATCTTGCATAACCAAGATCTTCCCTAACCAAGATTTTCCATAACCAAGATCATGCCTAACCAAGATCTTGCATAACCAAGATCTTGCATAACCAAGATCTTGCATAACCAAGATCTTGCCTAACCAAGATCTTGCCTAACCAAGATCTTGCATAACCAAGATCATGCATAACCAAGATCTTGCATAACCAAGTTCTTGCATAACCAAGATCTTGCACAACCAAGATCTTGCCTAACCAAGATCTTGCATAACCAAGATCTTGCATAACCAAGATCATGCATAACCAAGATCTTGCATAACCAAGTTCTTGCATAACCAAGATCTTGCATAACCAAGATCTTGCCTAACTAAGAACTTGCCTAACCAAGATCTTGCATAACAAAGATCTTGCATAACCAAGATCTTGCCTAACCAAGATCTTGCATAACCAAGATCTTCCCTAACCAAGATCTTGCATAACCAAGATCATGCATAACCAAGATCTTGCCTAACCAAGAACTTGCGTAACCAAGATCTTCCATAACAAAGATCTTGCATAACCAAGATCTTGCCTAACCAAGAACTTATATAACCAAGATCTTCCCTTACCAAGAACTTGCCTAACCAAGATCTTGCATAACAAAGATCTTGCATAACCAAGATCTTGCCTAACCAAGATCTTGCATAACCAAGATCTTCCCCAACCAAGATCTTGCATAACCAAGATCATGCATAACCAAGATCTTGCATAACCAAGTTCTTCCATAACCAAGATCTTGCATAACCAAGATCTTGCCCAACCAAGATATTGCATAACCAAGATATTGCATAACCAAGATCTTGCCTAACCAAGATCTTGCATAAGCAAGA
Organism: Blastomussa wellsi; assembly: GCA_947652115.1. Taxonomy (NCBI): domain Eukaryota; kingdom Metazoa; phylum Cnidaria; class Anthozoa; order Scleractinia; family Plerogyridae; genus Blastomussa; species Blastomussa wellsi. Next base: position 4,205,930 of record OX393562.1, read on the forward strand.
TCTTCCCTAACCAAGATCTTGCATAACCAAGATCATGCATAACCAAGATCTTGCATAACCAAGTTCTTGCATAACCAAGATCTTGCACAACCAAGATCTTGCCTAACCAAGATCTTGCATAACCAAGATCTTGCCTAACCAAGATCTTGCCTAACCAAGATCTTGCATAACCAAGATCTTCCATAACCAAGATCATGCATAACCAAGATCTTGCATAACCAAGATCTTGCATAACCAAGATCTTCCATAACCAAGATCATGCCTAACCAAGATCATGCATAACCAAGATCTTGCCTAACCAAGATCTTCCCTAACCAAGATCTTCCATAACCAAGATCATGCCTAACCAAGATCTTGCATAACCAATTTCTTGTGTAACCAAGATCTTGCATAACCAAGATAATGCATAACCAAAATCTTGCATAACCAAGATCTTCCCTAACCAAGATCTTCCATAACCAAGATCATGCCTAACCAAGATCTTGCATAACCAAGTTCTTGCCTAACCAAGATCTTGCATAACCAAGATAATGCATAACCAAGAACTTGCCTAACCAAGATCTTGCATAACCAAGATCTTGCATAACCAAGATCTTGCATAACCAAGATCTTGCATAGCCAAGATCTTCCCTCACCAAGATCTTGCATAACCAAGATCATGCATAACCAAGATCTTGCCTAACCAAGAACTTGCCTAACCAAGATCTTGCCTAACAAAGATATTGCATAACCAAGATCTTGAATAACCAAGATCTTGCATAACCAAGATCTTGAATAACCAAGATCTTGCATAACCAAGATCTTGCATAACCAAGATCATGCATAACAAGGATCTTGCATAACCAAGTTCTTGCATAACCAAGATCTTGCATAACCAAGATCTTGCCTAACCAAGAACTTGCCTAACCAAGATCTTGCCTAACAAAGATATTGCATAACCAAGATCTTGCCTAACCAAGATCTTGAATAACCAAGATCATGCATAACAAAGATCTTGCATAACCAAGTTCTTGCATAACCAAGATCTTGCATAACCAAGATCTTGCCTAACCAAGAACTTGCCTAACCAAGATCTTGCATAACCAAGATCTTGCATAACCAAGATCTTGCCTAACCAAGATCTTGCCTAACCAATATCTTGCATAACCAAGATCTTGCATAACCAAGATCATGCATAAAAAAGATCTTGCATAACCAAGTTCTTGCATAACCAAGATCTTGCATAACCAAGATCTTCCCTAACCAAGATCTTGAATAACCAAGATCATGCATAACCAAGATCTTGCATAACCAAGTTCTTGCATAACCAAGATCTTGCATAACCAAGATCTTGCCTAACCAAGATCTTGCCTAACCAATATCTTGCATAACCAAGATCTTGCATAACCAAGATCATGCATAAAAAAGATCTTGCATAACCAAGTTCTTGCATAACCAAGATCTTGCATAACCAAGATCTTGCCAAACCAAGAACTTGCCTAACCAAGATCTTGCATAACCAAGATCTTGCCTAACCAAGATCTTCCATAACCAAGATCTTGCCTAAACAAGATCTTGCATAACCAAGATCCTCCCTAACAAAGATCTTGCATAACCAAGATCATGCATAACCAAGATCTTGCATAACCAAGATCTTGCTTTACCAAGATCATGCAAAACCAAGATCTTGCATAACCAAGATCTTGCATAACCAAGATCTTGCATAACAAAGATCTTGCCTAACCAAGATCTTGCTTTACCAAGATCATGCAAAACCAAGATCTTGCATAACCAAGATCTTGCATAACCAAGATCTTGCCTAACCAAAGTCTTGCCTAACCAAGATCTTGCATAACCAAGATCATGCATAACCAAGATCTTGCATAACCAAGTTCTTGCATAACCAAGATCTTGCACAACCAAGATCTTGCCTAACCAAGATCTTGCATAACCAAGATCTTGCATAACCAAGATCATGCATAACCAAGATCTTGCATAACCAAGTTCTTGCATAACCAAGATCTTGCATAACCAAGATCTTGCCTAACTAAGAACTTGCCTAACCAAGATCTTGCATAACAAAGATCTTGCATAACCAAGATCTTGCCTAACCAAGATCTTGCATAACCAAGATCTTCCCTAACCAAGATCTTGCATAACCAAGATCATGCATAACCAAGATCTTGCCTAACCAAGAACTTGCGTAACCAAGATCTTCCATAACAAAGATCTTGCATAACCAAGATCTTGCCTAACCAAGAACTTATATAACCAAGATCTTCCCTTACCAAGAACTTGCCTAACCAAGATCTTGCATAAAAAAGATCTTGCATAACCAAGTTCTTGCATAACCAAGATCTTGCATAACCAAGATCTTGCCAAACCAAGAACTTGCCTAACCAAGATCTTGCATAACCAAGATCTTGCCTAACCAAGATCTTGCATAACCAAGATCTTGCATAGCCAAGATCTTCCCTCACCAAGATCATGCATAACCAAGATCTTGCCTAACCAAGAACTTGCCTAACCAAGATCTTGCCTAACAAAGATATTGCATAACCAAGATCTTGAATAACCAAGATCTTGCATAACCAAGATAATGCATAACCAAAATCTTGCATAACCAAGATCTTCCCTAACCAAGATCTTCCATAACCAAGATCATGCATAACCAAGATCTTGCATAACCAAGATCTTGCATAACCAAGATCTTCCATAACCAAGATCATGCCTAACCAAGATCATGCATAACCAAGATCTTGCCTAACCAAGATCTTCCCTAACCAAGATCTTCCATAACCAAGATCATGCCTAACCAAGATCTTGCATAACCAATTTCTTGTGTAACCAAGATCTTGCATAACCAAGATAATGCATAACCAAGATCTTCCCTAAACAAGATCTTGCATAACCAAGATCATGCATAACCAAGATCTTGCATAAACAAGATCTTCCCTAACCAAGATCTTGCATAACCAAGATCATGCATAACCAAGATCTTGCCTAACCAAGAACTTGCCTAACCAAGATCTTGCATAACAAAGATCTTGCATAACCAAGATCTTGCCTAACCAAGATCTTGCATAACCAAGATCTTCCCTAACCAAGATCTTGCATAACCAAGATCATGCATAACCAAGATCTTGCATAACCAAGTTCTTGCATGACCAAGATCTTGCATAACCAAGTTCTTGCATAACCAAGATCTTCCATAACCAAGATCTTGTTTTACCAAGATCATGCAAAACCAAGATCTTGCATAACCAAGATCTTGCATAACCAAGATCTTGCCTAACCAAGATCTTGCCTAACCAAGATCTTGCATAACCAAGATCTTACATAACCAAGATCATGCATAACCAAGATCTTGCATAAACAAGTTCTTGCATAACCAAGATCTTGCATAACCAAGATCTTGCCTAACCAAGATCTTGCATAACCAAGATCTTCCCTAACCAAGATCTTGCATAACCAAGATCATGCATAACCAAGATCTTGCCTAACCAAGAACTTGCCTAACCAAGATCTTGCATAACAAAGATCTTGCATAACCAATATCTTGCCTAACCAAGATCTTGCATAACCAAGATCTTCCCTAACCAAGATCTTGCATAACCAAGATCATGCATAACCAAGATATTGCATAACCAAGATATTGCATAACCAAGATCTTGCATAACCAAGATCTTGCCTAACCAAGATATTGCATAACCAAGATATTGCATAACCAAGATATTGCAGAACAAAGATCTTGCATAACCAAGATATTCCCTAACAAAGATCTTGCATAACCAAGATCTGGCATAACCAAGATTTTGACTAACCAAGATGTTGCATAGCCAAGATCTTCCCTAACGAAAATCATGCATAACCAAGATCTTGCCTAACCAAGAACTTGCCTAACCAAGATCTTGCATAACAAAGATCTTGCATAACCAAGATCTTGCCTAACCAAGATCTTGCATAACCAAGATCTTCCCTAACCAAGATCTTGCATAACCAAGATCATGCATAACCAAGATATTGCATAACCAAGATATTGCATAACCAAGATCTTGCATAACCAAGATCTTGCCTAACCAAGATCTTGCATAACCAAGATCTTACATAACCAAGATCATGCATAACCAAGATCTTGCATAAACAAGTTCTTGCATAACCAAGATCTTGCATAACCAAGATCTTGCCTAACCAAGATCTTGCATAACCAAGATCTTCCCTAACCAAGATCTTGCATAACCAAGATCATGCATAACCAAGATCTTGCCTAACCAAGAACTTGCCTAACCAAGATCTTGCATAACAAAGATCTTGCATAACCAAGATCTTGCCTAACCAAGATCTTGCATAACCAAGATCTTCCCTAACCAAGATCTTGCATAACCAAGATCATGCATAACCAAGATATTGCATAACCAAGATATTGCATAACCAAGATCTTGCATAACCAAGATCTTCCCTAACCAAGATTTTGCATAACCAAGATATTGCATAACCAAGATATTGCAGAGCAAAGATCTTGCATAACCAAGATATTCCCTAACAAAGATCTTGCATAACCAAGATCTGGCATAACCAAGATTTTGACTAACCAAGATGTTGCATAGCCAAGATCTTGCATAACCAAGATCTGGCATAACCAAGATTTTGACTAACCAAGATGTTGCATAGCCAAGATCTTCCCTAACGAAAATCATGCATAACCAAGATCTTGCATAACCAAGATCTTGCATAACCAACATCTTCCTTAAGCAAGATCTTGGCTAACGAAGTTCTCGCATAACCAAGATCTTGCCTAACCAAGATATTGCACAACCAAGATCTTGCATAACCAAGATCTTGCCTAACCAAGATATTGCCTAACCAAGATCTTCCCTAACCAAGACCTTCTATAACCAAGATCCTGCATAACCAAGTTCTTCCATAACCAAGATCTTCCATAACCAAGATCTTGCATAACCAAGATTTTGCATAACAAGGATATTGCATAACCAAGATCTTCCCTAACCAAGAACTTGCCTAACCAAGATCTTGCATAACCAAGATCTTGCATAACCAAGATCTTCCATAACCAAGATCTTGCATAACCAAGATCTTGCATAACCAAGATCTTGCATAACCAAGATCTTGCCTAACCAAGAACTTGCCTACCAAAGATCTTGCATAACCAAGATCTTCCATAACCAAGATCTTGCCTAACCAAGATCTTGCATAACCAAGATCTTGCATAACCAAGATCTTGCATAACCAAGATCTTGCCTAACCAAGAACTTGCCTAACCAAGATCTTGCATAACCAAGATCTTCCATAACCAAGATCTTGCCTAACCAAGATCTTGCCTAACCAAGATCTTGCATAAGCAAGATCTTCCGTAACCAAGTTCTTGCATAACCAAGATCATGCATAACCAAGATCTTGCAAAACCGAGTTCTTGCATAACCAAGATCTTGCATAACCAAGATCTTGCCTAACCAAGGGCTTGCACAACCAAGATCTTGCATAACCAAGATCTTGCCTAACCAAGATATTGCCTAACAAAGATCTTCCCTAACCAAGACCTTCTATAACCAAGATCCTGCATAACCAAGTTCTTCCATAACCAAGATCTTCCATAACCAAGATCTTGCATAACAAGGATATTGCATAACCAAGATCTTCCCTAACCAAGAACTTGCCTAACCAAGATCTTGCATAACCAAGATCTTGCATAACCAAGATCTTCCATAACCAAGATCTTGCATAACCAAGATCTTCCATAACCAAGATCTTGCATAACCAAGATCTTGCCTAACCAAGAACTTGCCTAACCAAGATCTTGCCTAACAAAGATATTGCATAACCAAGATCTTGCCTAACCAAGATCTTGCATAACCAAGATCTTCCCTAACCAAGATCTTGAATAACCAAGATCATGCATAACCAAGATCTTGCATAACCAAGTTCTTGCATAACCAAGATCTTGCATAACCAAGATCTTGCCTAACCAAGATCTTGCCTAACCAATATCTTGCATAACCAAGATCTTGCATAACCAAGATCATGCATAACAAAGATCTTGCATAACCAAGATCTTGCATAACAAAGATCTTGCATAACCAAGATCTTGCCTAACCAAGATCTTGCATAACCAAGATCTTCCCTAACCAAGATCTTGCATAACCAAGATCTTCCATAACCAAGATCATGCATAACCAAGATCTTGCATAACCAAGATCTTCCATAACCAAGATCTTGCCTAACCAAGATCTTGCATAACCAAGATCTTGCATAACCAAGATCTTGCCTAACCAAGATCTTGCCTAACCAAGATCTTGCATAACCAAGATCTTGCATAACAAAGATCAAGCATAACCAAAATCATGCATAACCAAGTTCTTGCATAACCAAGATCTTGCTTAACCAAGATCTTGCTTTACCAAGATCATGCATAACCAAGATCTTGCATAACCAAGATCTCGCATAAACAATATCTTGCATAACCAAGATCTTGCCTAACCAAGATCTTGCCTAACCAAGATCTTGCATAACCAAGATCTTACATAACCAAGATCATGCATAACCAAGATCTTGCATAAACAAGTTCTTGCATAACCAAGATCTTGCATAACCAAGATCTTGCCTAACCAAGATCTTGCATAACCAAGATCTTCCCTAACCAAGATCTTGCATAACCAAGATCATGCATAACCAAGATCTTGCCTAACCAAGAACTTGCCTAACCAAGATCTTGCATAACAAAGATCTTGCATAACCAAGATCTTGCCTAACCAAGATCTTGCATAACCAAGATCTTCCCTAACCAAGATCTTGCATAACCAAGATCATGCATAACCAAGATATTGCATAACCAAGATATTGCATAACCAAGATCTTGCATAACCAAGATCTTGCCTAACCAAGATATTGCATAACCAAGATATTGCATAACCAAGATATTGCAGAACAAAGATCTTGCATAACCAAGATATTCCCTAACAAAGATCTTGCATAACCAAGATCTGGCATAACCAAGATTTTGACTAACCAAGATGTTGCATAGCCAAGATCTTGCATAACCAAGATCTGGCATAACCAAGATCTTCCCTAACCAAGATCTTGCATAACCAAGATCATGCATAACCAAGATATTGCATAACCAAGATATTGCATAACCAAGATCTTGCATAACCAAGATCTTGCCTAACCAAGATCTTGCATAACCAAGATCTTACATAACCAAGATCATGCATAACCAAGATCTTGCATAAACAAGTTCTTGCATAACCAAGATCTTGCATAACCAAGATCTTGCCTAACCAAGATCTTGCATAACCAAGATCTTCCCTAACCAAGATCTTGCATAACCAAGATCATGCATAACCAAGATCTTGCCTAACCAAGATCTTGCATAACAAAGATCTTGCATAACCAAGATCTTGCCTAACCAAGATCTTGCATAACCAAGATCTTGCCTAACCAAGATCTTGCATAACCAAGATCTTACATAACCAAGATCATGCATAACCAAGATCTTGCATAAACAAGTTCTTGCATAACCAAGATCTTGCATAACCAAGATCTTGCCTAACCAAGATCTTGCATAACCAAGATCTTCCCTAACCAAGATCTTGCATAACCAAGATCATGCATAACCAAGATTTTGCCTAACCAAGATCTTGCATAACAAAGATCTTGCATAACCAAGATCTTGCCTAACCAAGATCTTGCATAACCAAGATCTTCCCTAACCAAGATCTTGCATAACCAAGATCATGCATAACCAAGATATTGCATAACCAAGATATTGCATAACCAAGATCTTGCATAACCAAGATCTTGCCTAACCAAGATATTGCATAACCAAGATATTGCATAACCAAGATATTGCAGAACAAAGATCTTGCATAACCAAGATATTCCCTAACAAAGATCTTGCATAACCAAGATCTGGCATAACCAAGATTTTGACTAACCAAGATGTTGCATAGCCAAGATCTTGCATAACCAAGATCTGGCATAACCAAGATTTTGACTAACCAAGATGTTGCATAGCCAAGATCTTCCCTAACGAAAATCATGCATAACCAAGATCTTGCATAACCAAGATCTTGCATAACCAACATTTTCCTTAAGCAAGATCTTGGCTAACGAAGTTCTCGCATAACCAAGATCTTGCCTAACCAAGATATTGCACAACCAAGATCTTGCATAACCAAGATCTTGCCTAACCAAGATATTGCCTAACCAAGATCTTCCCTAACCAAGACCTTCTATAACCAAGATCCTGCATAACCAAGTTCTTCCATAACCAAGATCTTCCATAACCAAGATCTTGCATAACCAAGATCTTGCATAACAAGGATATTGCATAACCAAGATCTTCCCTAACCAAGAACTTGCCTAACCAAGATCTTGCATAACCAAGATCTTGCATAACCAAGATCTTCCATAACCAAGATCTTGCATAACCAAGATCTTGCATAACCAAGATCTTGCATAACCAAGATCTTGCCTAACCAAGAACTTGCCTACCAAAGATCTTGCATAACCAAGATCTTCCATAACCAAGATCTTGCCTAACCAAGATCTTGCATAACCAAGATCTTGCATAACCAAGATCTTGCATAACCAAGATCTTGCCTAACCAAGAACTTGCCTAACCAAGATCTTGCATAACCAAGATCTTCCATAACCAAGATCTTGCCTAACCAAGATCTTGCCTAACCAAGATCTTGCATAAGCAAGATCTTCCGTAACCAAGTTCTTGCATAACCAAGATCATGCATAACCAAGATCTTGCAAAACCGAGTTCTTGCATAACCAAGATCTTGCATAACCAAGATCTTGCCTAACCAAGGGCTTGCACAACCAAGATCTTGCATAACCAAGATCTTGCCTAACCAAGATATTGCCTAACCAAGATCTTCCCTAACCAAGACCTTCTATAACCAAGATCCTGCATAACCAAGTTCTTCCATAACCAAGATCTTCCATAACCAAGATCTTGCATAACAAGGATATTGCATAACCAAGATCTTCCCTAACCAAGAACTTGCCTAACCAAGATCTTGCATAACCAAGATCTTGCATAACCAAGATCTTCCATAACCAAGATCTTGCATAACCAAGATCTTCCATAACCAAGATCTTGCATAACCAAGATCTTGCCTAACCAAGAACTTGCCTAACCAAGATCTTGCCTAACAAAGATATTGCATAACCAAGATCTTGCCTAACCAAGATCTTGCATAACCAAGATCTTCCCTAACCAAGATCTTGAATAACCAAGATCATGCATAACCAAGATCTTGCATAACCAAGTTCATGCATAACCAAGATCTTGCATAACCAAGATCTTGCCTAACCAAGATCTTGCCTAACCAATATCTTGCATAACCAAGATCTTGCATAACCAAGATCATGCATAACAAAGATCTTGCATAACCAAGATCTTGCATAACCAAGATCTTGCATAACCAAGATCTTGCCTAACTAAGATCTTGCATAACCAAGATCTTCCCTAACCAAGATCTTGCATAACCAAGATCTTCCATAACCAAGATCATGCATAACCAAGATCTTGCATAACCAAGATCTTCCATAACCAAGATCTTGCCTAACCAAGATCTTGCATAACCAAGATCTTGCCTAACCAAGATCTTGCCTAACCAAGATCTTGCATAACCAAGATCTTGCATAACAAAGATCAAGCATAACCAAAATCATGCATAACCAAGTTCTTGCATAACCAAGATCTTGCATAACCAAGATCTTGCTTTACCAAGATCATGCATAACCAAGATCTTGCATAACCAAGATCTCGCATAAACAATATCTTGCATAACCAAGATCTTGCCTAACCAAGATCTTGCCTAACCAAGATCTTGCATAACCAAGATCTTACATAACCAAGATCATGCATAACCAAGATCTTGCATAAACAAGTTCTTGCATAACCAAGATCTTGCATAACCAAGATCTTGCCTAACCAAGATCTTGCATAACCAAGATCTTCCCTAACCAAGATCTTGCATAACCAAGATCATGCATAACCAAGATCTTGCCTAACCAAGAACTTGCCTAACCAAGATCTTGCATAACAAAGATCTTGCATAACCAAGATCTTGCCTAACCAAGATCTTGCATAACCAAGATCTTCCCTAACCAAGATCTTGCATAACCAAGATCATGCATAACCAAGATATTGCATAACCAAGATATTGCATAACCAAGATCTTGCATAACCAAGATCTTGCCTAACCAAGATATTGCATAACCAAGATATTGCATAACCAAGATATTGCAGAAGAAAGATCTTGCATAACCAAGATATTGCCTAACAAAGATCTTGCATAACCAAGATCTGGCATAACCAAGATTTTGACTAACCAAGATGTTGCATAGCCAAGATCTTGCATAACCAAGATCTGGCATAACCAAGATCTTCCCTAACCAAGATCTTGCATAACCAAGATCATGCATAACCAAGATATTGCATAACCAAGATATTGCATAACCAAGATCTTACATAACCAAGATCATGCATAACCAAGATCTTGCATAAACAAGTTCTTGCATAACCAAGATCTTGCATAACCAAGATCTTGCCTAACCAAGATCTTGCATAACCAAGATCTTCCCTAACCAAGATCTTGCATAACCAAGATCATGCATAACCAAGATCTTGCCTAACCAAGATCTTGCATAACCAAGATCTTGCATAACCAAGATCTTGCCTAACCAAGATCTTGCATAACCAAGATCTTGCCTAACCAAGATCTTGCATAACCAAGATCTTACATAACCAAGATCATGCATAACCAAGATCTTGCATAAACAAGTTCTTGCATAACCAAGATCTTGCATAACCAAGATCTTGCCTAACCAAGATCTTGCATAACCAAGATCTTCCCTAACCAAGATCTTGCATAACCAAGATCATGCATAACCAAGATTTTGCCTAACCAAGATCTTGCATAACAAAGATCTTGCATAACCAAGATCTTGCCTAACCAAGATCTTGCATAACCAAGATCTTCCCTAACCAAGATCTTGCATAACCAAGATCATGCATAACCAAGATATTGCATAACCAAGATATTGCATAACCAAGATCTTGCATAACCAAGATCTTGCCTAACCAAGATATTGCATAACCAAGATATTGCATAACCAAGATATTGCAGAACAAAGATCTTGCATAACCAAGATATTCCCTAACAAAGATCTTGCATAACCAAGATCTGGCATAACCAAGATTTTGACTAACCAAGATGTTGCATAGCCAAGATCTTGCATAACCAAGATCTGGCATAACCAAGATTTTGACTAACCAAGATGTTGCATAGCCAAGATCTTCCCTAACGAAAATCATGCATAACCAAGATCTTGCATAACCAAGATCTTGCATAACCAACATCTTCCTTAAGCAAGATCTTGGCTAACGAAGTTCTCGCATAACCAAGATCTTGCCTAACCAAGATATTGCACAACCAAGATCTTGCATAACCAAGATCTTGCCTAACCAAGATATTGCCTAACCAAGATCTTCCCTAACCAAGACCTTCTATAACCAAGATCCTGCATAACCAAGTTCTTCCATAACCAAGATCTTCCATAACCAAGATCTTGCATAACCAAGATCTTGCATAACAAGGATATTGCATAACAAAGATCTTCCCTAACCAAGAACTTGCCTAACCAAGATCTTGCATAACCAAGATCTTGCATAACCAAGATCTTCCATAACCAAGATCTTGCATAACCAAGATCTTGCATAACCAAGATCTTGCATAACCAAGATCTTGCCTAACCAAGAACTTGCCTAACCAAGATCTTGCATAACCAAGATCTTCCATAACCAAGATCTTGCCTTACCAAGATCTTGCATAACCAAGATCTTGCATAACCAAGATCTTGCATAACCAAGATCTTGCCTAACCAAGAACTTGCCTAACCAAGATCTTGCATAACCAAGATCTTCCATAACCAAGATCTTGCCTAACCAAGATCTTGCCTAACCAAGATCTTGCATAAGCAAGATCTTCCGTAACCAAGTTCTTGCATAACCAAGATCATGCATAACAAAGATCTTGCAAAACCAAGTTCTTGCATAACCAAGATCTTGCATAACCAAGATCTTGCCTAACCAAGAGCTTGCACAACCAAGATCTTGCATAACCAAGATCTTGCCTAACCAAGATATTGCCTAACCAAGATCTTCCCTAACCAAGACCTTCTATAACCAAGATCCTGCATAACCAAGTTCTTCCATAACCAAGATCTTCCATAACCAAGATCTTGCATAACCAAGATCTTGCATAACAAGGATATTGCATAACCAAGATCTTCCCTAACCAAGAACTTGCCTAACCAAGATCTTGCATAACCAAGATCTTGCATAACCAAGATCTTCCATAACCAAGATCTTGCATAACCAAGATCTTCCATAACCAAGATCTTGCATAACCAAGATCTTGCCTAACCAAGAACTTGCCTAACCAAGATCTTGCCTAACAAAGATATTGCATAACCAAGATCTTGCCTAACCAAGATCTTGCATAACCAAGATCTTCCCTAACCAAGATCTTGAATAACCAAGATCATGCATAACCAAGATCTTGCATAACCAATATCTTGCATAACCAAGATCTTGCATAACCAAGATCATGCATAACAAAGATCTTGCATAACCAAGATCTTGCATAACCAAGATCTTGCATAACCAAGATCTTGCCTAACCAAGATCTTGCATAACCAAGATCTTCCCTAACCAAGATCTTGCATAACCAAGATCTTCCATAACCAAGATCATGCATAACCAAGATCTTGCATAACCAAGATCTTCCATAACCAAGATCTTGCCTAACCAAGATCTTGCATAACCAAGATCTTGCATAACCAAGATCTTGCCTAACCAAGATCTTGCCTAACCAAGATCTTGCATAACCAAGATCTTGCATAACAAAGATCAAGCATAACCAAAATCATGCATAACCAAGTTCTTCCATAACCAAGATCTTGCATAACCAAGATCTTCCCTAACCAAGATCTTGAATAACCAAGATCATGCATAACCAAGATCTTGCATAACCAAGTTCTTGCATAACCAAGATCTTGCATAACCAAGATCTTGCCTAACCAAGATCTTGCCTAACCAATATCTTGCATAACCAAGATCTTGCATAACCAAGATCATGCATAACAAAGATCTTGCATAACCAAGTTCTTGCATACCCAAGATCTTGCATAACCAAGATCTTGCCTAACCAAGAACTTGCCTAACCAAGATCTTGCCTAACCAAGATCTTGCATAACCAAGATCTTCCCTAACCAAGATCTTGAATAACCAAGATCATGCATAACCAAGATCTTGCATAACCAAGTTCTTGCATAACCAAGATCTTGCATAACCAAGATCTTGCCTAACCAAGATCTTGCCTAACCAATATCTTGCATAACCAAGATCTTGCATAACCAAGATCATGCATAACAAAGATCTTGCATAACCAAGATCTTGCATAACCAAGATCTTGCATAACCAAGATCTTGCCTAACCAAGATCTTGCATAACCAAGATCTTCCCTAACCAAGATCTTGCATAACCAAGATCTTCCATAACCAAGATCATGCATAACCAAGATCTTGCATAACCAAGATCTTCCATAACCAAGATCTTGCCTAACCAAGATCTTGCATAACCAAGATCTTGCATAACCAAGATCTTGCCTAACCAAGATCTTGCCTAACCAAGATCTTGCATAACCAAGATCTTGCATAACAAAGATCAAGCATAACCAAAATCATGCATAACCAAGTTCTTCCATAACCAAGATCTTGCATAACCAAGATCTTCCCTAACCAAGATCTTGAATAACCAAGATCATGCATAACCAAGATCTTGCATAACCAAGTTCTTGCATAACCAAGATCTTGCATAACCAAGATCTTGCCTAACCAAGATCTTGCCTAACCAATATCTTGCATAACCAAGATCTTGCATAACCAAGATCATGCATAACAAAGATCTTGCATAACCAAGTTCTTGCATACCCAAGATCTTGCATAACCAAGATCTTGCCTAACCAAGAACTTGCCTAACCAAGATCTTGCCTAACAAAGATATTGCATAACCAAGATCTTGCCTAACCAAGATCTTGCATAACCAAGATCTTCCCTAACCAAGATCTTGAAAAAACAAGATCATGCATAACCAAGATCTTGCATAACCAAGTTCTTGCATAACCAAGATCTTGCATAACCAAGATCTTGCCTAACCAAGATCTTGCCTAACCAATATCTTGCATAACCAAGATCTTGCATAACCAAGATCATGCATAAAAAAGATCTTGCATAACCAAGTTCTTGCATAACCAAGATCTTGCATAACCAAGATCTTGCCAAACCAAGAACTTGCCTAACCAAGATCTTGCATAACCAAGATCTTGCCTAACCAAGATCTTCCATAACCAAGATCTTGCCTAAACAAGATCTTGCATAACCAAGATCCTCCCTAACAAAGATCTTGCATAACCAAGATCATGCATAACCAAGATCTTGCATAACCAAGTTCTTGCATAACCAAGATCTTGCATAACCAAGATCTTGCCAAACCAAGAACTTGCCTAACCAAGATCTTGCATAACCAAGATCTTGCCTAACCAAGATCTTGCATAACCAAGATCTTCCCTAACCAAGATCTTGAATAACCAAGATCATGCATAACCAAGATCTTGCATAACCAAGTTCTTGCATAACCAAGATCTTGCATAACCAAGATCTTGCCTAACCAAGATCTTGCCTAACCAATATCTTGCATAACCAAGATCTTGCATAACCAAGATCATGCATAACAAAGATCTTGCATAACCAAGTTCTTGCATAACCAAGATCTTGCATAACCAAGATCTTGCCTAACCAAGAACTTGCCTAACCAAGATCTTGCCTAACAAAGATATTGCATAACCAAGATCTTGCCTAACCAAGATCTTGCATAACCAAGATCTTCCCTAACCAAGATCTTGAAAAAACAAGATCATGCATAACCAAGATCTTGCATAACCAAGTTCTTGCATAACCAAGATCTTGCATAACCAAGATCTTGCCTAACCAAGATCTTGCCTAACCAATATCTTGCATAACCAAGATCTTGCATAACCAAGATCATGCATAAAAAAGATCTTGCATAACCAAGTTCTTGCATAACCAAGATCTTGCATAACCAAGATCTTGCCAAACCAAGAACTTGCCTAACCAAGATCTTGCATAACCAAGATCTTGCCTAACCAAGATCTTCCATAACCAAGATCTTGCCTAAACAAGATCTTGCATAACCAAGATCCTCCCTAACAAAGATCTTGCATAACCAAGATCATGCATAACCAAGATCTTGCATAACCAAGTTCTTGCATAACCAAGATCTTGCATAACCAAGATCTTGCTTTTCCAAGATCATGCAAAACCAAGATCTTGCATAACCAAGATCTTGCCTAACCAAGATCTTGCTTTACCAAGATCATGCAAAACCAAGATCTTGCATAACCAAGATCTTGCATAACCAAGATCTTGCCTAACCAAATTCTTGCCTAACCAAGATCTTGCATAACCAAGATCATGCATAACCAAGATCTTGCATAACCAAGTTCTTGCATAACCAAGATCTTGCATAACCAAGATCTTGCCTAACCAAATTCTTGCCTAACCAAGATCTTGCATAACCAAGATCATGCATAACCAAGAACTTGCATAACCAAGATCTTCCCTAACCAAGATCTTGAATAACCAAGATCATGCATAACCAAGATCTTGCATAACCAAGTTCTTGCATAACCAAGATATTGCATAACCAAGATCTTGCCTAACCAAGATCTTGCATAACCTAGATCTTTACTAACCAAGATCTTGAATAACCAAGATCATGCATAACCAAGATCTTGCATAACCAAGAACTTGCATAACCAAGATCTTGCATAACCAAGATCATGCATAACCAAGATCTTGCATAACCAAGATCTTGCCAAACCAAGAACTTGCCTAACCAAGATCTTGCATAACCAAGATCATGCCTAACCAAGATCTTGCATAACCAAGATCTTGCATAACCAAGATCTTGCCTAACCAAGATCTTGCATAACAAAGATCTTGCCTAAACAAGATCTTGCATAACCAAGATCCTCCCTAACAAAGATCTTGCATAACCAAGATCATGCATAACCAAGATCTTGCATAACCAAGTTCTTGCATAACCAAGATCTTGCATAACCAAGATCATGCATAACCAAGATCTTGCATAACCAAGATCTTGCCTAACCAAGAACTTGCCTAACCAAGATCTTGCATAACCAAGATCTTGCATAACCAAGATCTTGCCTAACCAAGATCTTGCATAACCAAGATCTTCCCTAACCAAGATCTTGAATAACCAAGATCATGCATAACCAAGATCTTGCATAACCAAGTTCTTGCATAACCAAGATCTTGCATAACCAAGATCTTGCCTAACCACGATCTTGCCTAACCAATATCTTGCATAACCAAGATCTTGCATAACCAAGATCATGCATAACAAAGATCTTGCATAACCAAGATCTTGCATAACCAAGAACTTGCCTAACCAAGATCTTGAATAACCAAGATCATGCATAACCAAGATCTTGCATAACCAAGTTCTTGCATAACCAAGATCTTGCATAACCAAGATCTTGCCTAACCAAGATCTTGCCTAACCAATATCTTGCATAACCAAGATCTTGCATAACCAAGATCATGCATAAAAAAGATCTTGCATAACCAAGTTCTTGCATAACCAAGATCTTGCATAACCAAGATCTTGCCTAACCAAGATCTTCCATAACCAAGATCTTGCCTAAACAAGATCTTGCCTAACCAAGATCTTCCCTAACCAAGATCTTCCATAACCAAGATCATGCCTAACCAAGATCTTGCATAACCAAGTTCTTGCCTAACCAAGATCTTGCATAACCAAGATAATGCATAACCAAAATCTTGCATAACCAAGATCTTCCCTAACCAAGATTTTCCATAACCAAGATCATGCCTAACCAAGATCTTGCATAACCAAGATCTTGCATAACCAAGATCTTGCATAACCAAGATCTTGCCTAACCAAGATCTTGCCTAACCAAGATCTTGCATAACCAAGATCATGCATAACCAAGATCTTGCATAACCAAGTTCTTGCATAACCAAGATCTTGCACAACCAAGATCTTGCCTAACCAAGATCTTGCATAACCAAGATCTTGCATAACCAAGATCATGCATAACCAAGATCTTGCATAACCAAGTTCTTGCATAACCAAGATCTTGCATAACCAAGATCTTGCCTAACTAAGAACTTGCCTAACCAAGATCTTGCATAACAAAGATCTTGCATAACCAAGATCTTGCCTAACCAAGATCTTGCATAACCAAGATCTTCCCTAACCAAGATCTTGCATAACCAAGATCATGCATAACCAAGATCTTGCCTAACCAAGAACTTGCGTAACCAAGATCTTCCATAACAAAGATCTTGCATAACCAAGATCTTGCCTAACCAAGAACTTATATAACCAAGATCTTCCCTTACCAAGAACTTGCCTAACCAAGATCTTGCATAACAAAGATCTTGCATAACCAAGATCTTGCCTAACCAAGATCTTGCATAACCAAGATCTTCCCCAACCAAGATCTTGCATAACCAAGATCATGCATAACCAAGATCTTGCATAACCAAGTTCTTCCATAACCAAGATCTTGCATAACCAAGATCTTGCCCAACCAAGATATTGCATAACCAAGATATTGCATAACCAAGATCTTGCCTAACCAAGATCTTGCATAAGCAAGATCTTCCCTAACCAAGATCTTGCATAACCAAGATCATGCATAACCAAGATCTTGCATAACCAAGTTCTTGCATAACCAAGATCTTGCACAACCAAGATCTTGCCTAACCAAGATCTTGCATAACCAAGATCTTGCCTAACCAAGATCTTGCCTAACCAAGATCTTGCATAACCAAGATCTTCCATAACCAAGATCATGCATAACCAAGATCTTGCATAACCAAGATCTTGCATAACCAAGATCTTCCATAACCAAGATCATGCCTAACCAAGATCATGCATAACCAAGATCTTGCCTAACCAAGATCTTCCCTAACCAAGATCTTCCATAACCAAGATCATGCCTAACCAAGATCTTGCATAACCAATTTCTTGTGTAACCAAGATCTTGCATAACCAAGATAATGCATAACCAAAATCTTGCATAACCAAGATCTTCCCTAACCAAGATCTTCCATAACCAAGATCATGCCTAACCAAGATCTTGCATAACCAAGTTCTTGCCTAACCAAGATCTTGCATAACCAAGATAATGCATAACCAAGAACTTGCCTAACCAAGATCTTGCATAACCAAGATCTTGCATAACCAAGATCTTGCATAACCAAGATCTTGCATAGCCAAGATCTTCCCTCACCAAGATCTTGCATAACCAAGATCATGCATAACCAAGATCTTGCCTAACCAAGAACTTGCCTAACCAAGATCTTGCCTAACAAAGATATTGCATAACCAAGATCTTGAATAACCAAGATCTTGCATAACCAAGATCTTGAATAACCAAGATCTTGCATAACCAAGATCTTGCATAACCAAGATCATGCATAACAAGGATCTTGCATAACCAAGTTCTTGCATAACCAAGATCTTGCATAACCAAGATCTTGCCTAACCAAGAACTTGCCTAACCAAGATCTTGCCTAACAAAGATATTGCATAACCAAGATCTTGCCTAACCAAGATCTTGAATAACCAAGATCATGCATAACAAAGATCTTGCATAACCAAGTTCTTGCATAACCAAGATCTTGCATAACCAAGATCTTGCCTAACCAAGAACTTGCCTAACCAAGATCTTGCATAACCAAGATCTTGCATAACCAAGATCTTGCCTAACCAAGATCTTGCCTAACCAATATCTTGCATAACCAAGATCTTGCATAACCAAGATCATGCATAAAAAAGATCTTGCATAACCAAGTTCTTGCATAACCAAGATCTTGCATAACCAAGATCTTCCCTAACCAAGATCTTGAATAACCAAGATCATGCATAACCAAGATCTTGCATAACCAAGTTCTTGCATAACCAAGATCTTGCATAACCAAGATCTTGCCTAACCAAGATCTTGCCTAACCAATATCTTGCATAACCAAGATCTTGCATAACCAAGATCATGCATAAAAAAGATCTTGCATAACCAAGTTCTTGCATAACCAAGATCTTGCATAACCAAGATCTTGCCAAACCAAGAACTTGCCTAACCAAGATCTTGCATAACCAAGATCTTGCCTAACCAAGATCTTCCATAACCAAGATCTTGCCTAAACAAGATCTTGCATAACCAAGATCCTCCCTAACAAAGATCTTGCATAACCAAGATCATGCATAACCAAGATCTTGCATAACCAAGATCTTGCTTTACCAAGATCATGCAAAACCAAGATCTTGCATAACCAAGATCTTGCATAACCAAGATCTTGCATAACAAAGATCTTGCCTAACCAAGATCTTGCTTTACCAAGATCATGCAAAACCAAGATCTTGCATAACCAAGATCTTGCATAACCAAGATCTTGCCTAACCAAAGTCTTGCCTAACCAAGATCTTGCATAACCAAGATCATGCATAACCAAGATCTTGCATAACCAAGTTCTTGCATAACCAAGATCTTGCACAACCAAGATCTTGCCTAACCAAGATCTTGCATAACCAAGATCTTGCATAACCAAGATCATGCATAACCAAGATCTTGCATAACCAAGTTCTTGCATAACCAAGATCTTGCATAACCAAGATCTTGCCTAACTAAGAACTTGCCTAACCAAGATCTTGCATAACAAAGATCTTGCATAACCAAGATCTTGCCTAACCAAGATCTTGCATAACCAAGATCTTCCCTAACCAAGATCTTGCATAACCAAGATCATGCATAACCAAGATCTTGCCTAACCAAGAACTTGCGTAACCAAGATCTTCCATAACAAAGATCTTGCATAACCAAGATCTTGCCTAACCAAGAACTTATATAACCAAGATCTTCCCTTACCAAGAACTTGCCTAACCAAGATCTTGCATAAAAAAGATCTTGCATAACCAAGTTCTTCCATAACCAAGATCTTGCATAACCAAGATCTTGCCAAACCAAGAACTTGCCTAACCAAGATCTTGCATAACCAAGATCTTGCCTAACCAAGATCTTGCATAACCAAGATCTTGCATAGCCAAGATCTTCCCTCACCAAGATCATGCATAACCAAGATCTTGCCTAACCAAGAACTTGCCTAACCAAGATCTTGCCTAACAAAGATATTGCATAACCAAGATCTTGAATAACCAAGATCTTGCATAACCAAGATAATGCATAACCAAAATCTTGCATAACCAAGATCTTCCCTAACCAAGATCTTCCATAACCAAGATCATGCATAACCAAGATCTTGCATAACCAAGATCTTGCATAACCAAGATCTTCCATAACCAAGATCATGCCTAACCAAGATCATGCATAACCAAGATCTTGCCTAACCAAGATCTTCCCTAACCAAGATCTTCCATAACCAAGATCATGCCTAACCAAGATCTTGCATAACCAATTTCTTGTGTAACCAAGATCTTGCATAACCAAGATAATGCATAACCAAGATCTTCCCTAAACAAGATCTTGCATAACCAAGATCATGCATAACCAAGATCTTGCATAAACAAGATCTTCCCTAACCAAGATCTTGCATAACCAAGATCATGCATAACCAAGATCTTGCCTAACCAAGAACTTGCCTAACCAAGATCTTGCATAACAAAGATCTTGCATAACCAAGATCTTGCCTAACCAAGATCTTGCATAACCAAGATCTTCCCTAACCAAGATCTTGCATAACCAAGATCATGCATAACCAAGATCTTGCATAACCAAGTTCTTGCATGACCAAGATCTTGCATAACCAAGTTCTTGCATAACCAAGATCTTCCATAACCAAGATCTTGCTTTACCAAGATCATGCAAAACCAAGATCTTGCATAACCAAGATCTTGCATAACCAAGATCTTGCCTAACCAAGATCTTGCCTAACCAAGATCTTGCATAACCAAGATCTTACATAACCAAGATCATGCATAACCAAGATCTTGCATAAACAAGTTCTTGCATAACCAAGATCTTGCATAACCAAGATCTTGCCTAACCAAGATCTTGCATAACCAAGATCTTCCCTAACCAAGATCTTGCATAACCAAGATCATGCATAACCAAGATCTTGCCTAACCAAGAACTTGCCTAACCAAGATCTTGCATAACAAAGATCTTGCATAACCAATATCTTGCCTAACCAAGATCTTGCATAACCAAGATCTTCCCTAACCAAGATCTTGCATAACCAAGATCATGCATAACCAAGATATTGCATAACCAAGATATTGCATAACCAAGATCTTGCATAACCAAGATCTTGCCTAACCAAGATATTGCATAACCAAGATATTGCATAACCAAGATATTGCAGAACAAAGATCTTGCATAACCAAGATATTCCCTAACAAAGATCTTGCATAACCAAGATCTGGCATAACCAAGATTTTGACTAACCAAGATGTTGCATAGCCAAGATCTTCCCTAACGAAAATCATGCATAACCAAGATCTTGCCTAACCAAGAACTTGCCTAACCAAGATCTTGCATAACAAAGATCTTGCATAACCAAGATCTTGCCTAACCAAGATCTTGCATAACCAAGATCTTCCCTAACCAAGATCTTGCATAACCAAGATCATGCATAACCAAGATATTGCATAACCAAGATATTGCATAACCAAGATCTTGCATAACCAAGATCTTGCCTAACCAAGATCTTGCATAACCAAGATCTTACATAACCAAGATCATGCATAACCAAGATCTTGCATAAACAAGTTCTTGCATAACCAAGATCTTGCATAACCAAGATCTTGCCTAACCAAGATCTTGCATAACCAAGATCTTCCCTAACCAAGATCTTGCATAACCAAGATCATGCATAACCAAGATCTTGCCTAACCAAGAACTTGCCTAACCAAGATCTTGCATAACAAAGATCTTGCATAACCAAGATCTTGCCTAACCAAGATCTTGCATAACCAAGATCTTCCCTAACCAAGATCTTGCATAACCAAGATCATGCATAACCAAGATATTGCATAACCAAGATATTGCATAACCAAGATCTTGCATAACCAAGATCTTCCCTAACCAAGATTTTGCATAACCAAGATATTGCATAACCAAGATATTGCAGAGCAAAGATCTTGCATAACCAAGATATTCCCTAACAAAGATCTTGCATAACCAAGATCTGGCATAACCAAGATTTTGACTAACCAAGATGTTGCATAGCCAAGATCTTGCATAACCAAGATCTGGCATAACCAAGATTTTGACTAACCAAGATGTTGCATAGCCAAGATCTTCCCTAACGAAAATCATGCATAACCAAGATCTTGCATAACCAAGATCTTGCATAACCAACATCTTCCTTAAGCAAGATCTTGGCTAACGAAGTTCTCGCATAACCAAGATCTTGCCTAACCAAGATATTGCACAACCAAGATCTTGCATAACCAAGATCTTGCCTAACCAAGATATTGCCTAACCAAGATCTTCCCTAACCAAGACCTTCTATAACCAAGATCCTGCATAACCAAGTTCTTCCATAACCAAGATCTTCCATAACCAAGATCTTGCATAACCAAGATCTTGCATAACAAGGATATTGCATAACCAAGATCTTCCCTAACCAAGAACTTGCCTAACCAAGATCTTGCATAACCAAGATCTTGCATAACCAAGATCTTCCATAACCAAGATCTTGCATAACCAAGATCTTGCATAACCAAGATCTTGCATAACCAAGATCTTGCCTAACCAAGAACTTGCCTACCAAAGATCTTGCATAACCAAGATCTTCCATAACCAAGATCTTGCCTAACCAAGATCTTGCATAACCAAGATCTTGCATAACCAAGATCTTGCATAACCAAGATCTTGCCTAACCAAGAACTTGCCTAACCAAGATCTTGCATAACCAAGATCTTCCATAACCAAGATCTTGCCTAACCAAGATCTTGCCTAACCAAGATCTTGCATAAGCAAGATCTTCCGTAACCAAGTTCTTGCATAACCAAGATCATGCATAACCAAGATCTTGCAAAACCGAGTTCTTGCATAACCAAGATCTTGCATAACCAAGATCTTGCCTAACCAAGGGCTTGCACAACCAAGATCTTGCATAACCAAGATCTTGCCTAACCAAGATATTGCCTAACAAAGATCTTCCCTAACCAAGACCTTCTATAACCAAGATCCTGCATAACCAAGTTCTTCCATAACCAAGATCTTCCATAACCAAGATCTTGCATAACAAGGATATTGCATAACCAAGATCTTCCCTAACCAAGAACTTGCCTAACCAAGATCTTGCATAACCAAGATCTTGCATAACCAAGATCTTCCATAACCAAGATCTTGCATAACCAAGATCTTCCATAACCAAGATCTTGCATAACCAAGATCTTGCCTAACCAAGAACTTGCCTAACCAAGATCTTGCCTAACAAAGATATTGCATAACCAAGATCTTGCCTAACCAAGATCTTGCATAACCAAGATCTTCCCTAACCAAGATCTTGAATAACCAAGATCATGCATAACCAAGATCTTGCATAACCAAGTTCTTGCATAACCAAGATCTTGCATAACCAAGATCTTGCCTAACCAAGATCTTGCCTAACCAATATCTTGCATAACCAAGATCTTGCATAACCAAGATCATGCATAACAAAGATCTTGCATAACCAAGATCTTGCATAACCAAGATCTTGCATAACCAAGATCTTGCCTAACCAAGATCTTGCATAACCAAGATCTTCCCTAACCAAGATCTTGCATAACCAAGATCTTCCATAACCAAGATCATGCATAACCAAGATCTTGCATAACCAAGATCTTCCATAACCAAGATCTTGCCTAACCAAGATCTTGCATAACCAAGATCTTGCATAACCAAGATCTTGCCTAACCAAGATCTTGCCTAACCAAGATCTTGCATAACCAAGATCTTGCATAACAAAGATCAAGCATAACCAAAATCATGCATAACCAAGTTCTTGCATAACCAAGATCTTGCTTAACCAAGATCTTGCTTTACCAAGATCATGCATAACCAAGATCTTGCATAACCAAGATCTCGCATAAACAATATCTTGCATAACCAAGATCTTGCCTAACCAAGATCTTGCCTAACCAAGATCTTGCATAACCAAGATCTTACATAACCAAGATCATGCATAACCAAGATCTTGCATAAACAAGTTCTTGCATAACCAAGATCTTGCATAACCAAGATCTTGCCTAACCAAGATCTTGCATAACCAAGATCTTCCCTAACCAAGATCTTGCATAACCAAGATCATGCATAACCAAGATCTTGCCTAACCAAGAACTTGCCTAACCAAGATCTTGCATAACAAAGATCTTGCATAACCAAGATCTTGCCTAACCAAGATCTTGCATAACCAAGATCTTCCCTAACCAAGATCTTGCATAACCAAGATCATGCATAACCAAGATATTGCATAACCAAGATATTGCATAACCAAGATCTTGCATAACCAAGATCTTGCCTAACCAAGATATTGCATAACCAAGATATTGCATAACCAAGATATTGCAGAACAAAGATCTTGCATAACCAAGATATTCCCTAACAAAGATCTTGCATAACCAAGATCTGGCATAACCAAGATTTTGACTAACCAAGATGTTGCATAGCCAAGATCTTGCATAACCAAGATCTGGCATAACCAAGATCTTCCCTAACCAAGATCTTGCATAACCAAGATCATGCATAACCAAGATATTGCATAACCAAGATATTGCATAACCAAGATCTTGCATAACCAAGATCTTGCCTAACCAAGATCTTGCATAACCAAGATCTTACATAACCAAGATCATGCATAACCAAGATCTTGCATAAACAAGTTCTTGCATAACCAAGATCTTGCATAACCAAGATCTTGCCTAACCAAGATCTTGCATAACCAAGATCTTCCCTAACCAAGATCTTGCATAACCAAGATCATGCATAACCAAGATCTTGCCTAACCAAGATCTTGCATAACAAAGATCTTGCATAACCAAGATCTTGCCTAACCAAGATCTTGCATAACCAAGATCTTGCCTAACCAAGATCTTGCATAACCAAGATCTTACATAACCAAGATCATGCATAACCAAGATCTTGCATAAACAAGTTCTTGCATAACCAAGATCTTGCATAACCAAGATCTTGCCTAACCAAGATCTTGCATAACCAAGATCTTCCCTAACCAAGATCTTGCATAACCAAGATCATGCATAACCAAGATTTTGCCTAACCAAGATCTTGCATAACAAAGATCTTGCATAACCAAGATCTTGCCTAACCAAGATCTTGCATAACCAAGATCTTCCCTAACCAAGATCTTGCATAACCAAGATCATGCATAACCAAGATATTGCATAACCAAGATATTGCATAACCAAGATCTTGCATAACCAAGATCTTGCCTAACCAAGATATTGCATAACCAAGATATTGCATAACCAAGATATTGCAGAACAAAGATCTTGCATAACCAAGATATTCCCTAACAAAGATCTTGCATAACCAAGATCTGGCATAACCAAGATTTTGACTAACCAAGATGTTGCATAGCCAAGATCTTGCATAACCAAGATCTGGCATAACCAAGATTTTGACTAACCAAGATGTTGCATAGCCAAGATCTTCCCTAACGAAAATCATGCATAACCAAGATCTTGCATAACCAAGATCTTGCATAACCAACATCTTCCTTAAGCAAGATCTTGGCTAACGAAGTTCTCGCATAACCAAGATCTTGCCTAACCAAGATATTGCACAACCAAGATCTTGCATAACCAAGATCTTGCCTAACCAAGATATTGCCTAACCAAGATCTTCCCTAACCAAGACCTTCTATAACCAAGATCCTGCATAACCAAGTTCTTCCATAACCAAGATCTTCCATAACCAAGATCTTGCATAACCAAGATCTTGCATAACAAGGATATTGCATAACCAAGATCTTCCCTAACCAAGAACTTGCCTAACCAAGATCTTGCATAACCAAGATCTTGCATAACCAAGATCTTCCATAACCAAGATCTTGCATAACCAAGATCTTGCATAACCAAGATCTTGCATAACCAAGATCTTGCCTAACCAAGAACTTGCCTACCAAAGATCTTGCATAACCAAGATCTTCCATAACCAAGATCTTGCCTAACCAAGATCTTGCATAACCAAGATCTTGCATAACCAAGATCTTGCATAACCAAGATCTTGCCTAACCAAGAACTTGCCTAACCAAGATCTTGCATAACCAAGATCTTCCATAACCAAGATCTTGCCTAACCAAGATCTTGCCTAACCAAGATCTTGCATAAGCAAGATCTTCCGTAACCAAGTTCTTGCATAACCAAGATCATGCATAACCAAGATCTTGCAAAACCGAGTTCTTGCATAACCAAGATCTTGCATAACCAAGATCTTGCCTAACCAAGGGCTTGCACAACCAAGATCTTGCATAACCAAGATCTTGCCTAACCAAGATATTGCCTAACCAAGATCTTCCCTAACCAAGACCTTCTATAACCAAGATCCTGCATAACCAAGTTCTTCCATAACCAAGATCTTCCATAACCAAGATCTTGCATAACAAGGATATTGCATAACCAAGATCTTCCCTAACCAAGAACTTGCCTAACCAAGATCTTGCATAACCAAGATCTTGCATAACCAAGATCTTCCATAACCAAGATCTTGCATAACCAAGATCTTCCATAACCAAGATCTTGCATAACCAAGATCTTGCCTAACCAAGAACTTGCCTAACCAAGATCTTGCCTAACAAAGATATTGCATAACCAAGATCTTGCCTAACCAAGATCTTGCATAACCAAGATCTTCCCTAACCAAGATCTTGAATAACCAAGATCATGCATAACCAAGATCTTGCATAACCAAGTTCATGCATAACCAAGATCTTGCATAACCAAGATCTTGCCTAACCAAGATCTTGCCTAACCAATATCTTGCATAACCAAGATCTTGCATAACCAAGATCATGCATAACAAAGATCTTGCATAACCAAGATCTTGCATAACCAAGATCTTGCATAACCAAGATCTTGCCTAACTAAGATCTTGCATAACCAAGATCTTCCCTAACCAAGATCTTGCATAACCAAGATCTTCCATAACCAAGATCATGCATAACCAAGATCTTGCATAACCAAGATCTTCCATAACCAAGATCTTGCCTAACCAAGATCTTGCATAACCAAGATCTTGCCTAACCAAGATCTTGCCTAACCAAGATCTTGCATAACCAAGATCTTGCATAACAAAGATCAAGCATAACCAAAATCATGCATAACCAAGTTCTTGCATAACCAAGATCTTGCATAACCAAGATCTTGCTTTACCAAGATCATGCATAACCAAGATCTTGCATAACCAAGATCTCGCATAAACAATATCTTGCATAACCAAGATCTTGCCTAACCAAGATCTTGCCTAACCAAGATCTTGCATAACCAAGATCTTACATAACCAAGATCATGCATAACCAAGATCTTGCATAAACAAGTTCTTGCATAACCAAGATCTTGCATAACCAAGATCTTGCCTAACCAAGATCTTGCATAACCAAGATCTTCCCTAACCAAGATCTTGCATAACCAAGATCATGCATAACCAAGATCTTGCCTAACCAAGAACTTGCCTAACCAAGATCTTGCATAACAAAGATCTTGCATAACCAAGATCTTGCCTAACCAAGATCTTGCATAACCAAGATCTTCCCTAACCAAGATCTTGCATAACCAAGATCATGCATAACCAAGATATTGCATAACCAAGATATTGCATAACCAAGATCTTGCATAACCAAGATCTTGCCTAACCAAGATATTGCATAACCAAGATATTGCATAACCAAGATATTGCAGAAGAAAGATCTTGCATAACCAAGATATTGCCTAACAAAGATCTTGCATAACCAAGATCTGGCATAACCAAGATTTTGACTAACCAAGATGTTGCATAGCCAAGATCTTGCATAACCAAGATCTGGCATAACCAAGATCTTCCCTAACCAAGATCTTGCATAACCAAGATCATGCATAACCAAGATATTGCATAACCAAGATATTGCATAACCAAGATCTTACATAACCAAGATCATGCATAACCAAGATCTTGCATAAACAAGTTCTTGCATAACCAAGATCTTGCATAACCAAGATCTTGCCTAACCAAGATCTTGCATAACCAAGATCTTCCCTAACCAAGATCTTGCATAACCAAGATCATGCATAACCAAGATCTTGCCTAACCAAGATCTTGCATAACCAAGATCTTGCATAACCAAGATCTTGCCTAACCAAGATCTTGCATAACCAAGATCTTGCCTAACCAAGATCTTGCATAACCAAGATCTTACATAACCAAGATCATGCATAACCAAGATCTTGCATAAACAAGTTCTTGCATAACCAAGATCTTGCATAACCAAGATCTTGCCTAACCAAGATCTTGCATAACCAAGATCTTCCCTAACCAAGATCTTGCATAACCAAGATCATGCATAACCAAGATTTTGCCTAACCAAGATCTTGCATAACAAAGATCTTGCATAACCAAGATCTTGCCTAACCAAGATCTTGCATAACCAAGATCTTCCCTAACCAAGATCTTGCATAACCAAGATCATGCATAACCAAGATATTGCATAACCAAGATATTGCATAACCAAGATCTTGCATAACCAAGATCTTGCCTAACCAAGATATTGCATAACCAAGATATTGCATAACCAAGATATTGCAGAACAAAGATCTTGCATAACCAAGATATTCCCTAACAAAGATCTTGCATAACCAAGATCTGGCATAACCAAGATTTTGACTAACCAAGATGTTGCATAGCCAAGATCTTGCATAACCAAGATCTGGCATAACCAAGATTTTGACTAACCAAGATGTTGCATAGCCAAGATCTTCCCTAACGAAAATCATGCATAACCAAGATCTTGCATAACCAAGATCTTGCATAACCAACATCTTCCTTAAGCAAGATCTTGGCTAACGAAGTTCTCGCATAACCAAGATCTTGCCTAACCAAGATATTGCACAACCAAGATCTTGCATAACCAAGATCTTGCCTAACCAAGATATTGCCTAACCAAGATCTTCCCTAACCAAGACCTTCTATAACCAAGATCCTGCATAACCAAGTTCTTCCATAACCAAGATCTTCCATAACCAAGATCTTGCATAACCAAGATCTTGCATAACAAGGATATTGCATAACAAAGATCTTCCCTAACCAAGAACTTGCCTAACCAAGATCTTGCATAACCAAGATCTTGCATAACCAAGATCTTCCATAACCAAGATCTTGCAGAACCAAGATCTTGCATAACCAAGATCTTGCATAACCAAGATCTTGCCTAACCAAGAACTTGCCTAACCAAGATCTTGCATAACCAAGATCTTCCATAACCAAGATCTTGCCTTACCAAGATCTTGCATAACCAAGATCTTGCATAACCAAGATCTTGCATAACCAAGATCTTGCCTAACCAAGAACTTGCCTAACCAAGATCTTGCATAACCAAGATCTTCCATAACCAAGATCTTGCCTAACCAAGATCTTGCCTAACCAAGATCTTGCATAAGCAAGATCTTCCGTAACCAAGTTCTTGCATAACCAAGATCATGCATAACAAAGATCTTGCAAAACCAAGTTCTTGCATAACCAAGATCTTGCATAACCAAGATCTTGCCTAACCAAGAGCTTGCACAACCAAGATCTTGCATAACCAAGATCTTGCCTAACCAAGATATTGCCTAACCAAGATCTTCCCTAACCAAGACCTTCTATAACCAAGATCCTGCATAACCAAGTTCTTCCATAACCAAGACCTTCCATAACCAAGATCTTGCATAACCAAGATCTTGCATAACAAGGATATTGCATAACCAAGATCTTCCCTAACCAAGAACTTGCCTAACCAAGATCTTGCATAACCAAGATCTTGCATAACCAAGATCTTCCATAACCAAGATCTTGCATAACCAAGATCTTCCATAACCAAGATCTTGCATAACCAAGATCTTGCCTAACCAAGAACTTGCCTAACCAAGATCTTGCCTAACAAAGATATTGCATAACCAAGATCTTGCCTAACCAAGATCTTGCATAACCAAGATCTTCCCTAACCAAGATCTTGAATAACCAAGATCATGCATAACCAAGATCTTGCATAACCAAGTTCTTGCATAACCAAGATCTTGCATAACCAAGATCTTGCCTAACCAAGATCTTGCCTAACCAATATCTTGCATAACCAAGATCTTGCATAACCAAGATCATGCATAACAAAGATCTTGCATAACCAAGATCTTGCATAACCAAGATCTTGCATAACCAAGATCTTGCCTAACCAAGATCTTGCATAACCAAGATCTTCCCTAACCAAGATCTTGCATAACCAAGATCTTCCATAACCAAGATCATGCATAACCAAGATCTTGCATAACCAAGATCTTCCATAACCAAGATCTTGCCTAACCAAGATCTTGCATAACCAAGATCTTGCATAACCAAGATCTTGCCTAACCAAGATCTTGCCTAACCAAGATCTTGCATAACCAAGATCTTGCATAACAAAGATCAAGCATAACCAAAATCATGCATAACCAAGTTCTTCCATAACCAAGATCTTGCATAACCAAGATCTTCCCTAACCAAGATCTTGAATAACCAAGATCATGCATAACCAAGATCTTGCATAACCAAGTTCTTGCATAACCAAGATCTTGCATAACCAAGATCTTGCCTAACCAAGATCTTGCCTAACCAATATCTTGCATAACCAAGATCTTGCATAACCAAGATCATGCATAACAAAGATCTTGCATAACCAAGTTCTTGCATACCCAAGATCTTGCATAACCAAGATCTTGCCTAACCAAGAACTTGCCTAACCAAGATCTTGCCTAACCAAGATCTTGCATAACCAAGATCTTCCCTAACCAAGATCTTGAATAACCAAGATCATGCATAACCAAGATCTTGCATAACCAAGTTCTTGCATAACCAAGATCTTGCATAACCAAGATCTTGCCTAACCAAGATCTTGCCTAACCAATATCTTGCATAACCAAGATCTTGCATAACCAAGATCATGCATAACAAAGATCTTGCATAACCAAGATCTTGCATAACCAAGATCTTGCATAACCAAGATCTTGCCTAACCAAGATCTTGCATAACCAAGATCTTCCCTAACCAAGATCTTGCATAACCAAGATCTTCCATAACCAAGATCATGCATAACCAAGATCTTGCATAACCAAGATCTTCCATAACCAAGATCTTGCCTAACCAAGATCTTGCATAACCAAGATCTTGCATAACCAAGATCTTGCCTAACCAAGATCTTGCCTAACCAAGATCTTGCATAACCAAGATCTTGCATAACAAAGATCAAGCATAACCAAAATCATGCATAACCAAGTTCTTCCATAACCAAGATCTTGCATAACCAAGATCTTCCCTAACCAAGATCTTGAATAACCAAGATCATGCATAACCAAGATCTTGCATAACCAAGTTCTTGCATAACCAAGATCTTGCATAACCAAGATCTTGCCTAACCAAGATCTTGCCTAACCAATATCTTGCATAACCAAGATCTTGCATAACCAAGATCATGCATAACAAAGATCTTGCATAACCAAGTTCTTGCATACCCAAGATCTTGCATAACCAAGATCTTGCCTAACCAAGAACTTGCCTAACCAAGATCTTGCCTAACAAAGATATTGCATAACCAAGATCTTGCCTAACCAAGATCTTGCATAACCAAGATCTTCCCTAACCAAGATCTTGAAAAAACAAGATCATGCATAACCAAGATCTTGCATAACCAAGTTCTTGCATAACCAAGATCTTGCATAACCAAGATCTTGCCTAACCAAGATCTTGCCTAACCAATATCTTGCATAACCAAGATCTTGCATAACCAAGATCATGCATAAAAAAGATCTTGCATAACCAAGTTCTTGCATAACCAAGATCTTGCATAACCAAGATCTTGCCAAACCAAGAACTTGCCTAACCAAGATCTTGCATAACCAAGATCTTGCCTAACCAAGATCTTCCATAACCAAGATCTTGCCTAAACAAGATCTTGCATAACCAAGATCCTCCCTAACAAAGATCTTGCATAACCAAGATCATGCATAACCAAGATCTTGCATAACCAAGTTCTTGCATAACCAAGATCTTGCATAACCAAGATCTTGCCAAACCAAGAACTTGCCTAACCAAGATCTTGCATAACCAAGATCTTGCCTAACCAAGATCTTGCATAACCAAGATCTTCCCTAACCAAGATCTTGAATAACCAAGATCATGCATAACCAAGATCTTGCATAACCAAGTTCTTGCATAACCAAGATCTTGCATAACCAAGATCTTGCCTAACCAAGATCTTGCCTAACCAATATCTTGCATAACCAAGATCTTGCATAACCAAGATCATGCATAACAAAGATCTTGCATAACCAAGTTCTTGCATAACCAAGATCTTGCATAACCAAGATCTTGCCTAACCAAGAACTTGCCTAACCAAGATCTTGCCTAACAAAGATATTGCATAACCAAGATCTTGCCTAACCAAGATCTTGCATAACCAAGATCTTCCCTAACCAAGATCTTGAAAAAACAAGATCATGCATAACCAAGATCTTGCATAACCAAGTTCTTGCATAACCAAGATCTTGCATAACCAAGATCTTGCCTAACCAAGATCTTGCCTAACCAATATCTTGCATAACCAAGATCTTGCATAACCAAGATCATGCATAAAAAAGATCTTGCATAACCAAGTTCTTGCATAACCAAGATCTTGCATAACCAAGATCTTGCCAAACCAAGAACTTGCCTAACCAAGATCTTGCATAACCAAGATCTTGCCTAACCAAGATCTTCCATAACCAAGATCTTGCCTAAACAAGATCTTGCATAACCAAGATCCTCCCTAACAAAGATCTTGCATAACCAAGATCATGCATAACCAAGATCTTGCATAACCAAGTTCTTGCATAACCAAGATCTTGCATAACCAAGATCTTGCTTTTCCAAGATCATGCAAAACCAAGATCTTGCATAACCAAGATCTTGCCTAACCAAGATCTTGCTTTACCAAGATCATGCAAAACCAAGATCTTGCATAACCAAGATCTTGCATAACCAAGATCTTGCCTAACCAAATTCTTGCCTAACCAAGATCTTGCATAACCAAGATCATGCATAACCAAGATCTTGCATAACCAAGTTCTTGCATAACCAAGATCTTGCATAACCAAGATCTTGCCTAACCAAATTCTTGCCTAACCAAGATCTTGCATAACCAAGATCATGCATAACCAAGAACTTGCATAACCAAGATCTTCCCTAACCAAGATCTTGAATAACCAAGATCATGCATAACCAAGATCTTGCATAACCAAGTTCTTGCATAACCAAGATATTGCATAACCAAGATCTTGCCTAACCAAGATCTTGCATAACCTAGATCTTTACTAACCAAGATCTTGAATAACCAAGATCATGCATAACCAAGATCTTGCATAACCAAGAACTTGCATAACCAAGATCTTGCATAACCAAGATCATGCATAACCAAGATCTTGCATAACCAAGATCTTGCCAAACCAAGAACTTGCCTAACCAAGATCTTGCATAACCAAGATCATGCCTAACCAAGATCTTGCATAACCAAGATCTTGCATAACCAAGATCTTGCCTAACCAAGATCTTGCATAACAAAGATCTTGCCTAAACAAGATCTTGCATAACCAAGATCCTCCCTAACAAAGATCTTGCATAACCAAGATCATGCATAACCAAGATCTTGCATAACCAAGTTCTTGCATAACCAAGATCTTGCATAACCAAGATCATGCATAACCAAGATCTTGCATAACCAAGATCTTGCCTAACCAAGAACTTGCCTAACCAAGATCTTGCATAACCAAGATCTTGCATAACCAAGATCTTGCCTAACCAAGATCTTGCATAACCAAGATCTTCCCTAACCAAGATCTTGAATAACCAAGATCATGCATAACCAAGATCTTGCATAACCAAGTTCTTGCATAACCAAGATCTTGCATAACCAAGATCTTGCCTAACCACGATCTTGCCTAACCAATATCTTGCATAACCAAGATCTTGCATAACCAAGATCATGCATAACAAAGATCTTGCATAACCAAGATCTTGCATAACCAAGAACTTGCCTAACCAAGATCTTGAATAACCAAGATCATGCATAACCAAGATCTTGCATAACCAAGTTCTTGCATAACCAAGATCTTGCATAACCAAGATCTTGCCTAACCAAGATCTTGCCTAACCAATATCTTGCATAACCAAGATCTTGCATAACCAAGATCATGCATAAAAAAGATCTTGCATAACCAAGTTCTTGCATAACCAAGATCTTGCATAACCAAGATCTTGCCAAACCAAGAACTTGCCTAACCAAGATCTTGCATAACCAAGATCTTGCCTAACCAAGATCTTCCATAACCAAGATCTTGCCTAAACAAGATCTTGCCTAACCAAGATCTTCCCTAACCAAGATCTTCCATAACCAAGATCATGCCTAACCAAGATCTTGCATAACCAAGTTCTTGCCTAACCAAGATCTTGCATAACCAAGATAATGCATAACCAAAATCTTGCATAACCAAGATCTTCCCTAACCAAGATTTTCCATAACCAAGATCATGCCTAACCAAGATCTTGCATAACCAAGATCTTGCATAACCAAGATCTTGCATAACCAAGATCTTGCCTAACCAAGATCTTGCCTAACCAAGATCTTGCATAACCAAGATCATGCATAACCAAGATCTTGCATAACCAAGTTCTTGCATAACCAAGATCTTGCACAACCAAGATCTTGCCTAACCAAGATCTTGCATAACCAAGATCTTGCATAACCAAGATCATGCATAACCAAGATCTTGCATAACCAAGTTCTTGCATAACCAAGATCTTGCATAACCAAGATCTTGCCTAACTAAGAACTTGCCTAACCAAGATCTTGCATAACAAAGATCTTGCATAACCAAGATCTTGCCTAACCAAGATCTTGCATAACCAAGATCTTCCCTAACCAAGATCTTGCATAACCAAGATCATGCATAACCAAGATCTTGCCTAACCAAGAACTTGCGTAACCAAGATCTTCCATAACAAAGATCTTGCATAACCAAGATCTTGCCTAACCAAGAACTTATATAACCAAGATCTTCCCTTACCAAGAACTTGCCTAACCAAGATCTTGCATAACAAAGATCTTGCATAACCAAGATCTTGCCTAACCAAGATCTTGCATAACCAAGATCTTCCCCAACCAAGATCTTGCATAACCAAGATCATGCATAACCAAGATCTTGCATAACCAAGTTCTTCCATAACCAAGATCTTGCATAACCAAGATCTTGCCCAACCAAGATATTGCATAACCAAGATATTGCATAACCAAGATCTTGCCTAACCAAGATCTTGCATAAGCAAGATCTTCCCTAACCAAGATCTTGCATAACCAAGATCATGCATAACCAAGATCTTGCATAACCAAGTTCTTGCATAACCAAGATCTTGCACAACCAAGATCTTGCCTAACCAAGATCTTGCATAACCAAGATCTTGCCTAACCAAGATCTTGCCTAACCAAGATCTTGCATAACCAAGATCTTCCATAACCAAGATCATGCATAACCAAGATCTTGCATAACCAAGATCTTGCATAACCAAGATCTTCCATAACCAAGATCATGCCTAACCAAGATCATGCATAACCAAGATCTTGCCTAACCAAGATCTTCCCTAACCAAGATCTTCCATAACCAAGATCATGCCTAACCAAGATCTTGCATAACCAATTTCTTGTGTAACCAAGATCTTGCATAACCAAGATAATGCATAACCAAAATCTTGCATAACCAAGATCTTCCCTAACCAAGATCTTCCATAACCAAGATCATGCCTAACCAAGATCTTGCATAACCAAGTTCTTGCCTAACCAAGATCTTGCATAACCAAGATAATGCATAACCAAGAACTTGCCTAACCAAGATCTTGCATAACCAAGATCTTGCATAACCAAGATCTTGCATAGCCAAGATCTTCCCTCACCAAGATCTTGCATAACCAAGATCATGCATAACCAAGATCTTGCCTAACCAAGAACTTGCCTAACCAAGATCTTGCCTAACAAAGATATTGCATAACCAAGATCTTGAATAACCAAGATCTTGCATAACCAAGATCTTGAATAACCAAGATCTTGCATAACCAAGATCTTGCATAACCAAGATCATGCATAACAAGGATCTTGCATAACCAAGTTCTTGCATAACCAAGATCTTGCATAACCAAGATCTTGCCTAACCAAGAACTTGCCTAACCAAGATCTTGCCTAACAAAGATATTGCATAACCAAGATCTTGCCTAACCAAGATCTTGAATAACCAAGATCATGCATAACAAAGATCTTGCATAACCAAGTTCTTGCATAACCAAGATCTTGCATAACCAAGATCTTGCCTAACCAAGAACTTGCCTAACCAAGATCTTGCATAACCAAGATCTTGCATAACCAAGATCTTGCCTAACCAAGATCTTGCCTAACCAATATCTTGCATAACCAAGATCTTGCATAACCAAGATCATGCATAAAAAAGATCTTGCATAACCAAGTTCTTGCATAACCAAGATCTTGCATAACCAAGATCTTGCCAAACCAAGAACTTGCCTAACCAAGATCTTGCATAACCAAGATCTTGCCTAACCAAGATCTTCCATAACCAAGATCTTGCCTAAACAAGATCTTGCATAACCAAGATCCTCCCTAACAAAGATCTTGCATAACCAAGATCATGCATAAAAAAGATCTTGCATAACCAAGTTCTTGCATAACCAAGATCTTGCATAACCAAGATCTTCCCTAACCAAGATCTTGAATAACCAAGATCATGCATAACCAAGATCTTGCATAACCAAGTTCTTGCATAACCAAGATCTTGCATAACCAAGATCTTGCCTAACCAAGATCTTGCCTAACCAATATCTTGCATAACCAAGATCTTGCATAACCAAGATCAT
Source organism: Blastomussa wellsi (assembly GCA_947652115.1). Lineage (NCBI taxonomy): Eukaryota > Metazoa > Cnidaria > Anthozoa > Scleractinia > Plerogyridae > Blastomussa > Blastomussa wellsi. The sequence goes on from OX393562.1 coordinate 4,243,246, forward strand.
GCATAAAAAAGATCTTGCATAACCAAGTTCTTGCATAACCAAGATCTTGCATAACCAAGATCTTGCCAAACCAAGAACTTGCCTAACCAAGATCTTGCATAACCAAGATCTTGCCTAACCAAGATCTTCCATAACCAAGATCTTGCCTAAACAAGATCTTGCATAACCAAGATCCTCCCTAACAAAGATCTTGCATAACCAAGATCATGCATAACCAAGATCTTGCATAACCAAGATCTTGCTTTACCAAGATCATGCAAAACCAAGATCTTGCATAACCAAGATCTTGCATAACCAAGATCTTGCATAACAAAGATCTTGCCTAACCAAGATCTTGCTTTACCAAGATCATGCAAAACCAAGATCTTGCATAACCAAGATCTTGCATAACCAAGATCTTGCCTAACCAAAGTCTTGCCTAACCAAGATCTTGCATAACCAAGATCATGCATAACCAAGATCTTGCATAACCAAGTTCTTGCATAACCAAGATCTTGCACAACCAAGATCTTGCCTAACCAAGATCTTGCATAACCAAGATCTTGCATAACCAAGATCATGCATAACCAAGATCTTGCATAACCAAGTTCTTGCATAACCAAGATCTTGCATAACCAAGATCTTGCCTAACTAAGAACTTGCCTAACCAAGATCTTGCATAACAAAGATCTTGCATAACCAAGATCTTGCCTAACCAAGATCTTGCATAACCAAGATCTTCCCTAACCAAGATCTTGCATAACCAAGATCATGCATAACCAAGATCTTGCCTAACCAAGAACTTGCGTAACCAAGATCTTCCATAACAAAGATCTTGCATAACCAAGATCTTGCCTAACCAAGAACTTATATAACCAAGATCTTCCCTTACCAAGAACTTGCCTAACCAAGATCATGCATAACCAAGATCTTGCATAACCAAGTTCTTGCATAACCAAGATCTTGCCTAACCAAGATCTTGCATAACCAAGATCTTGCATAACCAAGATCATGCATAACCAAGATCTTGCATAACCAAGTTCTTGCATAACCAAGATCTTGCATAACCAAGATCTTGCCTAACCAAGATCTTGCCTAACCAATATCTTGCATAACCAAGATCTTGCATAACCAAGATCATGCATAACAAAGATCTTGCATAACCAAGTTCTTGCATACCCAAGATCTTGCATAACCAAGATCTTGCCTAACCAAGAACTTGCCTAACCAAGATCTTGCCTAACCAAGATCTTGCATAACCAAGATCTTCCCTAACCAAGATCTTGAATAACCAAGATCATGCATAACCAAGATCTTGCATAACCAAGTTCTTGCATAACCAAGATCTTGCATAACCAAGATCTTGCCTAACCAAGATCTTGCCTAACCAATATCTTGCATAACCAAGATCTTGCATAACCAAGATCATGCATAACAAAGATCTTGCATAACCAAGATCTTGCATAACCAAGATCTTGCATAACCAAGATCTTGCCTAACCAAGATCTTGCATAACCAAGATCTTCCCTAACCAAGATCTTGCATAACCAAGATCTTCCATAACCAAGATCATGCATAACCAAGATCTTGCATAACCAAGATCTTCCATAACCAAGATCTTGCCTAACCAAGATCTTGCATAACCAAGATCTTGCATAACCAAGATCTTGCCTAACCAAGATCTTGCCTAACCAAGATCTTGCATAACCAAGATCTTGCATAACAAAGATCAAGCATAACCAAAATCATGCATAACCAAGTTCTTCCATAACCAAGATCTTGCATAACCAAGATCTTCCCTAACCAAGATCTTGAATAACCAAGATCATGCATAACCAAGATCTTGCATAACCAAGTTCTTGCATAACCAAGATCTTGCATAACCAAGATCTTGCCTAACCAAGATCTTGCCTAACCAATATCTTGCATAACCAAGATCTTGCATAACCAAGATCATGCATAACAAAGATCTTGCATAACCAAGTTCTTGCATACCCAAGATCTTGCATAACCAAGATCTTGCCTAACCAAGAACTTGCCTAACCAAGATCTTGCCTAACAAAGATATTGCATAACCAAGATCTTGCCTAACCAAGATCTTGCATAACCAAGATCTTCCCTAACCAAGATCTTGAAAAAACAAGATCATGCATAACCAAGATCTTGCATAACCAAGTTCTTGCATAACCAAGATCTTGCATAACCAAGATCTTGCCTAACCAAGATCTTGCCTAACCAATATCTTGCATAACCAAGATCTTGCATAACCAAGATCATGCATAAAAAAGATCTTGCATAACCAAGTTCTTGCATAACCAAGATCTTGCATAACCAAGATCTTGCCAAACCAAGAACTTGCCTAACCAAGATCTTGCATAACCAAGATCTTGCCTAACCAAGATCTTCCATAACCAAGATCTTGCCTAAACAAGATCTTGCATAACCAAGATCCTCCCTAACAAAGATCTTGCATAACCAAGATCATGCATAACCAAGATCTTGCATAACCAAGTTCTTGCATAACCAAGATCTTGCATAACCAAGATCTTGCCAAACCAAGAACTTGCCTAACCAAGATCTTGCATAACCAAGATCTTGCCTAACCAAGATCTTGCATAACCAAGATCTTCCCTAACCAAGATCTTGAATAACCAAGATCATGCATAACCAAGATCTTGCATAACCAAGTTCTTGCATAACCAAGATCTTGCATAACCAAGATCTTGCCTAACAAAGATCTTGCCTAACCAATATCTTGCATAACCAAGATCTTGCATAACCAAGATCATGCATAACAAAGATCTTGCATAACCAAGTTCTTGCATAACCAAGATCTTGCATAACCAAGATCTTGCCTAACCAAGAACTTGCCTAACCAAGATCTTGCCTAACAAAGATATTGCATAACCAAGATCTTGCCTAACCAAGATCTTGCATAACCAAGATCTTCCCTAACCAAGATCTTGAAAAAACAAGATCATGCATAACCAAGATCTTGCATAACCAAGTTCTTGCATAACCAAGATCTTGCATAACCAAGATCTTGCCTAACCAAGATCTTGCCTAACCAATATCTTGCATAACCAAGATCTTGCATAACCAAGATCATGCATAAAAAAGATCTTGCATAACCAAGTTCTTGCATAACCAAGATCTTGCATAACCAAGATCTTGCCAAACCAAGAACTTGCCTAACCAAGATCTTGCATAACCAAGATCTTGCCTAACCAAGATCTTCCATAACCAAGATCTTGCCTAAACAAGATCTTGCATAACCAAGATCCTCCCTAACAAAGATCTTGCATAACCAAGATCATGCATAACCAAGATCTTGCATAACCAAGTTCTTGCATAACCAAGATCTTGCATAACCAAGATCTTGCTTTTCCAAGATCATGCAAAACCAAGATCTTGCATAACCAAGATCTTGCCTAACCAAGATCTTGCTTTACCAAGATCATGCAAAACCAAGATCTTGCATAACCAAGATCTTGCATAACCAAGATCTTGCCTAACCAAATTCTTGCCTAACCAAGATCTTGCATAACCAAGATCATGCATAACCAAGATCTTGCATAACCAAGTTCTTGCATAACCAAGATCTTGCATAACCAAGATCTTGCCTAACCAAATTCTTGCCTAACCAAGATCTTGCATAACCAAGATCATGCATAACCAAGAACTTGCATAACCAAGATCTTCCCTAACCAAGATCTTGAATAACCAAGATCATGCATAACCAAGATCTTGCATAACCAAGTTCTTGCATAACCAAGATATTGCATAACCAAGATCTTGCCTAACCAAGATCTTGCATAACCTAGATCTTTACTAACCAAGATCTTGAATAACCAAGATCATGCATAACCAAGATCTTGCATAACCAAGAACTTGCATAACCAAGATCTTGCATAACCAAGATCATGCATAACCAAGATCTTGCATAACCAAGATCTTGCCAAACCAAGAACTTGCCTAACCAAGATCTTGCATAACCAAGATCATGCCTAACCAAGATCTTGCATAACCAAGATCTTGCATAACCAAGATCTTGCCTAACCAAGATCTTGCATAACAAAGATCTTGCCTAAACAAGATCTTGCATAACCAAGATCCTCCCTAACAAAGATCTTGCATAACCAAGATCATGCATAACCAAGATCTTGCATAACCAAGTTCTTGCATAACCAAGATCTTGCATAACCAAGATCATGCATAACCAAGATCTTGCATAACCAAGATCTTGCCTAACCAAGAACTTGCCTAACCAAGATCTTGCATAACCAAGATCTTGCATAACCAAGATCTTGCCTAACCAAGATCTTGCATAACCAAGATCTTCCCTAACCAAGATCTTGAATAACCAAGATCATGCATAACCAAGATCTTGCATAACCAAGTTCTTGCATAACCAAGATCTTGCATAACCAAGATCTTGCCTAACCACGATCTTGCCTAACCAATATCTTGCATAACCAAGATCTTGCATAACCAAGATCATGCATAACAAAGATCTTGCATAACCAAGATCTTGCATAACCAAGAACTTGCCTAACCAAGATCTTGAATAACCAAGATCATGCATAACCAAGATCTTGCATAACCAAGTTCTTGCATAACCAAGATCTTGCATAACCAAGATCTTGCCTAACCAAGATCTTGCCTAACCAATATCTTGCATAACCAAGATCTTGCATAACCAAGATCATGCATAAAAAAGATCTTGCATAACCAAGTTCTTGCATAACCAAGATCTTGCATAACCAAGATCTTGCCAAACCAAGAACTTGCCTAACCAAGATCTTGCATAACCAAGATCTTGCCTAACCAAGATCTTCCATAACCAAGATCTTGCCTAAACAAGATCTTGCCTAACCAAGATCTTCCCTAACCAAGATCTTCCATAACCAAGATCATGCCTAACCAAGATCTTGCATAACCAAGTTCTTGCCTAACCAAGATCTTGCATAACCAAGATAATGCATAACCAAAATCTTGCATAACCAAGATCTTCCCTAACCAAGATTTTCCATAACCAAGATCATGCCTAACCAAGATCTTGCATAACCAAGATCTTGCATAACCAAGATCTTGCATAACCAAGATCTTGCCTAACCAAGATCTTGCCTAACCAAGATCTTGCATAACCAAGATCATGCATAACCAAGATCTTGCATAACCAAGTTCTTGCATAACCAAGATCTTGCACAACCAAGATCTTGCCTAACCAAGATCTTGCATAACCAAGATCTTGCATAACCAAGATCATGCATAACCAAGATCTTGCATAACCAAGTTCTTGCATAACCAAGATCTTGCATAACCAAGATCTTGCCTAACTAAGAACTTGCCTAACCAAGATCTTGCATAACAAAGATCTTGCATAACCAAGATCTTGCCTAACCAAGATCTTGCATAACCAAGATCTTCCCTAACCAAGATCTTGCATAACCAAGATCATGCATAACCAAGATCTTGCCTAACCAAGAACTTGCGTAACCAAGATCTTCCATAACAAAGATCTTGCATAACCAAGATCTTGCCTAACCAAGAACTTATATAACCAAGATCTTCCCTTACCAAGAACTTGCCTAACCAAGATCTTGCATAACAAAGATCTTGCATAACCAAGATCTTGCCTAACCAAGATCTTGCATAACCAAGATCTTCCCCAACCAAGATCTTGCATAACCAAGATCATGCATAACCAAGATCTTGCATAACCAAGTTCTTCCATAACCAAGATCTTGCATAACCAAGATCTTGCCCAACCAAGATATTGCATAACCAAGATATTGCATAACCAAGATCTTGCCTAACCAAGATCTTGCATAAGCAAGATCTTCCCTAACCAAGATCTTGCATAACCAAGATCATGCATAACCAAGATCTTGCATAACCAAGTTCTTGCATAACCAAGATCTTGCACAACCAAGATCTTGCCTAACCAAGATCTTGCATAACCAAGATCTTGCCTAACCAAGATCTTGCCTAACCAAGATCTTGCATAACCAAGATCTTCCATAACCAAGATCATGCATAACCAAGATCTTGCATAACCAAGATCTTGCATAACCAAGATCTTCCATAACCAAGATCATGCCTAACCAAGATCATGCATAACCAAGATCTTGCCTAACCAAGATCTTCCCTAACCAAGATCTTCCATAACCAAGATCATGCCTAACCAAGATCTTGCATAACCAATTTCTTGTGTAACCAAGATCTTGCATAACCAAGATAATGCATAACCAAAATCTTGCATAACCAAGATCTTCCCTAACCAAGATCTTCCATAACCAAGATCATGCCTAACCAAGATCTTGCATAACCAAGTTCTTGCCTAACCAAGATCTTGCATAACCAAGATAATGCATAACCAAGAACTTGCCTAACCAAGATCTTGCATAACCAAGATCTTGCATAACCAAGATCTTGCATAACCAAGATCTTGCATAGCCAAGATCTTCCCTCACCAAGATCTTGCATAACCAAGATCATGCATAACCAAGATCTTGCCTAACCAAGAACTTGCCTAACCAAGATCTTGCCTAACAAAGATATTGCATAACCAAGATCTTGAATAACCAAGATCTTGCATAACCAAGATCTTGAATAACCAAGATCTTGCATAACCAAGATCTTGCATAACCAAGATCATGCATAACAAGGATCTTGCATAACCAAGTTCTTGCATAACCAAGATCTTGCATAACCAAGATCTTGCCTAACCAAGAACTTGCCTAACCAAGATCTTGCCTAACAAAGATATTGCATAACCAAGATCTTGCCTAACCAAGATCTTGAATAACCAAGATCATGCATAACAAAGATCTTGCATAACCAAGTTCTTGCATAACCAAGATCTTGCATAACCAAGATCTTGCCTAACCAAGAACTTGCCTAACCAAGATCTTGCATAACCAAGATCTTGCATAACCAAGATCTTGCCTAACCAAGATCTTGCCTAACCAATATCTTGCATAACCAAGATCTTGCATAACCAAGATCATGCATAAAAAAGATCTTGCATAACCAAGTTCTTGCATAACCAAGATCTTGCATAACCAAGATCTTCCCTAACCAAGATCTTGAATAACCAAGATCATGCATAACCAAGATCTTGCATAACCAAGTTCTTGCATAACCAAGATCTTGCATAACCAAGATCTTGCCTAACCAAGATCTTGCCTAACCAATATCTTGCATAACCAAGATCTTGCATAACCAAGATCATGCATAAAAAAGATCTTGCATAACCAAGTTCTTGCATAACCAAGATCTTGCATAACCAAGATCTTGCCAAACCAAGAACTTGCCTAACCAAGATCTTGCATAACCAAGATCTTGCCTAACCAAGATCTTCCATAACCAAGATCTTGCCTAAACAAGATCTTGCATAACCAAGATCCTCCCTAACAAAGATCTTGCATAACCAAGATCATGCATAACCAAGATCTTGCATAACCAAGATCTTGCTTTACCAAGATCATGCAAAACCAAGATCTTGCATAACCAAGATCTTGCATAACCAAGATCTTGCATAACAAAGATCTTGCCTAACCAAGATCTTGCTTTACCAAGATCATGCAAAACCAAGATCTTGCATAACCAAGATCTTGCATAACCAAGATCTTGCCTAACCAAAGTCTTGCCTAACCAAGATCTTGCATAACCAAGATCATGCATAACCAAGATCTTGCATAACCAAGTTCTTGCATAACCAAGATCTTGCACAACCAAGATCTTGCCTAACCAAGATCTTGCATAACCAAGATCTTGCATAACCAAGATCATGCATAACCAAGATCTTGCATAACCAAGTTCTTGCATAACCAAGATCTTGCATAACCAAGATCTTGCCTAACTAAGAACTTGCCTAACCAAGATCTTGCATAACAAAGATCTTGCATAACCAAGATCTTGCCTAACCAAGATCTTGCATAACCAAGATCTTCCCTAACCAAGATCTTGCATAACCAAGATCATGCATAACCAAGATCTTGCCTAACCAAGAACTTGCGTAACCAAGATCTTCCATAACAAAGATCTTGCATAACCAAGATCTTGCCTAACCAAGAACTTATATAACCAAGATCTTCCCTTACCAAGAACTTGCCTAACCAAGATCTTGCATAAAAAAGATCTTGCATAACCAAGTTCTTGCATAACCAAGATCTTGCATAACCAAGATCTTGCCAAACCAAGAACTTGCCTAACCAAGATCTTGCATAACCAAGATCTTGCCTAACCAAGATCTTGCATAACCAAGATCTTGCATAGCCAAGATCTTCCCTCACCAAGATCATGCATAACCAAGATCTTGCCTAACCAAGAACTTGCCTAACCAAGATCTTGCCTAACAAAGATATTGCATAACCAAGATCTTGAATAACCAAGATCTTGCATAACCAAGATAATGCATAACCAAAATCTTGCATAACCAAGATCTTCCCTAACCAAGATCTTCCATAACCAAGATCATGCATAACCAAGATCTTGCATAACCAAGATCTTGCATAACCAAGATCTTCCATAACCAAGATCATGCCTAACCAAGATCATGCATAACCAAGATCTTGCCTAACCAAGATCTTCCCTAACCAAGATCTTCCATAACCAAGATCATGCCTAACCAAGATCTTGCATAACCAATTTCTTGTGTAACCAAGATCTTGCATAACCAAGATAATGCATAACCAAGATCTTCCCTAAACAAGATCTTGCATAACCAAGATCATGCATAACCAAGATCTTGCATAAACAAGATCTTCCCTAACCAAGATCTTGCATAACCAAGATCATGCATAACCAAGATCTTGCCTAACCAAGAACTTGCCTAACCAAGATCTTGCATAACAAAGATCTTGCATAACCAAGATCTTGCCTAACCAAGATCTTGCATAACCAAGATCTTCCCTAACCAAGATCTTGCATAACCAAGATCATGCATAACCAAGATCTTGCATAACCAAGTTCTTGCATGACCAAGATCTTGCATAACCAAGTTCTTGCATAACCAAGATCTTCCATAACCAAGATCTTGTTTTACCAAGATCATGCAAAACCAAGATCTTGCATAACCAAGATCTTGCATAACCAAGATCTTGCCTAACCAAGATCTTGCCTAACCAAGATCTTGCATAACCAAGATCTTACATAACCAAGATCATGCATAACCAAGATCTTGCATAAACAAGTTCTTGCATAACCAAGATCTTGCATAACCAAGATCTTGCCTAACCAAGATCTTGCATAACCAAGATCTTCCCTAACCAAGATCTTGCATAACCAAGATCATGCATAACCAAGATCTTGCCTAACCAAGAACTTGCCTAACCAAGATCTTGCATAACAAAGATCTTGCATAACCAATATCTTGCCTAACCAAGATCTTGCATAACCAAGATCTTCCCTAACCAAGATCTTGCATAACCAAGATCATGCATAACCAAGATATTGCATAACCAAGATATTGCATAACCAAGATCTTGCATAACCAAGATCTTGCCTAACCAAGATATTGCATAACCAAGATATTGCATAACCAAGATATTGCAGAACAAAGATCTTGCATAACCAAGATATTCCCTAACAAAGATCTTGCATAACCAAGATCTGGCATAACCAAGATTTTGACTAACCAAGATGTTGCATAGCCAAGATCTTCCCTAACGAAAATCATGCATAACCAAGATCTTGCCTAACCAAGAACTTGCCTAACCAAGATCTTGCATAACAAAGATCTTGCATAACCAAGATCTTGCCTAACCAAGATCTTGCATAACCAAGATCTTCCCTAACCAAGATCTTGCATAACCAAGATCATGCATAACCAAGATATTGCATAACCAAGATATTGCATAACCAAGATCTTGCATAACCAAGATCTTGCCTAACCAAGATCTTGCATAACCAAGATCTTACATAACCAAGATCATGCATAACCAAGATCTTGCATAAACAAGTTCTTGCATAACCAAGATCTTGCATAACCAAGATCTTGCCTAACCAAGATCTTGCATAACCAAGATCTTCCCTAACCAAGATCTTGCATAACCAAGATCATGCATAACCAAGATCTTGCCTAACCAAGAACTTGCCTAACCAAGATCTTGCATAACAAAGATCTTGCATAACCAAGATCTTGCCTAACCAAGATCTTGCATAACCAAGATCTTCCCTAACCAAGATCTTGCATAACCAAGATCATGCATAACCAAGATATTGCATAACCAAGATATTGCATAACCAAGATCTTGCATAACCAAGATCTTCCCTAACCAAGATTTTGCATAACCAAGATATTGCATAACCAAGATATTGCAGAGCAAAGATCTTGCATAACCAAGATATTCCCTAACAAAGATCTTGCATAACCAAGATCTGGCATAACCAAGATTTTGACTAACCAAGATGTTGCATAGCCAAGATCTTGCATAACCAAGATCTGGCATAACCAAGATTTTGACTAACCAAGATGTTGCATAGCCAAGATCTTCCCTAACGAAAATCATGCATAACCAAGATCTTGCATAACCAAGATCTTGCATAACCAACATCTTCCTTAAGCAAGATCTTGGCTAACGAAGTTCTCGCATAACCAAGATCTTGCCTAACCAAGATATTGCACAACCAAGATCTTGCATAACCAAGATCTTGCCTAACCAAGATATTGCCTAACCAAGATCTTCCCTAACCAAGACCTTCTATAACCAAGATCCTGCATAACCAAGTTCTTCCATAACCAAGATCTTCCATAACCAAGATCTTGCATAACCAAGATTTTGCATAACAAGGATATTGCATAACCAAGATCTTCCCTAACCAAGAACTTGCCTAACCAAGATCTTGCATAACCAAGATCTTGCATAACCAAGATCTTCCATAACCAAGATCTTGCATAACCAAGATCTTGCATAACCAAGATCTTGCATAACCAAGATCTTGCCTAACCAAGAACTTGCCTACCAAAGATCTTGCATAACCAAGATCTTCCATAACCAAGATCTTGCCTAACCAAGATCTTGCATAACCAAGATCTTGCATAACCAAGATCTTGCATAACCAAGATCTTGCCTAACCAAGAACTTGCCTAACCAAGATCTTGCATAACCAAGATCTTCCATAACCAAGATCTTGCCTAACCAAGATCTTGCCTAACCAAGATCTTGCATAAGCAAGATCTTCCGTAACCAAGTTCTTGCATAACCAAGATCATGCATAACCAAGATCTTGCAAAACCGAGTTCTTGCATAACCAAGATCTTGCATAACCAAGATCTTGCCTAACCAAGGGCTTGCACAACCAAGATCTTGCATAACCAAGATCTTGCCTAACCAAGATATTGCCTAACAAAGATCTTCCCTAACCAAGACCTTCTATAACCAAGATCCTGCATAACCAAGTTCTTCCATAACCAAGATCTTCCATAACCAAGATCTTGCATAACAAGGATATTGCATAACCAAGATCTTCCCTAACCAAGAACTTGCCTAACCAAGATCTTGCATAACCAAGATCTTGCATAACCAAGATCTTCCATAACCAAGATCTTGCATAACCAAGATCTTCCATAACCAAGATCTTGCATAACCAAGATCTTGCCTAACCAAGAACTTGCCTAACCAAGATCTTGCCTAACAAAGATATTGCATAACCAAGATCTTGCCTAACCAAGATCTTGCATAACCAAGATCTTCCCTAACCAAGATCTTGAATAACCAAGATCATGCATAACCAAGATCTTGCATAACCAAGTTCTTGCATAACCAAGATCTTGCATAACCAAGATCTTGCCTAACCAAGATCTTGCCTAACCAATATCTTGCATAACCAAGATCTTGCATAACCAAGATCATGCATAACAAAGATCTTGCATAACCAAGATCTTGCATAACAAAGATCTTGCATAACCAAGATCTTGCCTAACCAAGATCTTGCATAACCAAGATCTTCCCTAACCAAGATCTTGCATAACCAAGATCTTCCATAACCAAGATCATGCATAACCAAGATCTTGCATAACCAAGATCTTCCATAACCAAGATCTTGCCTAACCAAGATCTTGCATAACCAAGATCTTGCATAACCAAGATCTTGCCTAACCAAGATCTTGCCTAACCAAGATCTTGCATAACCAAGATCTTGCATAACAAAGATCAAGCATAACCAAAATCATGCATAACCAAGTTCTTGCATAACCAAGATCTTGCTTAACCAAGATCTTGCTTTACCAAGATCATGCATAACCAAGATCTTGCATAACCAAGATCTCGCATAAACAATATCTTGCATAACCAAGATCTTGCCTAACCAAGATCTTGCCTAACCAAGATCTTGCATAACCAAGATCTTACATAACCAAGATCATGCATAACCAAGATCTTGCATAAACAAGTTCTTGCATAACCAAGATCTTGCATAACCAAGATCTTGCCTAACCAAGATCTTGCATAACCAAGATCTTCCCTAACCAAGATCTTGCATAACCAAGATCATGCATAACCAAGATCTTGCCTAACCAAGAACTTGCCTAACCAAGATCTTGCATAACAAAGATCTTGCATAACCAAGATCTTGCCTAACCAAGATCTTGCATAACCAAGATCTTCCCTAACCAAGATCTTGCATAACCAAGATCATGCATAACCAAGATATTGCATAACCAAGATATTGCATAACCAAGATCTTGCATAACCAAGATCTTGCCTAACCAAGATATTGCATAACCAAGATATTGCATAACCAAGATATTGCAGAACAAAGATCTTGCATAACCAAGATATTCCCTAACAAAGATCTTGCATAACCAAGATCTGGCATAACCAAGATTTTGACTAACCAAGATGTTGCATAGCCAAGATCTTGCATAACCAAGATCTGGCATAACCAAGATCTTCCCTAACCAAGATCTTGCATAACCAAGATCATGCATAACCAAGATATTGCATAACCAAGATATTGCATAACCAAGATCTTGCATAACCAAGATCTTGCCTAACCAAGATCTTGCATAACCAAGATCTTACATAACCAAGATCATGCATAACCAAGATCTTGCATAAACAAGTTCTTGCATAACCAAGATCTTGCATAACCAAGATCTTGCCTAACCAAGATCTTGCATAACCAAGATCTTCCCTAACCAAGATCTTGCATAACCAAGATCATGCATAACCAAGATCTTGCCTAACCAAGATCTTGCATAACAAAGATCTTGCATAACCAAGATCTTGCCTAACCAAGATCTTGCATAACCAAGATCTTGCCTAACCAAGATCTTGCATAACCAAGATCTTACATAACCAAGATCATGCATAACCAAGATCTTGCATAAACAAGTTCTTGCATAACCAAGATCTTGCATAACCAAGATCTTGCCTAACCAAGATCTTGCATAACCAAGATCTTCCCTAACCAAGATCTTGCATAACCAAGATCATGCATAACCAAGATTTTGCCTAACCAAGATCTTGCATAACAAAGATCTTGCATAACCAAGATCTTGCCTAACCAAGATCTTGCATAACCAAGATCTTCCCTAACCAAGATCTTGCATAACCAAGATCATGCATAACCAAGATATTGCATAACCAAGATATTGCATAACCAAGATCTTGCATAACCAAGATCTTGCCTAACCAAGATATTGCATAACCAAGATATTGCATAACCAAGATATTGCAGAACAAAGATCTTGCATAACCAAGATATTCCCTAACAAAGATCTTGCATAACCAAGATCTGGCATAACCAAGATTTTGACTAACCAAGATGTTGCATAGCCAAGATCTTGCATAACCAAGATCTGGCATAACCAAGATTTTGACTAACCAAGATGTTGCATAGCCAAGATCTTCCCTAACGAAAATCATGCATAACCAAGATCTTGCATAACCAAGATCTTGCATAACCAACATTTTCCTTAAGCAAGATCTTGGCTAACGAAGTTCTCGCATAACCAAGATCTTGCCTAACCAAGATATTGCACAACCAAGATCTTGCATAACCAAGATCTTGCCTAACCAAGATATTGCCTAACCAAGATCTTCCCTAACCAAGACCTTCTATAACCAAGATCCTGCATAACCAAGTTCTTCCATAACCAAGATCTTCCATAACCAAGATCTTGCATAACCAAGATCTTGCATAACAAGGATATTGCATAACCAAGATCTTCCCTAACCAAGAACTTGCCTAACCAAGATCTTGCATAACCAAGATCTTGCATAACCAAGATCTTCCATAACCAAGATCTTGCATAACCAAGATCTTGCATAACCAAGATCTTGCATAACCAAGATCTTGCCTAACCAAGAACTTGCCTACCAAAGATCTTGCATAACCAAGATCTTCCATAACCAAGATCTTGCCTAACCAAGATCTTGCATAACCAAGATCTTGCATAACCAAGATCTTGCATAACCAAGATCTTGCCTAACCAAGAACTTGCCTAACCAAGATCTTGCATAACCAAGATCTTCCATAACCAAGATCTTGCCTAACCAAGATCTTGCCTAACCAAGATCTTGCATAAGCAAGATCTTCCGTAACCAAGTTCTTGCATAACCAAGATCATGCATAACCAAGATCTTGCAAAACCGAGTTCTTGCATAACCAAGATCTTGCATAACCAAGATCTTGCCTAACCAAGGGCTTGCACAACCAAGATCTTGCATAACCAAGATCTTGCCTAACCAAGATATTGCCTAACCAAGATCTTCCCTAACCAAGACCTTCTATAACCAAGATCCTGCATAACCAAGTTCTTCCATAACCAAGATCTTCCATAACCAAGATCTTGCATAACAAGGATATTGCATAACCAAGATCTTCCCTAACCAAGAACTTGCCTAACCAAGATCTTGCATAACCAAGATCTTGCATAACCAAGATCTTCCATAACCAAGATCTTGCATAACCAAGATCTTCCATAACCAAGATCTTGCATAACCAAGATCTTGCCTAACCAAGAACTTGCCTAACCAAGATCTTGCCTAACAAAGATATTGCATAACCAAGATCTTGCCTAACCAAGATCTTGCATAACCAAGATCTTCCCTAACCAAGATCTTGAATAACCAAGATCATGCATAACCAAGATCTTGCATAACCAAGTTCATGCATAACCAAGATCTTGCATAACCAAGATCTTGCCTAACCAAGATCTTGCCTAACCAATATCTTGCATAACCAAGATCTTGCATAACCAAGATCATGCATAACAAAGATCTTGCATAACCAAGATCTTGCATAACCAAGATCTTGCATAACCAAGATCTTGCCTAACTAAGATCTTGCATAACCAAGATCTTCCCTAACCAAGATCTTGCATAACCAAGATCTTCCATAACCAAGATCATGCATAACCAAGATCTTGCATAACCAAGATCTTCCATAACCAAGATCTTGCCTAACCAAGATCTTGCATAACCAAGATCTTGCCTAACCAAGATCTTGCCTAACCAAGATCTTGCATAACCAAGATCTTGCATAACAAAGATCAAGCATAACCAAAATCATGCATAACCAAGTTCTTGCATAACCAAGATCTTGCATAACCAAGATCTTGCTTTACCAAGATCATGCATAACCAAGATCTTGCATAACCAAGATCTCGCATAAACAATATCTTGCATAACCAAGATCTTGCCTAACCAAGATCTTGCCTAACCAAGATCTTGCATAACCAAGATCTTACATAACCAAGATCATGCATAACCAAGATCTTGCATAAACAAGTTCTTGCATAACCAAGATCTTGCATAACCAAGATCTTGCCTAACCAAGATCTTGCATAACCAAGATCTTCCCTAACCAAGATCTTGCATAACCAAGATCATGCATAACCAAGATCTTGCCTAACCAAGAACTTGCCTAACCAAGATCTTGCATAACAAAGATCTTGCATAACCAAGATCTTGCCTAACCAAGATCTTGCATAACCAAGATCTTCCCTAACCAAGATCTTGCATAACCAAGATCATGCATAACCAAGATATTGCATAACCAAGATATTGCATAACCAAGATCTTGCATAACCAAGATCTTGCCTAACCAAGATATTGCATAACCAAGATATTGCATAACCAAGATATTGCAGAAGAAAGATCTTGCATAACCAAGATATTGCCTAACAAAGATCTTGCATAACCAAGATCTGGCATAACCAAGATTTTGACTAACCAAGATGTTGCATAGCCAAGATCTTGCATAACCAAGATCTGGCATAACCAAGATCTTCCCTAACCAAGATCTTGCATAACCAAGATCATGCATAACCAAGATATTGCATAACCAAGATATTGCATAACCAAGATCTTACATAACCAAGATCATGCATAACCAAGATCTTGCATAAACAAGTTCTTGCATAACCAAGATCTTGCATAACCAAGATCTTGCCTAACCAAGATCTTGCATAACCAAGATCTTCCCTAACCAAGATCTTGCATAACCAAGATCATGCATAACCAAGATCTTGCCTAACCAAGATCTTGCATAACCAAGATCTTGCATAACCAAGATCTTGCCTAACCAAGATCTTGCATAACCAAGATCTTGCCTAACCAAGATCTTGCATAACCAAGATCTTACATAACCAAGATCATGCATAACCAAGATCTTGCATAAACAAGTTCTTGCATAACCAAGATCTTGCATAACCAAGATCTTGCCTAACCAAGATCTTGCATAACCAAGATCTTCCCTAACCAAGATCTTGCATAACCAAGATCATGCATAACCAAGATTTTGCCTAACCAAGATCTTGCATAACAAAGATCTTGCATAACCAAGATCTTGCCTAACCAAGATCTTGCATAACCAAGATCTTCCCTAACCAAGATCTTGCATAACCAAGATCATGCATAACCAAGATATTGCATAACCAAGATATTGCATAACCAAGATCTTGCATAACCAAGATCTTGCCTAACCAAGATATTGCATAACCAAGATATTGCATAACCAAGATATTGCAGAACAAAGATCTTGCATAACCAAGATATTCCCTAACAAAGATCTTGCATAACCAAGATCTGGCATAACCAAGATTTTGACTAACCAAGATGTTGCATAGCCAAGATCTTGCATAACCAAGATCTGGCATAACCAAGATTTTGACTAACCAAGATGTTGCATAGCCAAGATCTTCCCTAACGAAAATCATGCATAACCAAGATCTTGCATAACCAAGATCTTGCATAACCAACATCTTCCTTAAGCAAGATCTTGGCTAACGAAGTTCTCGCATAACCAAGATCTTGCCTAACCAAGATATTGCACAACCAAGATCTTGCATAACCAAGATCTTGCCTAACCAAGATATTGCCTAACCAAGATCTTCCCTAACCAAGACCTTCTATAACCAAGATCCTGCATAACCAAGTTCTTCCATAACCAAGATCTTCCATAACCAAGATCTTGCATAACCAAGATCTTGCATAACAAGGATATTGCATAACAAAGATCTTCCCTAACCAAGAACTTGCCTAACCAAGATCTTGCATAACCAAGATCTTGCATAACCAAGATCTTCCATAACCAAGATCTTGCATAACCAAGATCTTGCATAACCAAGATCTTGCATAACCAAGATCTTGCCTAACCAAGAACTTGCCTAACCAAGATCTTGCATAACCAAGATCTTCCATAACCAAGATCTTGCCTTACCAAGATCTTGCATAACCAAGATCTTGCATAACCAAGATCTTGCATAACCAAGATCTTGCCTAACCAAGAACTTGCCTAACCAAGATCTTGCATAACCAAGATCTTCCATAACCAAGATCTTGCCTAACCAAGATCTTGCCTAACCAAGATCTTGCATAAGCAAGATCTTCCGTAACCAAGTTCTTGCATAACCAAGATCATGCATAACAAAGATCTTGCAAAACCAAGTTCTTGCATAACCAAGATCTTGCATAACCAAGATCTTGCCTAACCAAGAGCTTGCACAACCAAGATCTTGCATAACCAAGATCTTGCCTAACCAAGATATTGCCTAACCAAGATCTTCCCTAACCAAGACCTTCTATAACCAAGATCCTGCATAACCAAGTTCTTCCATAACCAAGATCTTCCATAACCAAGATCTTGCATAACCAAGATCTTGCATAACAAGGATATTGCATAACCAAGATCTTCCCTAACCAAGAACTTGCCTAACCAAGATCTTGCATAACCAAGATCTTGCATAACCAAGATCTTCCATAACCAAGATCTTGCATAACCAAGATCTTCCATAACCAAGATCTTGCATAACCAAGATCTTGCCTAACCAAGAACTTGCCTAACCAAGATCTTGCCTAACAAAGATATTGCATAACCAAGATCTTGCCTAACCAAGATCTTGCATAACCAAGATCTTCCCTAACCAAGATCTTGAATAACCAAGATCATGCATAACCAAGATCTTGCATAACCAATATCTTGCATAACCAAGATCTTGCATAACCAAGATCATGCATAACAAAGATCTTGCATAACCAAGATCTTGCATAACCAAGATCTTGCATAACCAAGATCTTGCCTAACCAAGATCTTGCATAACCAAGATCTTCCCTAACCAAGATCTTGCATAACCAAGATCTTCCATAACCAAGATCATGCATAACCAAGATCTTGCATAACCAAGATCTTCCATAACCAAGATCTTGCCTAACCAAGATCTTGCATAACCAAGATCTTGCATAACCAAGATCTTGCCTAACCAAGATCTTGCCTAACCAAGATCTTGCATAACCAAGATCTTGCATAACAAAGATCAAGCATAACCAAAATCATGCATAACCAAGTTCTTCCATAACCAAGATCTTGCATAACCAAGATCTTCCCTAACCAAGATCTTGAATAACCAAGATCATGCATAACCAAGATCTTGCATAACCAAGTTCTTGCATAACCAAGATCTTGCATAACCAAGATCTTGCCTAACCAAGATCTTGCCTAACCAATATCTTGCATAACCAAGATCTTGCATAACCAAGATCATGCATAACAAAGATCTTGCATAACCAAGTTCTTGCATACCCAAGATCTTGCATAACCAAGATCTTGCCTAACCAAGAACTTGCCTAACCAAGATCTTGCCTAACCAAGATCTTGCATAACCAAGATCTTCCCTAACCAAGATCTTGAATAACCAAGATCATGCATAACCAAGATCTTGCATAACCAAGTTCTTGCATAACCAAGATCTTGCATAACCAAGATCTTGCCTAACCAAGATCTTGCCTAACCAATATCTTGCATAACCAAGATCTTGCATAACCAAGATCATGCATAACAAAGATCTTGCATAACCAAGATCTTGCATAACCAAGATCTTGCATAACCAAGATCTTGCCTAACCAAGATCTTGCATAACCAAGATCTTCCCTAACCAAGATCTTGCATAACCAAGATCTTCCATAACCAAGATCATGCATAACCAAGATCTTGCATAACCAAGATCTTCCATAACCAAGATCTTGCCTAACCAAGATCTTGCATAACCAAGATCTTGCATAACCAAGATCTTGCCTAACCAAGATCTTGCCTAACCAAGATCTTGCATAACCAAGATCTTGCATAACAAAGATCAAGCATAACCAAAATCATGCATAACCAAGTTCTTCCATAACCAAGATCTTGCATAACCAAGATCTTCCCTAACCAAGATCTTGAATAACCAAGATCATGCATAACCAAGATCTTGCATAACCAAGTTCTTGCATAACCAAGATCTTGCATAACCAAGATCTTGCCTAACCAAGATCTTGCCTAACCAATATCTTGCATAACCAAGATCTTGCATAACCAAGATCATGCATAACAAAGATCTTGCATAACCAAGTTCTTGCATACCCAAGATCTTGCATAACCAAGATCTTGCCTAACCAAGAACTTGCCTAACCAAGATCTTGCCTAACAAAGATATTGCATAACCAAGATCTTGCCTAACCAAGATCTTGCATAACCAAGATCTTCCCTAACCAAGATCTTGAAAAAACAAGATCATGCATAACCAAGATCTTGCATAACCAAGTTCTTGCATAACCAAGATCTTGCATAACCAAGATCTTGCCTAACCAAGATCTTGCCTAACCAATATCTTGCATAACCAAGATCTTGCATAACCAAGATCATGCATAAAAAAGATCTTGCATAACCAAGTTCTTGCATAACCAAGATCTTGCATAACCAAGATCTTGCCAAACCAAGAACTTGCCTAACCAAGATCTTGCATAACCAAGATCTTGCCTAACCAAGATCTTCCATAACCAAGATCTTGCCTAAACAAGATCTTGCATAACCAAGATCCTCCCTAACAAAGATCTTGCATAACCAAGATCATGCATAACCAAGATCTTGCATAACCAAGTTCTTGCATAACCAAGATCTTGCATAACCAAGATCTTGCCAAACCAAGAACTTGCCTAACCAAGATCTTGCATAACCAAGATCTTGCCTAACCAAGATCTTGCATAACCAAGATCTTCCCTAACCAAGATCTTGAATAACCAAGATCATGCATAACCAAGATCTTGCATAACCAAGTTCTTGCATAACCAAGATCTTGCATAACCAAGATCTTGCCTAACCAAGATCTTGCCTAACCAATATCTTGCATAACCAAGATCTTGCATAACCAAGATCATGCATAACAAAGATCTTGCATAACCAAGTTCTTGCATAACCAAGATCTTGCATAACCAAGATCTTGCCTAACCAAGAACTTGCCTAACCAAGATCTTGCCTAACAAAGATATTGCATAACCAAGATCTTGCCTAACCAAGATCTTGCATAACCAAGATCTTCCCTAACCAAGATCTTGAAAAAACAAGATCATGCATAACCAAGATCTTGCATAACCAAGTTCTTGCATAACCAAGATCTTGCATAACCAAGATCTTGCCTAACCAAGATCTTGCCTAACCAATATCTTGCATAACCAAGATCTTGCATAACCAAGATCATGCATAAAAAAGATCTTGCATAACCAAGTTCTTGCATAACCAAGATCTTGCATAACCAAGATCTTGCCAAACCAAGAACTTGCCTAACCAAGATCTTGCATAACCAAGATCTTGCCTAACCAAGATCTTCCATAACCAAGATCTTGCCTAAACAAGATCTTGCATAACCAAGATCCTCCCTAACAAAGATCTTGCATAACCAAGATCATGCATAACCAAGATCTTGCATAACCAAGTTCTTGCATAACCAAGATCTTGCATAACCAAGATCTTGCTTTTCCAAGATCATGCAAAACCAAGATCTTGCATAACCAAGATCTTGCCTAACCAAGATCTTGCTTTACCAAGATCATGCAAAACCAAGATCTTGCATAACCAAGATCTTGCATAACCAAGATCTTGCCTAACCAAATTCTTGCCTAACCAAGATCTTGCATAACCAAGATCATGCATAACCAAGATCTTGCATAACCAAGTTCTTGCATAACCAAGATCTTGCATAACCAAGATCTTGCCTAACCAAATTCTTGCCTAACCAAGATCTTGCATAACCAAGATCATGCATAACCAAGAACTTGCATAACCAAGATCTTCCCTAACCAAGATCTTGAATAACCAAGATCATGCATAACCAAGATCTTGCATAACCAAGTTCTTGCATAACCAAGATATTGCATAACCAAGATCTTGCCTAACCAAGATCTTGCATAACCTAGATCTTTACTAACCAAGATCTTGAATAACCAAGATCATGCATAACCAAGATCTTGCATAACCAAGAACTTGCATAACCAAGATCTTGCATAACCAAGATCATGCATAACCAAGATCTTGCATAACCAAGATCTTGCCAAACCAAGAACTTGCCTAACCAAGATCTTGCATAACCAAGATCATGCCTAACCAAGATCTTGCATAACCAAGATCTTGCATAACCAAGATCTTGCCTAACCAAGATCTTGCATAACAAAGATCTTGCCTAAACAAGATCTTGCATAACCAAGATCCTCCCTAACAAAGATCTTGCATAACCAAGATCATGCATAACCAAGATCTTGCATAACCAAGTTCTTGCATAACCAAGATCTTGCATAACCAAGATCATGCATAACCAAGATCTTGCATAACCAAGATCTTGCCTAACCAAGAACTTGCCTAACCAAGATCTTGCATAACCAAGATCTTGCATAACCAAGATCTTGCCTAACCAAGATCTTGCATAACCAAGATCTTCCCTAACCAAGATCTTGAATAACCAAGATCATGCATAACCAAGATCTTGCATAACCAAGTTCTTGCATAACCAAGATCTTGCATAACCAAGATCTTGCCTAACCACGATCTTGCCTAACCAATATCTTGCATAACCAAGATCTTGCATAACCAAGATCATGCATAACAAAGATCTTGCATAACCAAGATCTTGCATAACCAAGAACTTGCCTAACCAAGATCTTGAATAACCAAGATCATGCATAACCAAGATCTTGCATAACCAAGTTCTTGCATAACCAAGATCTTGCATAACCAAGATCTTGCCTAACCAAGATCTTGCCTAACCAATATCTTGCATAACCAAGATCTTGCATAACCAAGATCATGCATAAAAAAGATCTTGCATAACCAAGTTCTTGCATAACCAAGATCTTGCATAACCAAGATCTTGCCTAACCAAGATCTTCCATAACCAAGATCTTGCCTAAACAAGATCTTGCCTAACCAAGATCTTCCCTAACCAAGATCTTCCATAACCAAGATCATGCCTAACCAAGATCTTGCATAACCAAGTTCTTGCCTAACCAAGATCTTGCATAACCAAGATAATGCATAACCAAAATCTTGCATAACCAAGATCTTCCCTAACCAAGATTTTCCATAACCAAGATCATGCCTAACCAAGATCTTGCATAACCAAGATCTTGCATAACCAAGATCTTGCATAACCAAGATCTTGCCTAACCAAGATCTTGCCTAACCAAGATCTTGCATAACCAAGATCATGCATAACCAAGATCTTGCATAACCAAGTTCTTGCATAACCAAGATCTTGCACAACCAAGATCTTGCCTAACCAAGATCTTGCATAACCAAGATCTTGCATAACCAAGATCATGCATAACCAAGATCTTGCATAACCAAGTTCTTGCATAACCAAGATCTTGCATAACCAAGATCTTGCCTAACTAAGAACTTGCCTAACCAAGATCTTGCATAACAAAGATCTTGCATAACCAAGATCTTGCCTAACCAAGATCTTGCATAACCAAGATCTTCCCTAACCAAGATCTTGCATAACCAAGATCATGCATAACCAAGATCTTGCCTAACCAAGAACTTGCGTAACCAAGATCTTCCATAACAAAGATCTTGCATAACCAAGATCTTGCCTAACCAAGAACTTATATAACCAAGATCTTCCCTTACCAAGAACTTGCCTAACCAAGATCTTGCATAACAAAGATCTTGCATAACCAAGATCTTGCCTAACCAAGATCTTGCATAACCAAGATCTTCCCCAACCAAGATCTTGCATAACCAAGATCATGCATAACCAAGATCTTGCATAACCAAGTTCTTCCATAACCAAGATCTTGCATAACCAAGATCTTGCCCAACCAAGATATTGCATAACCAAGATATTGCATAACCAAGATCTTGCCTAACCAAGATCTTGCATAAGCAAGATCTTCCCTAACCAAGATCTTGCATAACCAAGATCATGCATAACCAAGATCTTGCATAACCAAGTTCTTGCATAACCAAGATCTTGCACAACCAAGATCTTGCCTAACCAAGATCTTGCATAACCAAGATCTTGCCTAACCAAGATCTTGCCTAACCAAGATCTTGCATAACCAAGATCTTCCATAACCAAGATCATGCATAACCAAGATCTTGCATAACCAAGATCTTGCATAACCAAGATCTTCCATAACCAAGATCATGCCTAACCAAGATCATGCATAACCAAGATCTTGCCTAACCAAGATCTTCCCTAACCAAGATCTTCCATAACCAAGATCATGCCTAACCAAGATCTTGCATAACCAATTTCTTGTGTAACCAAGATCTTGCATAACCAAGATAATGCATAACCAAAATCTTGCATAACCAAGATCTTCCCTAACCAAGATCTTCCATAACCAAGATCATGCCTAACCAAGATCTTGCATAACCAAGTTCTTGCCTAACCAAGATCTTGCATAACCAAGATAATGCATAACCAAGAACTTGCCTAACCAAGATCTTGCATAACCAAGATCTTGCATAACCAAGATCTTGCATAACCAAGATCTTGCATAGCCAAGATCTTCCCTCACCAAGATCTTGCATAACCAAGATCATGCATAACCAAGATCTTGCCTAACCAAGAACTTGCCTAACCAAGATCTTGCCTAACAAAGATATTGCATAACCAAGATCTTGAATAACCAAGATCTTGCATAACCAAGATCTTGAATAACCAAGATCTTGCATAACCAAGATCTTGCATAACCAAGATCATGCATAACAAGGATCTTGCATAACCAAGTTCTTGCATAACCAAGATCTTGCATAACCAAGATCTTGCCTAACCAAGAACTTGCCTAACCAAGATCTTGCCTAACAAAGATATTGCATAACCAAGATCTTGCCTAACCAAGATCTTGAATAACCAAGATCATGCATAACAAAGATCTTGCATAACCAAGTTCTTGCATAACCAAGATCTTGCATAACCAAGATCTTGCCTAACCAAGAACTTGCCTAACCAAGATCTTGCATAACCAAGATCTTGCATAACCAAGATCTTGCCTAACCAAGATCTTGCCTAACCAATATCTTGCATAACCAAGATCTTGCATAACCAAGATCATGCATAAAAAAGATCTTGCATAACCAAGTTCTTGCATAACCAAGATCTTGCATAACCAAGATCTTCCCTAACCAAGATCTTGAATAACCAAGATCATGCATAACCAAGATCTTGCATAACCAAGTTCTTGCATAACCAAGATCTTGCATAACCAAGATCTTGCCTAACCAAGATCTTGCCTAACCAATATCTTGCATAACCAAGATCTTGCATAACCAAGATCATGCATAAAAAAGATCTTGCATAACCAAGTTCTTGCATAACCAAGATCTTGCATAACCAAGATCTTGCCAAACCAAGAACTTGCCTAACCAAGATCTTGCATAACCAAGATCTTGCCTAACCAAGATCTTCCATAACCAAGATCTTGCCTAAACAAGATCTTGCATAACCAAGATCCTCCCTAACAAAGATCTTGCATAACCAAGATCATGCATAACCAAGATCTTGCATAACCAAGATCTTGCTTTACCAAGATCATGCAAAACCAAGATCTTGCATAACCAAGATCTTGCATAACCAAGATCTTGCATAACAAAGATCTTGCCTAACCAAGATCTTGCTTTACCAAGATCATGCAAAACCAAGATCTTGCATAACCAAGATCTTGCATAACCAAGATCTTGCCTAACCAAAGTCTTGCCTAACCAAGATCTTGCATAACCAAGATCATGCATAACCAAGATCTTGCATAACCAAGTTCTTGCATAACCAAGATCTTGCACAACCAAGATCTTGCCTAACCAAGATCTTGCATAACCAAGATCTTGCATAACCAAGATCATGCATAACCAAGATCTTGCATAACCAAGTTCTTGCATAACCAAGATCTTGCATAACCAAGATCTTGCCTAACTAAGAACTTGCCTAACCAAGATCTTGCATAACAAAGATCTTGCATAACCAAGATCTTGCCTAACCAAGATCTTGCATAACCAAGATCTTCCCTAACCAAGATCTTGCATAACCAAGATCATGCATAACCAAGATCTTGCCTAACCAAGAACTTGCGTAACCAAGATCTTCCATAACAAAGATCTTGCATAACCAAGATCTTGCCTAACCAAGAACTTATATAACCAAGATCTTCCCTTACCAAGAACTTGCCTAACCAAGATCTTGCATAAAAAAGATCTTGCATAACCAAGTTCTTCCATAACCAAGATCTTGCATAACCAAGATCTTGCCAAACCAAGAACTTGCCTAACCAAGATCTTGCATAACCAAGATCTTGCCTAACCAAGATCTTGCATAACCAAGATCTTGCATAGCCAAGATCTTCCCTCACCAAGATCATGCATAACCAAGATCTTGCCTAACCAAGAACTTGCCTAACCAAGATCTTGCCTAACAAAGATATTGCATAACCAAGATCTTGAATAACCAAGATCTTGCATAACCAAGATAATGCATAACCAAAATCTTGCATAACCAAGATCTTCCCTAACCAAGATCTTCCATAACCAAGATCATGCATAACCAAGATCTTGCATAACCAAGATCTTGCATAACCAAGATCTTCCATAACCAAGATCATGCCTAACCAAGATCATGCATAACCAAGATCTTGCCTAACCAAGATCTTCCCTAACCAAGATCTTCCATAACCAAGATCATGCCTAACCAAGATCTTGCATAACCAATTTCTTGTGTAACCAAGATCTTGCATAACCAAGATAATGCATAACCAAGATCTTCCCTAAACAAGATCTTGCATAACCAAGATCATGCATAACCAAGATCTTGCATAAACAAGATCTTCCCTAACCAAGATCTTGCATAACCAAGATCATGCATAACCAAGATCTTGCCTAACCAAGAACTTGCCTAACCAAGATCTTGCATAACAAAGATCTTGCATAACCAAGATCTTGCCTAACCAAGATCTTGCATAACCAAGATCTTCCCTAACCAAGATCTTGCATAACCAAGATCATGCATAACCAAGATCTTGCATAACCAAGTTCTTGCATGACCAAGATCTTGCATAACCAAGTTCTTGCATAACCAAGATCTTCCATAACCAAGATCTTGCTTTACCAAGATCATGCAAAACCAAGATCTTGCATAACCAAGATCTTGCATAACCAAGATCTTGCCTAACCAAGATCTTGCCTAACCAAGATCTTGCATAACCAAGATCTTACATAACCAAGATCATGCATAACCAAGATCTTGCATAAACAAGTTCTTGCATAACCAAGATCTTGCATAACCAAGATCTTGCCTAACCAAGATCTTGCATAACCAAGATCTTCCCTAACCAAGATCTTGCATAACCAAGATCATGCATAACCAAGATCTTGCCTAACCAAGAACTTGCCTAACCAAGATCTTGCATAACAAAGATCTTGCATAACCAATATCTTGCCTAACCAAGATCTTGCATAACCAAGATCTTCCCTAACCAAGATCTTGCATAACCAAGATCATGCATAACCAAGATATTGCATAACCAAGATATTGCATAACCAAGATCTTGCATAACCAAGATCTTGCCTAACCAAGATATTGCATAACCAAGATATTGCATAACCAAGATATTGCAGAACAAAGATCTTGCATAACCAAGATATTCCCTAACAAAGATCTTGCATAACCAAGATCTGGCATAACCAAGATTTTGACTAACCAAGATGTTGCATAGCCAAGATCTTCCCTAACGAAAATCATGCATAACCAAGATCTTGCCTAACCAAGAACTTGCCTAACCAAGATCTTGCATAACAAAGATCTTGCATAACCAAGATCTTGCCTAACCAAGATCTTGCATAACCAAGATCTTCCCTAACCAAGATCTTGCATAACCAAGATCATGCATAACCAAGATATTGCATAACCAAGATATTGCATAACCAAGATCTTGCATAACCAAGATCTTGCCTAACCAAGATCTTGCATAACCAAGATCTTACATAACCAAGATCATGCATAACCAAGATCTTGCATAAACAAGTTCTTGCATAACCAAGATCTTGCATAACCAAGATCTTGCCTAACCAAGATCTTGCATAACCAAGATCTTCCCTAACCAAGATCTTGCATAACCAAGATCATGCATAACCAAGATCTTGCCTAACCAAGAACTTGCCTAACCAAGATCTTGCATAACAAAGATCTTGCATAACCAAGATCTTGCCTAACCAAGATCTTGCATAACCAAGATCTTCCCTAACCAAGATCTTGCATAACCAAGATCATGCATAACCAAGATATTGCATAACCAAGATATTGCATAACCAAGATCTTGCATAACCAAGATCTTCCCTAACCAAGATTTTGCATAACCAAGATATTGCATAACCAAGATATTGCAGAGCAAAGATCTTGCATAACCAAGATATTCCCTAACAAAGATCTTGCATAACCAAGATCTGGCATAACCAAGATTTTGACTAACCAAGATGTTGCATAGCCAAGATCTTGCATAACCAAGATCTGGCATAACCAAGATTTTGACTAACCAAGATGTTGCATAGCCAAGATCTTCCCTAACGAAAATCATGCATAACCAAGATCTTGCATAACCAAGATCTTGCATAACCAACATCTTCCTTAAGCAAGATCTTGGCTAACGAAGTTCTCGCATAACCAAGATCTTGCCTAACCAAGATATTGCACAACCAAGATCTTGCATAACCAAGATCTTGCCTAACCAAGATATTGCCTAACCAAGATCTTCCCTAACCAAGACCTTCTATAACCAAGATCCTGCATAACCAAGTTCTTCCATAACCAAGATCTTCCATAACCAAGATCTTGCATAACCAAGATCTTGCATAACAAGGATATTGCATAACCAAGATCTTCCCTAACCAAGAACTTGCCTAACCAAGATCTTGCATAACCAAGATCTTGCATAACCAAGATCTTCCATAACCAAGATCTTGCATAACCAAGATCTTGCATAACCAAGATCTTGCATAACCAAGATCTTGCCTAACCAAGAACTTGCCTACCAAAGATCTTGCATAACCAAGATCTTCCATAACCAAGATCTTGCCTAACCAAGATCTTGCATAACCAAGATCTTGCATAACCAAGATCTTGCATAACCAAGATCTTGCCTAACCAAGAACTTGCCTAACCAAGATCTTGCATAACCAAGATCTTCCATAACCAAGATCTTGCCTAACCAAGATCTTGCCTAACCAAGATCTTGCATAAGCAAGATCTTCCGTAACCAAGTTCTTGCATAACCAAGATCATGCATAACCAAGATCTTGCAAAACCGAGTTCTTGCATAACCAAGATCTTGCATAACCAAGATCTTGCCTAACCAAGGGCTTGCACAACCAAGATCTTGCATAACCAAGATCTTGCCTAACCAAGATATTGCCTAACAAAGATCTTCCCTAACCAAGACCTTCTATAACCAAGATCCTGCATAACCAAGTTCTTCCATAACCAAGATCTTCCATAACCAAGATCTTGCATAACAAGGATATTGCATAACCAAGATCTTCCCTAACCAAGAACTTGCCTAACCAAGATCTTGCATAACCAAGATCTTGCATAACCAAGATCTTCCATAACCAAGATCTTGCATAACCAAGATCTTCCATAACCAAGATCTTGCATAACCAAGATCTTGCCTAACCAAGAACTTGCCTAACCAAGATCTTGCCTAACAAAGATATTGCATAACCAAGATCTTGCCTAACCAAGATCTTGCATAACCAAGATCTTCCCTAACCAAGATCTTGAATAACCAAGATCATGCATAACCAAGATCTTGCATAACCAAGTTCTTGCATAACCAAGATCTTGCATAACCAAGATCTTGCCTAACCAAGATCTTGCCTAACCAATATCTTGCATAACCAAGATCTTGCATAACCAAGATCATGCATAACAAAGATCTTGCATAACCAAGATCTTGCATAACCAAGATCTTGCATAACCAAGATCTTGCCTAACCAAGATCTTGCATAACCAAGATCTTCCCTAACCAAGATCTTGCATAACCAAGATCTTCCATAACCAAGATCATGCATAACCAAGATCTTGCATAACCAAGATCTTCCATAACCAAGATCTTGCCTAACCAAGATCTTGCATAACCAAGATCTTGCATAACCAAGATCTTGCCTAACCAAGATCTTGCCTAACCAAGATCTTGCATAACCAAGATCTTGCATAACAAAGATCAAGCATAACCAAAATCATGCATAACCAAGTTCTTGCATAACCAAGATCTTGCTTAACCAAGATCTTGCTTTACCAAGATCATGCATAACCAAGATCTTGCATAACCAAGATCTCGCATAAACAATATCTTGCATAACCAAGATCTTGCCTAACCAAGATCTTGCCTAACCAAGATCTTGCATAACCAAGATCTTACATAACCAAGATCATGCATAACCAAGATCTTGCATAAACAAGTTCTTGCATAACCAAGATCTTGCATAACCAAGATCTTGCCTAACCAAGATCTTGCATAACCAAGATCTTCCCTAACCAAGATCTTGCATAACCAAGATCATGCATAACCAAGATCTTGCCTAACCAAGAACTTGCCTAACCAAGATCTTGCATAACAAAGATCTTGCATAACCAAGATCTTGCCTAACCAAGATCTTGCATAACCAAGATCTTCCCTAACCAAGATCTTGCATAACCAAGATCATGCATAACCAAGATATTGCATAACCAAGATATTGCATAACCAAGATCTTGCATAACCAAGATCTTGCCTAACCAAGATATTGCATAACCAAGATATTGCATAACCAAGATATTGCAGAACAAAGATCTTGCATAACCAAGATATTCCCTAACAAAGATCTTGCATAACCAAGATCTGGCATAACCAAGATTTTGACTAACCAAGATGTTGCATAGCCAAGATCTTGCATAACCAAGATCTGGCATAACCAAGATCTTCCCTAACCAAGATCTTGCATAACCAAGATCATGCATAACCAAGATATTGCATAACCAAGATATTGCATAACCAAGATCTTGCATAACCAAGATCTTGCCTAACCAAGATCTTGCATAACCAAGATCTTACATAACCAAGATCATGCATAACCAAGATCTTGCATAAACAAGTTCTTGCATAACCAAGATCTTGCATAACCAAGATCTTGCCTAACCAAGATCTTGCATAACCAAGATCTTCCCTAACCAAGATCTTGCATAACCAAGATCATGCATAACCAAGATCTTGCCTAACCAAGATCTTGCATAACAAAGATCTTGCATAACCAAGATCTTGCCTAACCAAGATCTTGCATAACCAAGATCTTGCCTAACCAAGATCTTGCATAACCAAGATCTTACATAACCAAGATCATGCATAACCAAGATCTTGCATAAACAAGTTCTTGCATAACCAAGATCTTGCATAACCAAGATCTTGCCTAACCAAGATCTTGCATAACCAAGATCTTCCCTAACCAAGATCTTGCATAACCAAGATCATGCATAACCAAGATTTTGCCTAACCAAGATCTTGCATAACAAAGATCTTGCATAACCAAGATCTTGCCTAACCAAGATCTTGCATAACCAAGATCTTCCCTAACCAAGATCTTGCATAACCAAGATCATGCATAACCAAGATATTGCATAACCAAGATATTGCATAACCAAGATCTTGCATAACCAAGATCTTGCCTAACCAAGATATTGCATAACCAAGATATTGCATAACCAAGATATTGCAGAACAAAGATCTTGCATAACCAAGATATTCCCTAACAAAGATCTTGCATAACCAAGATCTGGCATAACCAAGATTTTGACTAACCAAGATGTTGCATAGCCAAGATCTTGCATAACCAAGATCTGGCATAACCAAGATTTTGACTAACCAAGATGTTGCATAGCCAAGATCTTCCCTAACGAAAATCATGCATAACCAAGATCTTGCATAACCAAGATCTTGCATAACCAACATCTTCCTTAAGCAAGATCTTGGCTAACGAAGTTCTCGCATAACCAAGATCTTGCCTAACCAAGATATTGCACAACCAAGATCTTGCATAACCAAGATCTTGCCTAACCAAGATATTGCCTAACCAAGATCTTCCCTAACCAAGACCTTCTATAACCAAGATCCTGCATAACCAAGTTCTTCCATAACCAAGATCTTCCATAACCAAGATCTTGCATAACCAAGATCTTGCATAACAAGGATATTGCATAACCAAGATCTTCCCTAACCAAGAACTTGCCTAACCAAGATCTTGCATAACCAAGATCTTGCATAACCAAGATCTTCCATAACCAAGATCTTGCATAACCAAGATCTTGCATAACCAAGATCTTGCATAACCAAGATCTTGCCTAACCAAGAACTTGCCTACCAAAGATCTTGCATAACCAAGATCTTCCATAACCAAGATCTTGCCTAACCAAGATCTTGCATAACCAAGATCTTGCATAACCAAGATCTTGCATAACCAAGATCTTGCCTAACCAAGAACTTGCCTAACCAAGATCTTGCATAACCAAGATCTTCCATAACCAAGATCTTGCCTAACCAAGATCTTGCCTAACCAAGATCTTGCATAAGCAAGATCTTCCGTAACCAAGTTCTTGCATAACCAAGATCATGCATAACCAAGATCTTGCAAAACCGAGTTCTTGCATAACCAAGATCTTGCATAACCAAGATCTTGCCTAACCAAGGGCTTGCACAACCAAGATCTTGCATAACCAAGATCTTGCCTAACCAAGATATTGCCTAACCAAGATCTTCCCTAACCAAGACCTTCTATAACCAAGATCCTGCATAACCAAGTTCTTCCATAACCAAGATCTTCCATAACCAAGATCTTGCATAACAAGGATATTGCATAACCAAGATCTTCCCTAACCAAGAACTTGCCTAACCAAGATCTTGCATAACCAAGATCTTGCATAACCAAGATCTTCCATAACCAAGATCTTGCATAACCAAGATCTTCCATAACCAAGATCTTGCATAACCAAGATCTTGCCTAACCAAGAACTTGCCTAACCAAGATCTTGCCTAACAAAGATATTGCATAACCAAGATCTTGCCTAACCAAGATCTTGCATAACCAAGATCTTCCCTAACCAAGATCTTGAATAACCAAGATCATGCATAACCAAGATCTTGCATAACCAAGTTCATGCATAACCAAGATCTTGCATAACCAAGATCTTGCCTAACCAAGATCTTGCCTAACCAATATCTTGCATAACCAAGATCTTGCATAACCAAGATCATGCATAACAAAGATCTTGCATAACCAAGATCTTGCATAACCAAGATCTTGCATAACCAAGATCTTGCCTAACTAAGATCTTGCATAACCAAGATCTTCCCTAACCAAGATCTTGCATAACCAAGATCTTCCATAACCAAGATCATGCATAACCAAGATCTTGCATAACCAAGATCTTCCATAACCAAGATCTTGCCTAACCAAGATCTTGCATAACCAAGATCTTGCCTAACCAAGATCTTGCCTAACCAAGATCTTGCATAACCAAGATCTTGCATAACAAAGATCAAGCATAACCAAAATCATGCATAACCAAGTTCTTGCATAACCAAGATCTTGCATAACCAAGATCTTGCTTTACCAAGATCATGCATAACCAAGATCTTGCATAACCAAGATCTCGCATAAACAATATCTTGCATAACCAAGATCTTGCCTAACCAAGATCTTGCCTAACCAAGATCTTGCATAACCAAGATCTTACATAACCAAGATCATGCATAACCAAGATCTTGCATAAACAAGTTCTTGCATAACCAAGATCTTGCATAACCAAGATCTTGCCTAACCAAGATCTTGCATAACCAAGATCTTCCCTAACCAAGATCTTGCATAACCAAGATCATGCATAACCAAGATCTTGCCTAACCAAGAACTTGCCTAACCAAGATCTTGCATAACAAAGATCTTGCATAACCAAGATCTTGCCTAACCAAGATCTTGCATAACCAAGATCTTCCCTAACCAAGATCTTGCATAACCAAGATCATGCATAACCAAGATATTGCATAACCAAGATATTGCATAACCAAGATCTTGCATAACCAAGATCTTGCCTAACCAAGATATTGCATAACCAAGATATTGCATAACCAAGATATTGCAGAAGAAAGATCTTGCATAACCAAGATATTGCCTAACAAAGATCTTGCATAACCAAGATCTGGCATAACCAAGATTTTGACTAACCAAGATGTTGCATAGCCAAGATCTTGCATAACCAAGATCTGGCATAACCAAGATCTTCCCTAACCAAGATCTTGCATAACCAAGATCATGCATAACCAAGATATTGCATAACCAAGATATTGCATAACCAAGATCTTACATAACCAAGATCATGCATAACCAAGATCTTGCATAAACAAGTTCTTGCATAACCAAGATCTTGCATAACCAAGATCTTGCCTAACCAAGATCTTGCATAACCAAGATCTTCCCTAACCAAGATCTTGCATAACCAAGATCATGCATAACCAAGATCTTGCCTAACCAAGATCTTGCATAACCAAGATCTTGCATAACCAAGATCTTGCCTAACCAAGATCTTGCATAACCAAGATCTTGCCTAACCAAGATCTTGCATAACCAAGATCTTACATAACCAAGATCATGCATAACCAAGATCTTGCATAAACAAGTTCTTGCATAACCAAGATCTTGCATAACCAAGATCTTGCCTAACCAAGATCTTGCATAACCAAGATCTTCCCTAACCAAGATCTTGCATAACCAAGATCATGCATAACCAAGATTTTGCCTAACCAAGATCTTGCATAACAAAGATCTTGCATAACCAAGATCTTGCCTAACCAAGATCTTGCATAACCAAGATCTTCCCTAACCAAGATCTTGCATAACCAAGATCATGCATAACCAAGATATTGCATAACCAAGATATTGCATAACCAAGATCTTGCATAACCAAGATCTTGCCTAACCAAGATATTGCATAACCAAGATATTGCATAACCAAGATATTGCAGAACAAAGATCTTGCATAACCAAGATATTCCCTAACAAAGATCTTGCATAACCAAGATCTGGCATAACCAAGATTTTGACTAACCAAGATGTTGCATAGCCAAGATCTTGCATAACCAAGATCTGGCATAACCAAGATTTTGACTAACCAAGATGTTGCATAGCCAAGATCTTCCCTAACGAAAATCATGCATAACCAAGATCTTGCATAACCAAGATCTTGCATAACCAACATCTTCCTTAAGCAAGATCTTGGCTAACGAAGTTCTCGCATAACCAAGATCTTGCCTAACCAAGATATTGCACAACCAAGATCTTGCATAACCAAGATCTTGCCTAACCAAGATATTGCCTAACCAAGATCTTCCCTAACCAAGACCTTCTATAACCAAGATCCTGCATAACCAAGTTCTTCCATAACCAAGATCTTCCATAACCAAGATCTTGCATAACCAAGATCTTGCATAACAAGGATATTGCATAACAAAGATCTTCCCTAACCAAGAACTTGCCTAACCAAGATCTTGCATAACCAAGATCTTGCATAACCAAGATCTTCCATAACCAAGATCTTGCAGAACCAAGATCTTGCATAACCAAGATCTTGCATAACCAAGATCTTGCCTAACCAAGAACTTGCCTAACCAAGATCTTGCATAACCAAGATCTTCCATAACCAAGATCTTGCCTTACCAAGATCTTGCATAACCAAGATCTTGCATAACCAAGATCTTGCATAACCAAGATCTTGCCTAACCAAGAACTTGCCTAACCAAGATCTTGCATAACCAAGATCTTCCATAACCAAGATCTTGCCTAACCAAGATCTTGCCTAACCAAGATCTTGCATAAGCAAGATCTTCCGTAACCAAGTTCTTGCATAACCAAGATCATGCATAACAAAGATCTTGCAAAACCAAGTTCTTGCATAACCAAGATCTTGCATAACCAAGATCTTGCCTAACCAAGAGCTTGCACAACCAAGATCTTGCATAACCAAGATCTTGCCTAACCAAGATATTGCCTAACCAAGATCTTCCCTAACCAAGACCTTCTATAACCAAGATCCTGCATAACCAAGTTCTTCCATAACCAAGACCTTCCATAACCAAGATCTTGCATAACCAAGATCTTGCATAACAAGGATATTGCATAACCAAGATCTTCCCTAACCAAGAACTTGCCTAACCAAGATCTTGCATAACCAAGATCTTGCATAACCAAGATCTTCCATAACCAAGATCTTGCATAACCAAGATCTTCCATAACCAAGATCTTGCATAACCAAGATCTTGCCTAACCAAGAACTTGCCTAACCAAGATCTTGCCTAACAAAGATATTGCATAACCAAGATCTTGCCTAACCAAGATCTTGCATAACCAAGATCTTCCCTAACCAAGATCTTGAATAACCAAGATCATGCATAACCAAGATCTTGCATAACCAAGTTCTTGCATAACCAAGATCTTGCATAACCAAGATCTTGCCTAACCAAGATCTTGCCTAACCAATATCTTGCATAACCAAGATCTTGCATAACCAAGATCATGCATAACAAAGATCTTGCAT
The DNA here is from genome assembly GCA_947652115.1 of Blastomussa wellsi. Classification (NCBI taxonomy): domain Eukaryota; kingdom Metazoa; phylum Cnidaria; class Anthozoa; order Scleractinia; family Plerogyridae; genus Blastomussa; species Blastomussa wellsi. Next base: position 4,279,586 of record OX393562.1, read on the forward strand.
AACCAAGATCTTGCATAACCAAGATCTTGCATAACCAAGATCTTGCCTAACCAAGATCTTGCATAACCAAGATCTTCCCTAACCAAGATCTTGCATAACCAAGATCTTCCATAACCAAGATCATGCATAACCAAGATCTTGCATAACCAAGATCTTCCATAACCAAGATCTTGCCTAACCAAGATCTTGCATAACCAAGATCTTGCATAACCAAGATCTTGCCTAACCAAGATCTTGCCTAACCAAGATCTTGCATAACCAAGATCTTGCATAACAAAGATCAAGCATAACCAAAATCATGCATAACCAAGTTCTTCCATAACCAAGATCTTGCATAACCAAGATCTTCCCTAACCAAGATCTTGAATAACCAAGATCATGCATAACCAAGATCTTGCATAACCAAGTTCTTGCATAACCAAGATCTTGCATAACCAAGATCTTGCCTAACCAAGATCTTGCCTAACCAATATCTTGCATAACCAAGATCTTGCATAACCAAGATCATGCATAACAAAGATCTTGCATAACCAAGTTCTTGCATACCCAAGATCTTGCATAACCAAGATCTTGCCTAACCAAGAACTTGCCTAACCAAGATCTTGCCTAACCAAGATCTTGCATAACCAAGATCTTCCCTAACCAAGATCTTGAATAACCAAGATCATGCATAACCAAGATCTTGCATAACCAAGTTCTTGCATAACCAAGATCTTGCATAACCAAGATCTTGCCTAACCAAGATCTTGCCTAACCAATATCTTGCATAACCAAGATCTTGCATAACCAAGATCATGCATAACAAAGATCTTGCATAACCAAGATCTTGCATAACCAAGATCTTGCATAACCAAGATCTTGCCTAACCAAGATCTTGCATAACCAAGATCTTCCCTAACCAAGATCTTGCATAACCAAGATCTTCCATAACCAAGATCATGCATAACCAAGATCTTGCATAACCAAGATCTTCCATAACCAAGATCTTGCCTAACCAAGATCTTGCATAACCAAGATCTTGCATAACCAAGATCTTGCCTAACCAAGATCTTGCCTAACCAAGATCTTGCATAACCAAGATCTTGCATAACAAAGATCAAGCATAACCAAAATCATGCATAACCAAGTTCTTCCATAACCAAGATCTTGCATAACCAAGATCTTCCCTAACCAAGATCTTGAATAACCAAGATCATGCATAACCAAGATCTTGCATAACCAAGTTCTTGCATAACCAAGATCTTGCATAACCAAGATCTTGCCTAACCAAGATCTTGCCTAACCAATATCTTGCATAACCAAGATCTTGCATAACCAAGATCATGCATAACAAAGATCTTGCATAACCAAGTTCTTGCATACCCAAGATCTTGCATAACCAAGATCTTGCCTAACCAAGAACTTGCCTAACCAAGATCTTGCCTAACAAAGATATTGCATAACCAAGATCTTGCCTAACCAAGATCTTGCATAACCAAGATCTTCCCTAACCAAGATCTTGAAAAAACAAGATCATGCATAACCAAGATCTTGCATAACCAAGTTCTTGCATAACCAAGATCTTGCATAACCAAGATCTTGCCTAACCAAGATCTTGCCTAACCAATATCTTGCATAACCAAGATCTTGCATAACCAAGATCATGCATAAAAAAGATCTTGCATAACCAAGTTCTTGCATAACCAAGATCTTGCATAACCAAGATCTTGCCAAACCAAGAACTTGCCTAACCAAGATCTTGCATAACCAAGATCTTGCCTAACCAAGATCTTCCATAACCAAGATCTTGCCTAAACAAGATCTTGCATAACCAAGATCCTCCCTAACAAAGATCTTGCATAACCAAGATCATGCATAACCAAGATCTTGCATAACCAAGTTCTTGCATAACCAAGATCTTGCATAACCAAGATCTTGCCAAACCAAGAACTTGCCTAACCAAGATCTTGCATAACCAAGATCTTGCCTAACCAAGATCTTGCATAACCAAGATCTTCCCTAACCAAGATCTTGAATAACCAAGATCATGCATAACCAAGATCTTGCATAACCAAGTTCTTGCATAACCAAGATCTTGCATAACCAAGATCTTGCCTAACCAAGATCTTGCCTAACCAATATCTTGCATAACCAAGATCTTGCATAACCAAGATCATGCATAACAAAGATCTTGCATAACCAAGTTCTTGCATAACCAAGATCTTGCATAACCAAGATCTTGCCTAACCAAGAACTTGCCTAACCAAGATCTTGCCTAACAAAGATATTGCATAACCAAGATCTTGCCTAACCAAGATCTTGCATAACCAAGATCTTCCCTAACCAAGATCTTGAAAAAACAAGATCATGCATAACCAAGATCTTGCATAACCAAGTTCTTGCATAACCAAGATCTTGCATAACCAAGATCTTGCCTAACCAAGATCTTGCCTAACCAATATCTTGCATAACCAAGATCTTGCATAACCAAGATCATGCATAAAAAAGATCTTGCATAACCAAGTTCTTGCATAACCAAGATCTTGCATAACCAAGATCTTGCCAAACCAAGAACTTGCCTAACCAAGATCTTGCATAACCAAGATCTTGCCTAACCAAGATCTTCCATAACCAAGATCTTGCCTAAACAAGATCTTGCATAACCAAGATCCTCCCTAACAAAGATCTTGCATAACCAAGATCATGCATAACCAAGATCTTGCATAACCAAGTTCTTGCATAACCAAGATCTTGCATAACCAAGATCTTGCTTTTCCAAGATCATGCAAAACCAAGATCTTGCATAACCAAGATCTTGCCTAACCAAGATCTTGCTTTACCAAGATCATGCAAAACCAAGATCTTGCATAACCAAGATCTTGCATAACCAAGATCTTGCCTAACCAAATTCTTGCCTAACCAAGATCTTGCATAACCAAGATCATGCATAACCAAGATCTTGCATAACCAAGTTCTTGCATAACCAAGATCTTGCATAACCAAGATCTTGCCTAACCAAATTCTTGCCTAACCAAGATCTTGCATAACCAAGATCATGCATAACCAAGAACTTGCATAACCAAGATCTTCCCTAACCAAGATCTTGAATAACCAAGATCATGCATAACCAAGATCTTGCATAACCAAGTTCTTGCATAACCAAGATATTGCATAACCAAGATCTTGCCTAACCAAGATCTTGCATAACCTAGATCTTTACTAACCAAGATCTTGAATAACCAAGATCATGCATAACCAAGATCTTGCATAACCAAGAACTTGCATAACCAAGATCTTGCATAACCAAGATCATGCATAACCAAGATCTTGCATAACCAAGATCTTGCCAAACCAAGAACTTGCCTAACCAAGATCTTGCATAACCAAGATCATGCCTAACCAAGATCTTGCATAACCAAGATCTTGCATAACCAAGATCTTGCCTAACCAAGATCTTGCATAACAAAGATCTTGCCTAAACAAGATCTTGCATAACCAAGATCCTCCCTAACAAAGATCTTGCATAACCAAGATCATGCATAACCAAGATCTTGCATAACCAAGTTCTTGCATAACCAAGATCTTGCATAACCAAGATCATGCATAACCAAGATCTTGCATAACCAAGATCTTGCCTAACCAAGAACTTGCCTAACCAAGATCTTGCATAACCAAGATCTTGCATAACCAAGATCTTGCCTAACCAAGATCTTGCATAACCAAGATCTTCCCTAACCAAGATCTTGAATAACCAAGATCATGCATAACCAAGATCTTGCATAACCAAGTTCTTGCATAACCAAGATCTTGCATAACCAAGATCTTGCCTAACCACGATCTTGCCTAACCAATATCTTGCATAACCAAGATCTTGCATAACCAAGATCATGCATAACAAAGATCTTGCATAACCAAGATCTTGCATAACCAAGAACTTGCCTAACCAAGATCTTGAATAACCAAGATCATGCATAACCAAGATCTTGCATAACCAAGTTCTTGCATAACCAAGATCTTGCATAACCAAGATCTTGCCTAACCAAGATCTTGCCTAACCAATATCTTGCATAACCAAGATCTTGCATAACCAAGATCATGCATAAAAAAGATCTTGCATAACCAAGTTCTTGCATAACCAAGATCTTGCATAACCAAGATCTTGCCAAACCAAGAACTTGCCTAACCAAGATCTTGCATAACCAAGATCTTGCCTAACCAAGATCTTCCATAACCAAGATCTTGCCTAAACAAGATCTTGCCTAACCAAGATCTTCCCTAACCAAGATCTTCCATAACCAAGATCATGCCTAACCAAGATCTTGCATAACCAAGTTCTTGCCTAACCAAGATCTTGCATAACCAAGATAATGCATAACCAAAATCTTGCATAACCAAGATCTTCCCTAACCAAGATTTTCCATAACCAAGATCATGCCTAACCAAGATCTTGCATAACCAAGATCTTGCATAACCAAGATCTTGCATAACCAAGATCTTGCCTAACCAAGATCTTGCCTAACCAAGATCTTGCATAACCAAGATCATGCATAACCAAGATCTTGCATAACCAAGTTCTTGCATAACCAAGATCTTGCACAACCAAGATCTTGCCTAACCAAGATCTTGCATAACCAAGATCTTGCATAACCAAGATCATGCATAACCAAGATCTTGCATAACCAAGTTCTTGCATAACCAAGATCTTGCATAACCAAGATCTTGCCTAACTAAGAACTTGCCTAACCAAGATCTTGCATAACAAAGATCTTGCATAACCAAGATCTTGCCTAACCAAGATCTTGCATAACCAAGATCTTCCCTAACCAAGATCTTGCATAACCAAGATCATGCATAACCAAGATCTTGCCTAACCAAGAACTTGCGTAACCAAGATCTTCCATAACAAAGATCTTGCATAACCAAGATCTTGCCTAACCAAGAACTTATATAACCAAGATCTTCCCTTACCAAGAACTTGCCTAACCAAGATCTTGCATAACAAAGATCTTGCATAACCAAGATCTTGCCTAACCAAGATCTTGCATAACCAAGATCTTCCCCAACCAAGATCTTGCATAACCAAGATCATGCATAACCAAGATCTTGCATAACCAAGTTCTTCCATAACCAAGATCTTGCATAACCAAGATCTTGCCCAACCAAGATATTGCATAACCAAGATATTGCATAACCAAGATCTTGCCTAACCAAGATCTTGCATAAGCAAGATCTTCCCTAACCAAGATCTTGCATAACCAAGATCATGCATAACCAAGATCTTGCATAACCAAGTTCTTGCATAACCAAGATCTTGCACAACCAAGATCTTGCCTAACCAAGATCTTGCATAACCAAGATCTTGCCTAACCAAGATCTTGCCTAACCAAGATCTTGCATAACCAAGATCTTCCATAACCAAGATCATGCATAACCAAGATCTTGCATAACCAAGATCTTGCATAACCAAGATCTTCCATAACCAAGATCATGCCTAACCAAGATCATGCATAACCAAGATCTTGCCTAACCAAGATCTTCCCTAACCAAGATCTTCCATAACCAAGATCATGCCTAACCAAGATCTTGCATAACCAATTTCTTGTGTAACCAAGATCTTGCATAACCAAGATAATGCATAACCAAAATCTTGCATAACCAAGATCTTCCCTAACCAAGATCTTCCATAACCAAGATCATGCCTAACCAAGATCTTGCATAACCAAGTTCTTGCCTAACCAAGATCTTGCATAACCAAGATAATGCATAACCAAGAACTTGCCTAACCAAGATCTTGCATAACCAAGATCTTGCATAACCAAGATCTTGCATAACCAAGATCTTGCATAGCCAAGATCTTCCCTCACCAAGATCTTGCATAACCAAGATCATGCATAACCAAGATCTTGCCTAACCAAGAACTTGCCTAACCAAGATCTTGCCTAACAAAGATATTGCATAACCAAGATCTTGAATAACCAAGATCTTGCATAACCAAGATCTTGAATAACCAAGATCTTGCATAACCAAGATCTTGCATAACCAAGATCATGCATAACAAGGATCTTGCATAACCAAGTTCTTGCATAACCAAGATCTTGCATAACCAAGATCTTGCCTAACCAAGAACTTGCCTAACCAAGATCTTGCCTAACAAAGATATTGCATAACCAAGATCTTGCCTAACCAAGATCTTGAATAACCAAGATCATGCATAACAAAGATCTTGCATAACCAAGTTCTTGCATAACCAAGATCTTGCATAACCAAGATCTTGCCTAACCAAGAACTTGCCTAACCAAGATCTTGCATAACCAAGATCTTGCATAACCAAGATCTTGCCTAACCAAGATCTTGCCTAACCAATATCTTGCATAACCAAGATCTTGCATAACCAAGATCATGCATAAAAAAGATCTTGCATAACCAAGTTCTTGCATAACCAAGATCTTGCATAACCAAGATCTTCCCTAACCAAGATCTTGAATAACCAAGATCATGCATAACCAAGATCTTGCATAACCAAGTTCTTGCATAACCAAGATCTTGCATAACCAAGATCTTGCCTAACCAAGATCTTGCCTAACCAATATCTTGCATAACCAAGATCTTGCATAACCAAGATCATGCATAAAAAAGATCTTGCATAACCAAGTTCTTGCATAACCAAGATCTTGCATAACCAAGATCTTGCCAAACCAAGAACTTGCCTAACCAAGATCTTGCATAACCAAGATCTTGCCTAACCAAGATCTTCCATAACCAAGATCTTGCCTAAACAAGATCTTGCATAACCAAGATCCTCCCTAACAAAGATCTTGCATAACCAAGATCATGCATAACCAAGATCTTGCATAACCAAGATCTTGCTTTACCAAGATCATGCAAAACCAAGATCTTGCATAACCAAGATCTTGCATAACCAAGATCTTGCATAACAAAGATCTTGCCTAACCAAGATCTTGCTTTACCAAGATCATGCAAAACCAAGATCTTGCATAACCAAGATCTTGCATAACCAAGATCTTGCCTAACCAAAGTCTTGCCTAACCAAGATCTTGCATAACCAAGATCATGCATAACCAAGATCTTGCATAACCAAGTTCTTGCATAACCAAGATCTTGCACAACCAAGATCTTGCCTAACCAAGATCTTGCATAACCAAGATCTTGCATAACCAAGATCATGCATAACCAAGATCTTGCATAACCAAGTTCTTGCATAACCAAGATCTTGCATAACCAAGATCTTGCCTAACTAAGAACTTGCCTAACCAAGATCTTGCATAACAAAGATCTTGCATAACCAAGATCTTGCCTAACCAAGATCTTGCATAACCAAGATCTTCCCTAACCAAGATCTTGCATAACCAAGATCATGCATAACCAAGATCTTGCCTAACCAAGAACTTGCGTAACCAAGATCTTCCATAACAAAGATCTTGCATAACCAAGATCTTGCCTAACCAAGAACTTATATAACCAAGATCTTCCCTTACCAAGAACTTGCCTAACCAAGATCTTGCATAAAAAAGATCTTGCATAACCAAGTTCTTGCATAACCAAGATCTTGCATAACCAAGATCTTGCCAAACCAAGAACTTGCCTAACCAAGATCTTGCATAACCAAGATCTTGCCTAACCAAGATCTTGCATAACCAAGATCTTGCATAGCCAAGATCTTCCCTCACCAAGATCATGCATAACCAAGATCTTGCCTAACCAAGAACTTGCCTAACCAAGATCTTGCCTAACAAAGATATTGCATAACCAAGATCTTGAATAACCAAGATCTTGCATAACCAAGATAATGCATAACCAAAATCTTGCATAACCAAGATCTTCCCTAACCAAGATCTTCCATAACCAAGATCATGCATAACCAAGATCTTGCATAACCAAGATCTTGCATAACCAAGATCTTCCATAACCAAGATCATGCCTAACCAAGATCATGCATAACCAAGATCTTGCCTAACCAAGATCTTCCCTAACCAAGATCTTCCATAACCAAGATCATGCCTAACCAAGATCTTGCATAACCAATTTCTTGTGTAACCAAGATCTTGCATAACCAAGATAATGCATAACCAAGATCTTCCCTAAACAAGATCTTGCATAACCAAGATCATGCATAACCAAGATCTTGCATAAACAAGATCTTCCCTAACCAAGATCTTGCATAACCAAGATCATGCATAACCAAGATCTTGCCTAACCAAGAACTTGCCTAACCAAGATCTTGCATAACAAAGATCTTGCATAACCAAGATCTTGCCTAACCAAGATCTTGCATAACCAAGATCTTCCCTAACCAAGATCTTGCATAACCAAGATCATGCATAACCAAGATCTTGCATAACCAAGTTCTTGCATGACCAAGATCTTGCATAACCAAGTTCTTGCATAACCAAGATCTTCCATAACCAAGATCTTGCTTTACCAAGATCATGCAAAACCAAGATCTTGCATAACCAAGATCTTGCATAACCAAGATCTTGCCTAACCAAGATCTTGCCTAACCAAGATCTTGCATAACCAAGATCTTACATAACCAAGATCATGCATAACCAAGATCTTGCATAAACAAGTTCTTGCATAACCAAGATCTTGCATAACCAAGATCTTGCCTAACCAAGATCTTGCATAACCAAGATCTTCCCTAACCAAGATCTTGCATAACCAAGATCATGCATAACCAAGATCTTGCCTAACCAAGAACTTGCCTAACCAAGATCTTGCATAACAAAGATCTTGCATAACCAATATCTTGCCTAACCAAGATCTTGCATAACCAAGATCTTCCCTAACCAAGATCTTGCATAACCAAGATCATGCATAACCAAGATATTGCATAACCAAGATATTGCATAACCAAGATCTTGCATAACCAAGATCTTGCCTAACCAAGATATTGCATAACCAAGATATTGCATAACCAAGATATTGCAGAACAAAGATCTTGCATAACCAAGATATTCCCTAACAAAGATCTTGCATAACCAAGATCTGGCATAACCAAGATTTTGACTAACCAAGATGTTGCATAGCCAAGATCTTCCCTAACGAAAATCATGCATAACCAAGATCTTGCCTAACCAAGAACTTGCCTAACCAAGATCTTGCATAACAAAGATCTTGCATAACCAAGATCTTGCCTAACCAAGATCTTGCATAACCAAGATCTTCCCTAACCAAGATCTTGCATAACCAAGATCATGCATAACCAAGATATTGCATAACCAAGATATTGCATAACCAAGATCTTGCATAACCAAGATCTTGCCTAACCAAGATCTTGCATAACCAAGATCTTACATAACCAAGATCATGCATAACCAAGATCTTGCATAAACAAGTTCTTGCATAACCAAGATCTTGCATAACCAAGATCTTGCCTAACCAAGATCTTGCATAACCAAGATCTTCCCTAACCAAGATCTTGCATAACCAAGATCATGCATAACCAAGATCTTGCCTAACCAAGAACTTGCCTAACCAAGATCTTGCATAACAAAGATCTTGCATAACCAAGATCTTGCCTAACCAAGATCTTGCATAACCAAGATCTTCCCTAACCAAGATCTTGCATAACCAAGATCATGCATAACCAAGATATTGCATAACCAAGATATTGCATAACCAAGATCTTGCATAACCAAGATCTTCCCTAACCAAGATTTTGCATAACCAAGATATTGCATAACCAAGATATTGCAGAGCAAAGATCTTGCATAACCAAGATATTCCCTAACAAAGATCTTGCATAACCAAGATCTGGCATAACCAAGATTTTGACTAACCAAGATGTTGCATAGCCAAGATCTTGCATAACCAAGATCTGGCATAACCAAGATTTTGACTAACCAAGATGTTGCATAGCCAAGATCTTCCCTAACGAAAATCATGCATAACCAAGATCTTGCATAACCAAGATCTTGCATAACCAACATCTTCCTTAAGCAAGATCTTGGCTAACGAAGTTCTCGCATAACCAAGATCTTGCCTAACCAAGATATTGCACAACCAAGATCTTGCATAACCAAGATCTTGCCTAACCAAGATATTGCCTAACCAAGATCTTCCCTAACCAAGACCTTCTATAACCAAGATCCTGCATAACCAAGTTCTTCCATAACCAAGATCTTCCATAACCAAGATCTTGCATAACCAAGATCTTGCATAACAAGGATATTGCATAACCAAGATCTTCCCTAACCAAGAACTTGCCTAACCAAGATCTTGCATAACCAAGATCTTGCATAACCAAGATCTTCCATAACCAAGATCTTGCATAACCAAGATCTTGCATAACCAAGATCTTGCATAACCAAGATCTTGCCTAACCAAGAACTTGCCTACCAAAGATCTTGCATAACCAAGATCTTCCATAACCAAGATCTTGCCTAACCAAGATCTTGCATAACCAAGATCTTGCATAACCAAGATCTTTTATAACCAAGATCTTGCCTAACCAAGAACTTGCCTAACCAAGATCTTGCATAACCAAGATCTTCCATAACCAAGATCTTGCCTAACCAAGATCTTGCCTAACCAAGATCTTGCATAAGCAAGATCTTCCGTAACCAAGTTCTTGCATAACCAAGATCATGCATAACCAAGATCTTGCAAAACCGAGTTCTTGCATAACCAAGATCTTGCATAACCAAGATCTTGCCTAACCAAGGGCTTGCACAACCAAGATCTTGCATAACCAAGATCTTGCCTAACCAAGATATTGCCTAACAAAGATCTTCCCTAACCAAGACCTTCTATAACCAAGATCCTGCATAACCAAGTTCTTCCATAACCAAGATCTTCCATAACCAAGATCTTGCATAACAAGGATATTGCATAACCAAGATCTTCCCTAACCAAGAACTTGCCTAACCAAGATCTTGCATAACCAAGATCTTGCATAACCAAGATCTTCCATAACCAAGATCTTGCATAACCAAGATCTTCCATAACCAAGATCTTGCATAACCAAGATCTTGCCTAACCAAGAACTTGCCTAACCAAGATCTTGCCTAACAAAGATATTGCATAACCAAGATCTTGCCTAACCAAGATCTTGCATAACCAAGATCTTCCCTAACCAAGATCTTGAATAACCAAGATCATGCATAACCAAGATCTTGCATAACCAAGTTCTTGCATAACCAAGATCTTGCATAACCAAGATCTTGCCTAACCAAGATCTTGCCTAACCAATATCTTGCATAACCAAGATCTTGCATAACCAAGATCATGCATAACAAAGATCTTGCATAACCAAGATCTTGCATAACCAAGATCTTGCATAACCAAGATCTTGCCTAACCAAGATCTTGCATAACCAAGATCTTCCCTAACCAAGATCTTGCATAACCAAGATCTTCCATAACCAAGATCATGCATAACCAAGATCTTGCATAACCAAGATCTTCCATAACCAAGATCTTGCCTAACCAAGATCTTGCATAACCAAGATCTTGCATAACCAAGATCTTGCCTAACCAAGATCTTGCCTAACCAAGATCTTGCATAACCAAGATCTTGCATAACAAAGATCAAGCATAACCAAAATCATGCATAACCAAGTTCTTGCATAACCAAGATCTTGCTTAACCAAGATCTTGCTTTACCAAGATCATGCATAACCAAGATCTTGCATAACCAAGATCTCGCATAAACAATATCTTGCATAACCAAGATCTTGCCTAACCAAGATCTTGCCTAACCAAGATCTTGCATAACCAAGATCTTGCATAAACAAGTTCTTGCATAACCAAGATCTTGCATAACCAAGATCTTGCCTAACCAAGATCTTGCATAACCAAGATCTTCCCTAACCAAGATCTTGCATAACCAAGATCATGCATAACCAAGATCTTGCCTAACCAAGAACTTGCCTAACCAAGATCTTGCATAACAAAGATCTTGCATAACCAAGATCTTGCCTAACCAAGATCTTGCATAACCAAGATCTTCCCTAACCAAGATCTTGCATAACCAAGATCATGCATAACCAAGATATTGCATAACCAAGATATTGCATAACCAAGATCTTGCATAACCAAGATCTTGCCTAACCAAGATATTGCATAACCAAGATATTGCATAACCAAGATATTGCAGAACAAAGATCTTGCATAACCAAGATATTCCCTAACAAAGATCTTGCATAACCAAGATCTGGCATAACCAAGATTTTGACTAACCAAGATGTTGCATAGCCAAGATCTTGCATAACCAAGATCTGGCATAACCAAGATCTTCCCTAACCAAGATCTTGCATAACCAAGATCATGCATAACCAAGATATTGCATAACCAAGATATTGCATAACCAAGATCTTGCATAACCAAGATCTTGCCTAACCAAGATCTTGCATAACCAAGATCTTACATAACCAAGATCATGCATAACCAAGATCTTGCATAAACAAGTTCTTGCATAACCAAGATCTTGCATAACCAAGATCTTGCCTAACCAAGATCTTGCATAACCAAGATCTTCCCTAACCCAGATCTTGCATAACCAAGATCATGCATAACCAAGATCTTGCCTAACCAAGATCTTGCATAACAAAGATCTTGCATAACCAAGATCTTGCCTAACCAAGATCTTGCATAACCAAGATCTTGCCTAACCAAGATCTTGCATAACCAAGATCTTACATAACCAAGATCATGCATAACCAAGATCTTGCATAAACAAGTTCTTGCATAACCAAGATCTTGCATAACCAAGATCTTGCCTAACCAAGATCTTGCATAACCAAGATCTTCCCTAACCAAGATCTTGCATAACCAAGATCATGCATAACCAAGATTTTGCCTAACCAAGATCTTGCATAACAAAGATCTTGCATAACCAAGATCTTGCCTAACCAAGATCTTGCATAACCAAGATCTTCCCTAACCAAGATCTTGCATAACCAAGATCATGCATAACCAAGATATTGCATAACCAAGATATTGCATAACCAAGATCTTGCATAACCAAGATCTTGCCTAACCAAGATATTGCATAACCAAGATATTGCATAACCAAGATATTGCAGAACAAAGATCTTGCATAACCAAGATATTCCCTAACAAAGATCTTGCATAACCAAGATCTGGCATAACCAAGATTTTGACTAACCAAGATGTTGCATAGCCAAGATCTTGCATAACCAAGATCTGGCATAACCAAGATTTTGACTAACCAAGATGTTGCATAGCCAAGATCTTCCCTAACGAAAATCATGCATAACCAAGATCTTGCATAACCAAGATCTTGCATAACCAACATCTTCCTTAAGCAAGATCTTGGCTAACGAAGTTCTCGCATAACCAAGATCTTGCCTAACCAAGATATTGCACAACCAAGATCTTGCATAACCAAGATCTTGCCTAACCAAGATATTGCCTAACCAAGATCTTCCCTAACCAAGACCTTCTATAACCAAGATCCTGCATAACCAAGTTCTTCCATAACCAAGATCTTCCATAACCAAGATCTTGCATAACCAAGATCTTGCATAACAAGGATATTGCATAACCAAGATCTTCCCTAACCAAGAACTTGCCTAACCAAGATCTTGCATAACCAAGATCTTGCATAACCAAGATCTTCCATAACCAAGATCTTGCATAACCAAGATCTTGCATAACCAAGATCTTGCATAACCAAGATCTTGCCTAACCAAGAACTTGCCTACCAAAGATCTTGCATAACCAAGATCTTCCATAACCAAGATCTTGCCTAACCAAGATCTTGCATAACCAAGATCTTGCATAACCAAGATCTTGCATAACCAAGATCTTGCCTAACCAAGAACTTGCCTAACCAAGATCTTGCATAACCAAGATCTTCCATAACCAAGATCTTGCCTAACCAAGATCTTGCCTAACCAAGATCTTGCATAAGCAAGATCTTCCGTAACCAAGTTCTTGCATAACCAAGATCATGCATAACCAAGATCTTGCAAAACCGAGTTCTTGCATAACCAAGATCTTGCATAACCAAGATCTTGCCTAACCAAGGGCTTGCACAACCAAGATCTTGCATAACCAAGATCTTGCCTAACCAAGATATTGCCTAACCAAGATCTTCCCTAACCAAGACCTTCTATAACCAAGATCCTGCATAACCAAGTTCTTCCATAACCAAGATCTTCCATAACCAAGATCTTGCATAACAAGGATATTGCATAACCAAGATCTTCCCTAACCAAGAACTTGCCTAACCAAGATCTTGCATAACCAAGATCTTGCATAACCAAGATCTTCCATAACCAAGATCTTGCATAACCAAGATCTTCCATAACCAAGATCTTGCATAACCAAGATCTTGCCTAACCAAGAACTTGCCTAACCAAGATCTTGCCTAACAAAGATATTGCATAACCAAGATCTTGCCTAACCAAGATCTTGCATAACCAAGATCTTCCCTAACCAAGATCTTGAATAACCAAGATCATGCATAACCAAGATCTTGCATAACCAAGTTCATGCATAACCAAGATCTTGCATAACCAAGATCTTGCCTAACCAAGATCTTGCCTAACCAATATCTTGCATAACCAAGATCTTGCATAACCAAGATCATGCATAACAAAGATCTTGCATAACCAAGATCTTGCATAACCAAGATCTTGCATAACCAAGATCTTGCCTAACTAAGATCTTGCATAACCAAGATCTTCCCTAACCAAGATCTTGCATAACCAAGATCTTCCATAACCAAGATCATGCATAACCAAGATCTTGCATAACCAAGATCTTCCATAACCAAGATCTTGCCTAACCAAGATCTTGCATAACCAAGATCTTGCCTAACCAAGATCTTGCCTAACCAAGATCTTGCATAACCAAGATCTTGCATAACAAAGATCAAGCATAACCAAAATCATGCATAACCAAGTTCTTGCATAACCAAGATCTTGCATAACCAAGATCTTGCTTTACCAAGATCATGCATAACCAAGATCTTGCATAACCAAGATCTCGCATAAACAATATCTTGCATAACCAAGATCTTGCCTAACCAAGATCTTGCCTAACCAAGATCTTGCATAACCAAGATCTTACATAACCAAGATCATGCATAACCAAGATCTTGCATAAACAAGTTCTTGCATAACCAAGATCTTGCATAACCAAGATCTTGCCTAACCAAGATCTTGCATAACCAAGATCTTCCCTAACCAAGATCTTGCATAACCAAGATCATGCATAACCAAGATCTTGCCTAACCAAGAACTTGCCTAACCAAGATCTTGCATAACAAAGATCTTGCATAACCAAGATCTTGCCTAACCAAGATCTTGCATAACCAAGATCTTCCCTAACCAAGATCTTGCATAACCAAGATCATGCATAACCAAGATATTGCATAACCAAGATATTGCATAACCAAGATCTTGCATAACCAAGATCTTGCCTAACCAAGATATTGCATAACCAAGATATTGCATAACCAAGATATTGCAGAAGAAAGATCTTGCATAACCAAGATATTGCCTAACCAAGATCTTGAATAACCAAGATCATGCATAACCAAGATCTTGCATAACCAAGTTCTTGCATAACCAAGATCTTGCATAACCAAGATCTTGCCTAACCAAGATCTTGCCTAACCAATATCTTGCATAACCAAGATCTTGCATAACCAAGATCATGCATAAAAAAGATCTTGCATAACCAAGTTCTTGCATAACCAAGATCTTGCATAACCAAGATCTTCCCTAACCAAGATCTTGAATAACCAAGATCATGCATAACCAAGATCTTGCAAAACCAAGTTCTTGCATAACCAAGATCTTGCATAACCAAGATCTTGCCTAACCAAGATCTTGCCTAACCAATATCTTGCATAACCAAGATCTTGCATAACCAAGATCATGCATAAAAAAGATCTTGCATAACCAAGTTCTTGCATAACCAAGATCTTGCATAACCAAGATCTTGCCAAACCAAGAACTTGCCTAACCAAGATCTTGCATAACCAAGATCTTGCCTAACCAAGATCTTCCATAACCAAGATCTTGCCTAAACAAGATCTTGCATAACCAAGATCCTCCCTAACAAAGATCTTGCATAACCAAGATCATGCATAACCAAGATCTTGCATAACCAAGATCTTGCTTTACCAAGATCATGCAAAACCAAGATCTTGCATAACCAAGATCTTGCATAACCAAGATCTTGCATAACAAAGATCTTGCCTAACCAAGATCTTGCTTTACCAAGATCATGCAAAACCAAGATCTTGCATAACCAAGATCTTGCATAACCAAGATCTTGCCTAACCAAAGTCTTGCCTAACCAAGATCTTGCATAACCAAGATCATGCATAACCAAGATCTTGCATAACCAAGTTCTTGCATAACCAAGATCTTGCACAACCAAGATCTTGCCTAACCAAGATCTTGCATAACCAAGATCTTGCATAACCAAGATCATGCATAACCAAGATCTTGCATAACCAAGTTCTTGCATAACCAAGATCTTGCATAACCAAGATCTTGCCTAACTAAGAACTTGCCTAACCAAGATCTTGCATAACAAAGATCTTGCATAACCAAGATCTTGCCTAACCAAGATCTTGCATAACCAAGATCTTCCCTAACCAAGATCTTGCATAACCAAGATCATGCATAACCAAGATCTTGCCTAACCAAGAACTTGCGTAACCAAGATCTTCCATAACAAAGATCTTGCATAACCAAGATCTTGCCTAACCAAGAACTTATATAACCAAGATCTTCCCTTACCAAGAACTTGCCTAACCAAGATCTTGCATAACAAAGATCTTGCATAACCAAGATCTTGCCTAACCAAGATCTTGCATAACCAAGATCTTCCCCTACCAAGATCTTGCATAACCAAGATCATGCATAACCAAGATCTTGCATAACCAAGTTCTTCCATAACCAAGATCTTGCATAACCAAGATCTTGCCCAACCAAGATATTGCATAACCAAGATATTGCATAACCAAGATCTTGCCTAACCAAGATCTTGCATAAGCAAGATCTTCCCTAACCAAGATCTTGCATAACCAAGATCATGCATAACCAAGATCTTGCATAACCAAGTTCTTGCATAACCAAGATCTTGCACAACCAAGATCTTGCCTAACCAAAATCTTGCATAACCAAGATCTTGCCTAACCAAGATCTTGCCTAACCAAGATCTTGCATAACCAAGATCTTCCATAACCAAGATCATGCATAACCAAGATCTTGCATAACCAAGATCTTGCATAACCAAGATCTTGCCTAACCAAGATCTTGCATAACCAAGATCTTGCATAACCAAGATCTTGCCTAACCAAGATCTTGCCTAACCAAGATCTTGCATAACCAAGATCTTGCATAACAAAGATCAAGCATAACCAAGATCTTGCATAACCAAGATCTTGCATAACCAAGATCTTGCATATCCAAGATCTTGCATAACAAAGATCTTGCATAACCAAGATCTTGCATAACCAAGATCTTGTCTAACCAAGATCTTGCATAACAAAGATCAAGCATAACCAAGATCTTGCATAACCAAGACCTTGCATAACCAAGATCTTGCATATCCAAGATCTTGCATAACCAAGATCTTGCATAACCAAGATCTTGCATATCCAAGATCTTGCATAACCAAGATCTTGCATAACCAAGATCTTGCATAACCAAGATCTTCCCTAACCAAGATCTTCCATAACCAAGATCATGCCTAACCAAGATCTTGCATAACCAAGTTCTTGCCTAACCAAGATCTTGCATAACCAAGATAATGCATAACCAAAATCTTGCATAACCAAGATCTTCCCTAGCCAAGATCTTGCCTAACCAAGATCTTGACTAACCAAGATCTTGCATAACCAAGATCTTGCATAACCAAGATCATGCATAGCCAAGTTCTTGCATAACCAAGATCTTGCATAACCAAGATCTTGCCTAACCAAGATCTTGCCTAACCAATATCTTGCATAACCAAGATCTTGCATAACCAAGATCATGCATAACCAAGATCTTGCATAACCAAGTTCTTGCATAACCAAGATCTTGCATAACCAAGATCTTGCCAAACCAAGAACTTGCCTAACCAAGATCTTGCATAACCAAGATCTTGCCTAACCAAGAACTTGCATAACCAAGATCTTCCCTAACCAAGATCTTGAATAACCAAGATCATGCATAACCAAGATCTTGCATAACCAAGTTCTTGCATAACCAAGATATTGCATAACCAAGATCTTGCCTAACCAAGATCTTGAATAACCAAGATCTTGCATAACCAAGATCTTGCATAACCAAGATCTTGCATAACCAAGATCTTGCCTAACCAAGATCTTGCATAACCAAGATCTTCCCTAACCAAGATCTTGCATAACCAAAATCTTCCATTACCAAGATCATGCATAACCAAGATCTTGCATAACCAAGATCTTCCATAACCAAGATCTTGCCTAACCAAGATCTTGCATAACCAAGATCTTGCATAACCAAGATCTTGCCTAACCAAGATCTTGCCTAACCAAGATCTTGCATAACCAAGATCTTGCATAACAAAGATCAAGCATAACCAAAATCATGCATAACCAAGTTCTTGCATAACCAAGATCTTGCATAACCAAGATCTTGCTTTACCAAGATCATGCATAACCAAGATCTTGCATAACCAAGATCTCGCATAAACAATATCTTGCATAACCAAGATCGTGCATATCCAAGATCTTGCATAACCAAGATCTTGCCAAACAAAGATCTTGCCTAACCAAGATCATGCATAACCAAGATCTTACATAACCAAAATCATGCATAACCAAGATCTTGCATAACCAAGTTCTTGCATAACCAAGATCTTGCATAACCAAGATCTTGCCTAACCAAGAACTTGCATAACCAAGATCTTCCCTAACCAAGATCTTGAATAACCAAGATCATGCATAACCAAGATCTTGCATAACCAAGTTCTTGCATAACCAAGATATTGCATAACCAAGATCTTGCCTAACCAAGATCTTGCATAACCAAGATCTTTACTAACCAAGATCTTGAATAACCAAGATCATGCATAACCAAGATCTTGCATAACCAAGTTCTTGCATAACAAGGATCTTGCATAACCAAGATCATGCATAACCAAGATCATGCATAACCAAGATCTTGCATAACCAAGATCTTGCCAAACCAAGAACTTGCCTAACCAAGATCTTGCATAACCAAGATCTTGCATAACCAAGATCTTGCCTAACCAAGATCTTGCATAACAAAGATCTTGCCTAAACAAGATCTTGCATAACCAAGATCCTCCCTAACAAAGATCTTGCATAACCAAGATCATGCATAACCAAGATCTTGCATAACCAAGTTCTTGCATAACCAAGATCTTGCATAACCAAGATCATGCATAACCAAGATCTTGCATAACCAAGATCTTGCCTAACCAAGAACTTGCCTAACCAAGATCTTGCATAACCAAGATCTTGCATAACCAAGATCTTGCATAACCAAGATCTTGCATAGCCAAGATCTTCCCTAACCAAGATCTTGCATAACCAAGATCATGCATAACCAAGATCTTGCCTAACCAAGAACTTGCCTAACCAAGATCTTGCATAACCAAGATCTTCCCTAACCAAGATCTTGAATAACCAAGATCATGCATAACCAAGATCTTGCATAACCAAGTTCTTGCATAACCAAGATCATGCATAACCAAGATCTTGCCTAACCAAGATCTTGCCTAACCAATATCTTGCATAACCAAGATCTTGCATAACCAAGATCATGCATAACAAAGATCTTGCATAACCAAGATCTTGCATAACCAAGAACTTGCCTAACCAAGATCTTGCATAACCAAGATCTTGCCTAACCAAGATCTTGCATAACCAAGATCTTCCCTAACCAAGATATTGAATAACCAAGATCATGCATAACCAAGATCTTGCATAACCAAGTTCTTGCATAACCAAGATCTTGCATAACCAAGATCTTGCCTAACCAAGATCTTGCCTAACCAATATCTTGCATAACCAAGATCTTGCATAACCAAGATCATGCATAACAAAGATCTTGCATAACCAAGTTCTTGCATAACCAAGATCTTGCATAACCAAGATCTTGCCTAACCAAGAACTTGCCTAACCAAGATCTTGCCTAACAAAGATATTGCATAACCAAGATCTTGCCTAACCAAGATCTTGCATAACCAAGATCTTCCCTAACCAAGATCTTGAATAACCAAGATCATGCATAACCAAGATCTTGCATAACCAAGTTCTTGCATAACCAAGATCTTGCATAACCAAGATCTTGCCTAACCAAGATCTTGCCTAACCAATATCTTGCATAACCAAGATCTTGCATAACCAAGATCATGCATAAAAAAGATCTTGCATAACCAAGTTCTTGCATAACCAAGATCTTGCATAACCAAGATCTTGCCAAACCAAGAACTTGCCTAACCAAGATCTTGCATAACCAAGATATTGCCTAACCAAGATCTTCCATAACCAAGATCTTGCCTAAACAAGATCTTGCATAACCAAGATCCTCCCTAACAAAGATCTTTCATAACCAAGATCATGCATAACCAAGATCTTGCATAACCAAGTTCTTGCATAACCAAGATCTTGCATAACCAAGATCTTGCTTTACCAAGATCATGCAAAACCAAGATCTTGCATAACCAAGATCTTGCATAACCAAGATCTTGCATAACCAAGATCTTGCCTAACCAAGATCTTGCCTAACCAAGATCTTGCATAACCAAGATCTTGCATAACCAAGATCATGCATAACAAAGATCTTGCATAACCAAGATCTTGCATAACCAAGATCTTGCATAACCAAGATCTTGCCTAACCAAGATCTTGCCTAACCAAGATCTTGCATAACCAAGATCATGCATAACCAAGATTTTGCATAACCAAGTTCTTGCATAACCAAGATCTTGCACAACCAAGATCTTGCCTAACCAAGATCTTGCATAACCAAGATCTTGCATAACCAAGATCATGCATAACCAAGATCTTGCATAACCAAGTTCTTGCATAACCAAGATCTTGCATAACCATGATCTTGCCTAACTAACAACTTGCCTAACCAAGATCTTGCATAACAAAGATCTTGCATAACCAAGATCTTGCCTAACCAAGATCTTGCATAACCAAGATCTTCCCTAACCAAGATCTTGCATAACCAAGATCATGCTTAACCAAGATCTTGCCTAACCAAGAACTTGCGTAACCAAGATCTTCCATAACAAAGATCTTGCATAACCAAGATCTTGCCTAACCAAGAACTTATATAACCAAGATCTTCCCTTACCAAGAACTTGCCTAACCAAGATCTTGCATAACAAAGATCTTGCACAACCAAGATCTTGCCTAACCAAGATCTTGCATAACCAAGATCTTCCCCTACCAAGATCTTGCATAACCAAGATCATGCATAACCAAGATCTTGCATAACCAAGATCATGCATAACCAAGATCTTGCATAACCAACTTCTTGCATAACCAAGATCTTGCCTAACCAAGATATTGTATAACCAAGTTCTTGCATAACCAAGATCTTGCATAACCAAGATCTTGCCTAACCAAGAACTTGCCTAACCAAGATCTTGCATAACCAAGATCTTGCATAACCAAGATCTTGCCTAAGCAAGATCTTGCATAACCAAGATCTTCCCTAACCAAGATCTTGCATAACAAAGATCATGCATAACCAAGATCTTGCATAACCAAGTTCTTGAATAACCAAGATCTTGCATAACCAAGATCTTGCCTAACCAACATCTTGCCTAACCAAGATCTTGCATAACCAAGATCTTGCATAACCAAGATCATGCATAACCAAGATCTTGCCTAACCAACATCTTGCCTAACCAAGATCTTCCCTAACCAAGAACTTGTATAACCAAGATCATGCATAACCAAGATCTTGCATAATCAAGTTCTTCCATAGCCAAGATCTTGCACAACCAAGATCTTGCCTAACCAAGATCTTGCCTAACCAAGATCTTGCATAACCAAGATCTTGCATAACCAAGATCATGCATAACCAAGATCTTGCATAACCAAGATCTTGCATAACCAAGATCATGCATAACCAAGATCTTGCCTAACCAAGATCTTGCATAACCAAGATCTTGCATAACCAAGATCATGCATAACCAAGATCTTGCCTAACCAAGATCTTGCCTAACCAAGATCTTGCATAACCAAGATCTTGCATAACCAAGATCATGCATAACCAAGATCTTGCATAACCAAGATCTTGCATAACCAAGATCTTGATAACCAAGATCTTGCCTAACCAAGATCTCGCCTAACCAAGATCTTGCATAACCAAGATCATGCATAACCAAGATCTTGCATAACCAAGTTCTTGCATAACCAAGATCTTGCACAACCAAGATCTTGCCTAACCAATATCTTGCATAACCAAGATCTTGCATAACCAAGATCATGCATAACCAAGATCTTGCATAACCAAGTTCTTGCATAACCAAGATCTTGCATAACCAAGATCTTGCCTAACTAAGAACTTGCCTAACCAAGATCTTGCATAACCAAGATCTTGCATAACCAAGATCTTGCCTAACCAAGATCTTGCATAACAAAGATCTTGCCTAAACAAGATCTTGCATAACCAAGATCCTCCCTAACAAAGATCTTGCATAACCAAGATCATGCATAACCAAGATCTTGCATAACCAAGTTCTTGCATAACCAAGATCTTGCATAACCAAGATCATGCATAACCAAGATCTTGCATAACCAAGATCTTGCCTAACCAAGAACTTGCCTAACCAAGATCTTCCATAACCAAGATCTTGCATAACCAAGATCTTGCATAACCAAGATCTTGCATAGCCAAGATCTTCCCTAACCAAGATCTTGCATAACCAAGATCATGCATAACCAAGATCTTGCCTAACCAAGAACTTGCCTAACCAAGATCTTGCCTAACAAAGATATTGCATAACCAAGATCTTGCCTAACCAAGATCTTGCATAACCAAGATCTTCCCTAACCAAGATCTTGAATAACCAAGATCATGCATAACCAAGATCTTGCATTACCAAGTTCTTGCATAACCAAGATCTTGCATAACCAAGATCTTGCCTAACCAAGATCTTGCCTAACCAATATCTTGCATAACCAAGATCTTGCATAACCAAGATCATGCATAACAAAGATCTTGCATAAACAAGATCTTGCATAACCAAGAACTTGCCTAACCAAGATCTTGCATAACCAAGATCTTGCCTAACCAAGATCTTGCATAACCAAGATCTTGCATAACCAAGATCATGCATAACCAAGATCTTGCCTAACCAAGATCTTGCATAACCAAGATCTTGCATAACCAAGATCATGCATAACCAAGATCTTGCCTAACCAAGATCTTGCCTAACCAAGATCTTGCATAACCAAGATCTTGCATAACCAAGTTCTTGCATAACCAAGATCTTGCATAACCAAGATCTTGCTTTACCAAGATCATGCAAAACCAAGATCTTGCATAACCAAGATCTTGCATAACCAAGATCTTGCATAACCAAGATCTTGCCTAACCAAGATCTTGCCTAACCAAGATCTTGCATAACCAAGATCTTGCATAACCAAGATCATGCATAACAAAGATCTTGCATAACCAAGATCTTGCATAACCAAGATCTTGCATAACCAAGATCTTGAATAACCAAGATCTTGCATAACCAAGATCTTGCCTAACCAAGATCTTGCCTAACCAAGATCTTGCATAACCAAGATCATGCATAACCAAGATCTTGCATAACCAAGTTCTTGCATAACCAAGATCTTGCATAACCAAGATCTTGCTTTACCAAGATCATGCAAAACCAAGATCTTGCATGACCAAGATCTTGCATAACCAAGATCTTGCATAACCAAGATCTTGCCTAACCAAGATCTTGCCTAAACAAGATCTTGCATAACCAAGATCTTGCATAACCAAGATCATGCATAACAAAGATCTTGCATAACCAAGATCTTGCATAACCAAGATCTTGCATAACCAAGATCTTGCATAACCAAGATCTTGCATAACCAAGATCTTGCCTAACCAAGATCTTGCCTAACCAAGATCTTGCATAACCAAGATCATGCATAACCAAGATCTTGCATAACCAAGTTCTTGCATAACCAAGATCTTGCACAACCAAGATCTTGCCTAACCAAGATCTTGCATAACCAAGATCTTGCATAACCAAGATCATGCATAACCAAGATCTTGCATAACCAAGTTCTTGCATAACCAAGATCTTGCATAACCAAGATCTTGCCTAACTAAGAACTTGCCTAACCAAGATCTTGCATAACAAAGATCTTGCATAACCAAGATCTTGCCTAACCAAGATCTTGCATAACCAAGATCTTGCATAACAAAGATCTTGCATAACCAAGATCATGCTTAACCAAGATCTTGCCTAACCAAGAACTTGCGTAACCAAGATCTTCCATAACAAAGATCTTGCATAACCAAGATCTTGCCTAACCAAGAACTTATATAACCAAGATCTTCCCTTACCAAGAACTTGCCTAACCAAGATCTTGCATAACAAAGATCTTGCACAACCAAGATCTTGCCTAACCAAGATCTTGCATAACCAAGATCTTCCCCTACCAAGATCTTGCATAACCAAGATCATGCATAACCAAGATCTTGCATAACCAAGATCATGCATAACCAAGATCTTGCATAACCAACTTCTTGCATAACCAAGATCTTGCCTAACCAAGATATTGTATAACCAAGTTCTTGCATAACCAAGATCTTGCATAACCAAGATCTTGCCTAACCAAGAACTTGCCTAACCAAGATCTTGCATAACCAAGATCTTGCATAACCAAGATCTTGCCTAAGCAAGATCTTGCATAACCAAGATCTTCCCTAACCAAGATCTTGCACAACAAAGATCATGCATAACCAAGATCTTGCATAACCAAGTTCTTGCATAACCAAGATCATGCATAACCAAGATCTTGCATAACCAAGTTCTTGCATAACCAAGATCTTGCATAACCAAGATCTTGCCTAACGAAGATCTTGCCTAACCAATATCTTGCATAACCAAGATCTTGCATAACCAAGATCATGCATAAAAAAGATCTTGCATAACCAAGTTCTTGCATAACCAAGATCTTGCATAACCAAGATCTTGCCAAACCAAGAACTTGCCTAACCAAGATCTTGCATAACCAAGATCTTGCCTAACCAAGATCTTCCATAACCAAGATCTTGCCTAAACAAGATCTTGCATAACCAAGATCCTCCCTAACAAAGATCTTGCATAACCAAGATCATGCATAACCAAGATCTTGCATAACCAAGTTCTTGCATAACCAAGATCTTGCATAACCAAGATCTTGCTTTACCAAGATCATGCAAAACCAAGATCTTGCATAACCAAGATCTTGCATAACCAAGATCTTGCATAACCAAGATCTTGCCTAACCAAGATCTTGCCTAACCAAGATCTTGCATAACCAAGATCTTGCATAACCAAGATCATGCATAACAAAGGTCTTGCATAACCAAGATCTTGCATAACCAAGATCTTGAATAACCAAGATCTTGCATAACCAAGATCTTGCATAACCAAGATCTTGCCTAACCAAGATCTTGCCTAACCAAGATCTTGCATAACCGAGATCATGCATAACCAAGATCTTGCATAACCAAGTTCTTGCATAACCAAGATCTTGCACAACCAAGATCTTGCCTAACCAAGATCTTGCATAACCAAGATCTTGCATAACCAAGATCATGCCTAACCAAGATCTTGCCTAACCAAGATCTTGCATAACCAAGATCTTGCATAACCAAGTTCTTGCATAACCAAGATCTTGCATAACCAAGATCTTGCTTTACCAAGATCATGCAAACCCAAGATCTTGCATAACCAAGATCTTGCATAACCAAGATCTTGCATAACCAAGATCTTGCCTAACCAAGATCTTGCCTAACCAAGATCTTGCATAACCAAGATCTTGCATAACCAAGATCATGCATAACAAAGATCTTGCATAACCAAGATCTTGCATAACCAAGATCTTGCATAACCAAGATCTTGAATAACCAAGATCTTGCATAACCAAGATCTTGCCTAACCAAGATCTTGCCTAACCAAGATCTTGCATAACCAAGATCATGCATAACCAAGATCTTGCATAACCAAGTTCTTGCATAACCAAGATCTTGCATAACCAAGATCTTGCTTTACCAAGATCATGCAAAACCAAGATCTTGCATGACCAAGATCTTGCATAACCAAGATCTTGCATAACCAAGATCTTGCCTAACCAAGATCTTGCCTAAACAAGATCTTGCATAACCAAGATCTTGCATAACCAAGATCATGCATAACAAAGATCTTGCATAACCAAGATCTTGCATAACCAAGATCTTGCATAACCAAGATCTTGCATAACCAAGATCTTGCATAACCAAGATCTTGCCTAACCAAGATCTTGCCTAACCAAGATCTTGCATAACCAAGATCATGCATAACCAAGATCTTGCATAACCAAGTTCTTGCATAACCAAGATCTTGCACAACCAAGATCTTGCCTAACCAAGATCTTGCATAACCAAGATCTTGCATAACCAAGATCATGCATAACCAAGATCTTGCATAACCAAGTTCTTGCATAACCAAGATCTTGCATAACCAAGATCTTGCCTAACTAAGAACTTGCCTAACCAAGATCTTGCATAACAAAGATCTTGCATAACCAAGATCTTGCCTAACCAAGATCTTGCATAACCAAGATCTTGCATAACAAAGATCTTGCATAACCAAGATCATGCTTAACCAAGATCTTGCCTAACCAAGAACTTGCGTAACCAAGATCTTCCATAACAAAGATCTTGCATAACCAAGATCTTGCCTAACCAAGAACTTATATAACCAAGATCTTCCCTTACCAAGAACTTGCCTAACCAAGATCTTGCATAACAAAGATCTTGCACAACCAAGATCTTGCCTAACCAAGATCTTGCATAACCAAGATCTTCCCCTACCAAGATCTTGCATAACCAAGATCATGCATAACCAAGATCTTGCATAACCAAGATCATGCATAACCAAGATCTTGCATAACCAACTTCTTGCATAACCAAGATCTTGCCTAACCAAGATATTGTATAACCAAGTTCTTGCATAACCAAGATCTTGCATAACCAAGATCTTGCCTAACCAAGAACTTGCCTAACCAAGATCTTGCATAACCAAGATCTTGCATAACCAAGATCTTGCCTAAGCAAGATCTTGCATAACCAAGATCTTCCCTAACCAAGATCTTGCACAACAAAGATCATGCATAACCAAGATCTTGCATAACCAAGTTCTTGCATAACCAAGATCTTGCATAACCAAGATCTTGCCAAACCAACATCTTGCCTAACCAAGATCTTGCATAACCAAGATCTTGCATAACCAAGATCATGCATAACCAAGATCTTGCCTAACCAACATCTTGCCTAACCAAGATCTTCCCTAACCAAGAACTTGTATAACCAAGATCATGCATAACCAAGATCTTGCATAATCAAGTTCTTCCATAGCCAAGATCTTGCACAACCAAGATCTTGCCTAACCAAGATCTTGCATAACCAAGATCTTGCCTAACCAAGATGTTGCCTAACCAAGATCTTGCATAACCAAGATCTTGCATAACCAAGATCATGCATAACCAAGATCTTGCATAACCAAGATCTTGCATAACCAAGATCATGCATAACCAAGATCTTGCCTAACCAAGATCTTGCATAACCAAGATCTTGCATAACCAAGATCATGCATAACCAAGATCTTGCCTAACCAAGATCTTGCCTAACCAAGATCTTGCATAACCAAGATCTTGCATAACCAAGATCATGCATAACCAAGATCTTGCATAACCAAGATCTTGCATAACCAAGATCTTGATAACCAAGATCTTGCCTAACCAAGATCTCGCCTAACCAAGATCTTGCATAACCAAGATCATGCATAACCAAGATCTTGCATAACCAAGTTCTTGCATAACCAAGATCTTGCACAACCAAGATCTTGCCTAACCAAGATCTTGCATAACCAAGATCTTGCATAACCAAGATCATGCATAACCAAGATCTTGCATAACCAAGTTCTTGCATAACCAAGATCTTGCATAACCAAGATCTTGCCTAACTAAGAACTTGCCTAACCAAGATCTTGCATAACCAAGATCTTGCATAACCAAGATCTTGCCTAACCAAGATCTTGCATAACAAAGATCTTGCCTAAACAAGATCTTGCATAACCAAGATCCTCCCTAACAAAGATCTTGCATAACCAAGATCATGCATAACCAAGATCTTGCATAACCAAGTTCTTGCATAACCAAGATCTTGCATAACCAAGATCATGCATAACCAAGATCTTGCATAACCAAGATCTTGCCTAACCAAGAACTTGCCTAACCAAGATCTTGCATAACCAAGATCTTGCATAACCAAGATCTTGCATAACCAAGATCTTGCATAGCCAAGATCTTCCCTAACCAAGATCTTGCATAACCAAGATCATGCATAACCAAGATCTTGCCTAACCAAGAACTTGCCTAACCAAGATCTTGCCTAACAAAGATATTGCATAACCAAGATCTTGCCTAACCAAGATCTTGCATAACCAAGATCTTCCCTAACCAAGATCTTGAATAACCAAGATCATGCATAACCAAGATCTTGCATTACCAAGTTCTTGCATAACCAAGATCTTGCATAACCAAGATCTTGCCTAACCAAGATCTTGCATAACCAAGAACTTGCCTAACCAAGATCTTGCATAACCAAGATCATGCATAACAAAGATCTTGCATAACCAAGATCTTGCATAACCAAGAACTTGCCTAACCAAGATCTTGCATAACCAAGATCTTGCCTAACCAAGATCTTGCATAACCAAGATCTTCCCTAACCAAGATCTTGAATAACCAAGATCATGCATAACCAAGATCTTGCATAACCAAGTTCTTGCATAACCAAGATCTTGCATAACCAAGATCTTGCCTAACCAAGATCTTGCCTAACCAATATCTTGCATAACCAAGATCTTGCATAACCAAGATCATGCATAACAAAGATCTTGCATAACCAAGTTCTTGCATAACCAAGATCTTGCATAACCAAGATCTTGCCTAACCAAGAACTTGCCTAACCAAGATCTTGCCTAACAAAGATATTGCATAACCAAGATCTTGCCTAACCAAGATCTTGCATAACCAAGATCTTCCCTAACCAAGATCTTGAATAACCAAGATCATGCATAACCAAGATCTTGCATAACCAAGTTCTTGCATAACCAAGATCTTGCATAACCAAGATCTTGCCTAACCAAGATCTTGCCTAACCAATATCTTGCATAACCAAGATCTTGCATAACCAAGATCATGCATAAAAAAGATCTTGCATAACCAAGTTCTTGCATAACCAAGATCTTGCATAACCAAGATCTTGCCAAACCAAGAACTTGCCTAACCAAGATCTTGCATAACCAAGATCTTGCCTAACCAAGATCTTCCATAACCAAGATCTTGCCTAAACAAGATCTTGCATAACCAAGATCCTCCCTAACAAAGATCTTGCATAACCAAGATCATGCATAACCAAGATCTTGCATAACCAAGTTCTTGCATAACCAAGATCTTGCATAACCAAGATCTTGCTTTACCAAGATCATGCAAAACCAAGATCTTGCATAACCAAGATCTTGCATAACCAAGATCTTGCATAACCAAGATCTTGCCTAACCAAGATCTTGCCTAACCAAGATCTTGCATAACCAAGATCTTGCATAACCAAGATCATGCATAACAAAGGTCTTGCATAACCAAGATCTTGCATAACCAAGATCTTGAATAACCAAGATCTTGCATAACCAAGATCTTGCATAACCAAGATCTTGCCTAACCAAGATCTTGCCTAACCAAGATCTTGCATAACCGAGATCATGCATAACCAAGATCTTGCATAACCAAGTTCTTGCATAACCAAGATCTTGCACAACCAAGATCTTGCCTAACCAAGATCTTGCATAACCAAGATCTTGCATAACCAAGATCATGCATAACCAAGATCTTGCATAACCAAGTTCTTGCATAACCAAGATCTTGCATAACCAAGATCTTGCCTAACTAAGAACTTGCCTAACCAAGATCTTGCATAACAAAGATCTTGCATAACCAAGATCTTGCCTAACCAAGATCTTGCATAACCAAGATCTTCCCTAACCAAGATCTTGCATAACCAAGATCATGCATAACCAAGATCTTGCCTAACCAAGAACTTGCGTAACCAAGATCTTCCATAACAAAGATCTTGCATAACCAAGATCTTGCCTAACCAAGAACTTATATAACCAAGATCTTCCCTTACCAAGAACTTGCCTAACCAAGATCTTGCATAACAAAGATCTTGCATAACCAAGATCTTGCCTAACCAAGATCTTGCATAACCAAGATCTTCCCCTACCAAGATCTTGCATAACCAAGATCATGCATAACCAAGATCTTGCATAACCAAGTTCTTCCATAACCAAGATCTTGCATAACCAAGATCTTGCATAACCAAGATCTTGCATAACCAAGATATTGCATAACCAAGATCTTGCCTAACCAAGATCTTGCATAAGCAAGATCTTCCCAAACCAAGATCTTGCATAACCAAGATCATGCATAACCAAGATCTTGCATAACCAAGTTCTTGCATAACCAAGATCTTGCACAACCAAGATCTTGCCTAACCAAGATCTTGCATAACCAAGATCTTGCCTAACCAAGATCTTGCCTAACCAAGATCTTGCATAACCAAGATCTTCCATAACCAAGATCATGCATAACCAAGATCTTGCATAACCAAGATCTTGCATAACCAAGATCTTGCATAACCAAGATCTTGTCTAACCAAGATCTTTCTTAACCAAGATCATGCATAACCAAGATTTTGCCTAACCAAGATCTTCCCTAACCAAGATCTTCCATAACCAAGATCATGCCTAACCAAGATCTTGCATAACCAAGTTCTTGCCTAACCAAGATCTTGCATAACCAAGATAATGCATAACCAAAATCTTGCCTAACCAAGATCTTGACTAACCAAGATCTTGCATAACCAAGATCTTGCATAACCAAGATCATGCATAGCCAAGTTCTTGCATAACCAAGATCTTGCATAACCAAGTTCTTGCATAACCAAGATCTTGCATAACCAAGATCTTGCCTAACCAAGATCTTGCCTAACCAATATCTTGCATAACCAAGATCTTGCATAGCCAAGATCATGCATAACCAAGGTCTTGCATAACCAAGTTCTTGCATAACCAAGATCTTGCATAACCAAGATCTTGCCAAACCAAGAACTTGCCTAACCAAGATCTTGCATAACCAAGATCTTGCCTAACCAAGAACTTGCATAACCAAGATCTTCCCTAACCAAGATCTTGAATAACCAAGATCATGCATAACCAAGATCTTGCATAACCAAGTTCTTGCATAACCAAGATATTGCATAACCAAGATCTTGCCTAACCAAGATCTTGCATAACCAAGATCTTCCCTAACCAAGATCTTGAATAACCAAGATCATGCATAACCAAGATCTTGCATAACCAAGATCTTGCCTAACCAAGATCTTGCCTAACCAATATCTTGCATAACCAAGATCTTGCATAACCAAGATCATGCATAACCAAGATCTTGCATAACCAAGTTCTTCCATAACCAAGATCTTGCATAACCAAGATCTTGCCAAACCAAGAACTTGCCTAACCAAGATCTTGCATAACCAAGATCTTGCATAACCAAGATCTTGCCTAACCAAGATCTTGCATAACAAAGATCTTGCCTAAACAAGATCTTGCATAACCAAGATCCTCCCTAACAAAGATCTTGCATAACCAAGATCATGCATAACCAAGATCTTGCATAACCAAGTTCTTGCATAACCAAGATCTTGCATAACCAAGATCATGCATAACCAAGATCTTGCATAACCAAGATCTTGCCTAACCAAGAACTTGCCTAACCAAGATCTTGCATAACCAAGATCTTGCATAACCAAGATCTTGCATAACCAAGATCTTGCATAGCCAAGATCTTCCCTAACCAAGATCTTGCATAACCAAGATCATGCATAACCAAGATTTTGCCTAACCAAGAACTTGCCTAACCAAGATCTCGCCTAACAAAGATATTGCATAACCAAGATCTTGCCTAACCAAGATCTTGCATAACCAAGATCTTCCCTAACCAAGATCTTGAATAACCAAGATCATGCATAACCAAGATCTTGCATAACCAAGTTCTTGCATAACCAAGATCTTGTAACACCAAGTTCTTGCATAACCAAGATCTTGCATAACCAAGATCTTGCCTAACCAAGAACTTGCCTAACCAAGATCTTGCATAACCAAGATCTTGCATAACCAAGTTCTTGCATAACAAAGATCTTGCATAACCAAGATCTTCCCTAACCAAGATCTTGCATAACCAAGATCTTGCATAACCAAGATCTTGCATAACCAAGTTCTTGCATAACCAAGATCTTGCATAACCAAGATCTTTCCTAACCAAGATCTTGCCTAACCAAGATCTTGCATAACCAAGATCTTGCATAACCAAGATCATGCATAACCAAGATCTTGCATAACCAAGATCTTGCCTAACCAAGATATTGCATAATTAAGATCTTGCCTAACCAGGATCTTGCCTAACCAAGATATTGCATAACCAAGATATTGCATAACCAAGATCATGCATAACCAAGATCTTGCATAACCAAGATCTTGCATAACCAAGATCTTGCATAACCAAGATCTTGCCTAACCAAGATCTTGCATAACCAAGATCTTGCCTAACCAAGATCTTGCCTAACCAAGATCTTGCATAAACAAGATCTTGCATAACCAAGTTCTTGCATAACCAAGATCTTGCATAACCAAGATCTTGCATAACCAAGATCTTGCCTAACCAAGATCTTGCATAACCAAGATCATGCATAAACAAGATCTTGCATAACCAAGTTCTTGCATAACCTAGATCTTGCATAACCAAGATCTTGCCTAACCAAGAACTTGCCTAACCAAGATCTTGCATAACCAAGATCTTGCATAACCAAGATCTTGCCTAACCAAGATCTTGCCTAACCAAGATCTTCCCTAACCAAGATCTTGCATAACCAAGATCATGCATAACCAAGATCTTGCATAACCAAGATCATGCATAACCAAGATCTTGCAAAACCAAGATCTTGCATAACCAAGATCTTGCATAACCAAGTTCTTGCATAACCAAGATCTTGCCTAACCAAGATCTCGCCTAACCAAGATCTTGCATAACCAAGATCTTGCATAACCAAGATCATGCATAACCAGGATCTTGCATAACCAAGTTCTTGCATAACCAAGATCTTGCCTAACCAAGATATTGCATAACCAAGTTCTTGCATAACCAAGATCTTGCCTAACCAAGAACTTGCCTAACCAAGATCTTGCATAACCAAGATCTTGCATAACCAAGATCTTGCCTAAGCAAGATCTTGCATAACCAAGATCTTCCCTAACCAAGATCTTGCATAACAAAGATCATGCATAACCAAGATCTTGCATAACCAAGTTCTTGCATAACCAAGATCTTGCATAACCAAGATCTTGCCTAACCAACATCTTGCCTAACCAAGATCTTGCATAACCAAGATCTTGCATAACCAAGATCATGCATAACCAAGATCTTGCAAAACCAAGATCTTGCATAACCAAGATCTTGCATAACCAAGTTCTTGCATAACCAAGATCTTGCCTAACCAAGATCTTGCCTAACCAAGATCTTGCATAACCAAGATCTTGCATAACCAAGATCATGCATAACCAAGATCTTGCATAACCAAGTTCTTGCATAACCAAGATCTTGCCTAACCAAGATCTTGCCTAACCAAGTTCTTGCATAACCAAGATCTTGCCTAACCAAGAACTTGCCTAACCAAGATCTTGCATAACCAAGATCTTGCATAACCAAGATCTTGCCTAAGCAAGATCTTGCATAACCAAGATCTTCCCTAACCAAGATCTTGCATAACAAAGATCATGCATAACCAAGATCTTGCATAACCAAGTTCTTGCATAACCAAGATCTTGCATAACCAAGATCTTGCCTAACCAACATCTTGCCTAACCAAGATCTTGCATAACCAAGATCTTGCCTAACCAACATCTTGCCTAACCAAGATCTTGCATAACCAAGATCTTCCCTAACCAAGATCTTGCATAACAAAGATCATGCATAACCAAGATCTTGCATAACCAAGTTCTTGCATAACCAAGATCTTGCATAACCAAGATCTTGCCTAACCAACATCTTGCCTAACCAAGATCTTGCATAACCAAGATCTTGCATAACCAAGATCATGCATAACCAAGATCTTGCCTAACCAACATCTTGCCTAACCAAGATCTTCCCTAACCAAGAACTTGTATAACCAAGATCATGCATAACCAAGATCTTGCATAACCAAGTTCTTCCATAGCCAAGATCTTGCATAACCAAGTTCTTGCATAACAAAGATCTTGCATAACCAAGATCTTCCCTAACCAAGATCTTGCATAACCAAGATCTTGCATAACCAAGATCTTGCATAACCAAGTTCTTGCATAACCAAGATCTTGCATAACCAAGATCTTTCCTAACCAAGATCTTGCCTAACCAAGATCTTGCATAACCAAGATCTTGCATAACCAAGATCATGCATAACCAAGTTCTTGCATAACCAAGATCATGCATAACCAAGATCTTGCCTAACCAAGATCTTGCCTAACCAATATCTTGCATAACCAAGATCTTGCATAACCAAGATCATGCATAACAAAGATCTTGCATAACCAAGTTCTTGCATAACCAAGATCTTGCATAACCAAGATCTTGCCTAACCAAGATCTTGCCTAACCAATATCTTGCATAACCAAGATCTTGCATAACCAAGACCATGCATAACAAAGATCTTGCATAACCAAGTTCTTGCATAACCAAGATCTTGCATAACCAAGATCTTGCCTAACCAAGAACTTGCCTAACCAAGATCTTGCCTAACAAAGATATTGCATAACCAAGATCTTGCCTAACCAAGATCTTGCATAACCAAGATCTTCCCTAACCAAGATCTTGAATAACCAAGATCATGCATAACCAAGATCTTGCATAACCAAGTTCTTGCATAACCAAGATCTTGCATAACCAAGATCTTGCCTAACCAAGATCTTGCCTAACCAATATCTTGCATAACCAAGATCTTGCATAACCAAGATCATGCATAAAAAAGATCTTGCATAACCAAGTTCTTGCATAACCAAGATCTTGCATAACCAAGATCTTTCCTAACCAAGATCTTGCCTAACCAAGATCTTGCATAACCAAGATCTTGCATAACCAAGATCATGCATAACCAAGATCTTGCATAACCAAGATCTTGCCTAACCAAGATATTGCATAATTAAGATCTTGCCTAACCAGGATCTTGCCTAACCAAGATATTGCATAACCAAGATATTGCATAACCAAGATCATGCATAACCAAGATCTTGCATAACCAAGATCTTGCATAACCAAGATCTTGCATAACCAAGATCTTGCCTAACCAAGATCTTGCATAACCAAGATCTTGCCTAACCAAGATCTTGCCTAACCAAGATCTTGCATAAACAAGATCTTGCATAACCAAGTTCTTGCATAACCAAGATCTTGCATAACCAAGATCTTGCATAACCAAGATCTTGCCTAACCAAGATCTTGCATAACCAAGATCATGCATAAACAAGATCTTGCATAACCAAGTTCTTGCATAACCTAGATCTTGCATAACCAAGATCTTGCCTAACCAAGAACTTGCCTAACCAAGATCTTGCATAACCAAGATCTTGCATAACCAAGATCTTGCCTAACCAAGATCTTGCCTAACCAAGATCTTCCCTAACCAAGATCTTGCATAACCAAGATCATGCATAACCAAGATCTTGCATAACCAAGATCATGCATAACCAAGATCTTGCAAAACCAAGATCTTGCATAACCAAGTTCTTGCATAACCAAGATCTTGCCTAACCAAGATCTTGCCTAACCAAGATCTTGCATAACCAAGATCTTGCATAACCAAGATCATGCATAACCAGGATCTTGCATAACCAAGTTCTTGCATAACCAAGATCTTGCCTAACCAAGATATTGCATAACCAAGTTCTTGCATAACCAAGATCTTGCCTAACCAAGAACTTGCCTAACCAAGATCTTGCATAACCAAGATCTTGCATAACCAAGATCTTGCCTAAGCAAGATCTTGCATAACCAAGATCTTCCCTAACCAAGATCTTGCATAACAAAGATCATGCATAACCAAGATCTTGCATAACCAAGTTCTTGCATAACCAAGATCTTGCATAACCAAGATCTTGCCTAACCAACATCTTGCCTAACCAAGATCTTGCATAACCAAGATCTTGCATAACCAAGATCATGCATAACCAAGATCTTGCAAAACCAAGATCTTGCATAACCAAGATCTTGCATAACCAAGTTCTTGCATAACCAAGATCTTGCCTAACCAAGATCTTGCCTAACCAAGATCTTGCATAACCAAGATCTTGCATAACCAAGATCATGCATAACCAAGATCTTGCATAACCAAGTTCTTGCATAACCAAGATCTTGCCTAACCAAGATCTTGCCTAACCAAGTTCTTGCATAACCAAGATCTTGCCTAACCAAGAACTTGCCTAACCAAGATCTTGCATAACCAAGATCTTGCATAACCAAGATCTTGCCTAAGCAAGATCTTGCATAACCAAGATCTTCCCTAACCAAGATCTTGCATAACAAAGATCATGCATAACCAAGA
Source organism: Blastomussa wellsi (assembly GCA_947652115.1). Taxonomy (NCBI): domain Eukaryota; kingdom Metazoa; phylum Cnidaria; class Anthozoa; order Scleractinia; family Plerogyridae; genus Blastomussa; species Blastomussa wellsi. The sequence goes on from OX393562.1 coordinate 4,316,472, forward strand.
TCTTGCATAACCAAGTTCTTGCATAACCAAGATCTTGCATAACCAAGATCTTGCCTAACCAACATCTTGCCTAACCAAGATCTTGCATAACCAAGATCTTGCCTAACCAACATCTTGCCTAACCAAGATCTTGCATAACCAAGATCTTCCCTAACCAAGATCTTGCATAACAAAGATCATGCATAACCAAGATCTTGCATAACCAAGTTCTTGCATAACCAAGATCTTGCATAACCAAGATCTTGCCTAACCAACATCTTGCCTAACCAAGATCTTGCATAACCAAGATCTTGCATAACCAAGATCATGCATAACCAAGATCTTGCCTAACCAACATCTTGCCTAACCAAGATCTTCCCTAACCAAGAACTTGTATAACCAAGATCATGCATAACCAAGATCTTGCATAACCAAGTTCTTCCATAGCCAAGATCTTGCATAACCAAGTTCTTGCATAACAAAGATCTTGCATAACCAAGATCTTCCCTAACCAAGATCTTGCATAACCAAGATCTTGCATAACCAAGATCTTGCATAACCAAGTTCTTGCATAACCAAGATCTTGCATAACCAAGATCTTTCCTAACCAAGATCTTGCCTAACCAAGATCTTGCATAACCAAGATCTTGCATAACCAAGATCATGCATAACCAAGTTCTTGCATAACCAAGATCATGCATAACCAAGATCTTGCCTAACCAAGATCTTGCCTAACCAATATCTTGCATAACCAAGATCTTGCATAACCAAGATCATGCATAACAAAGATCTTGCATAACCAAGTTCTTGCATAACCAAGATCTTGCATAACCAAGATCTTGCCTAACCAAGATCTTGCCTAACCAATATCTTGCATAACCAAGATCTTGCATAACCAAGACCATGCATAACAAAGATCTTGCATAACCAAGTTCTTGCATAACCAAGATCTTGCATAACCAAGATCTTGCCTAACCAAGAACTTGCCTAACCAAGATCTTGCCTAACAAAGATATTGCATAACCAAGATCTTGCCTAACCAAGATCTTGCATAACCAAGATCTTCCCTAACCAAGATCTTGAATAACCAAGATCATGCATAACCAAGATCTTGCATAACCAAGTTCTTGCATAACCAAGATCTTGCATAACCAAGATCTTGCCTAACCAAGATCTTGCCTAACCAATATCTTGCATAACCAAGATCTTGCATAACCAAGATCATGCATAAAAAAGATCTTGCATAACCAAGTTCTTGCATAACCAAGATCTTGCATAACCAAGATCTTGCCAAACCAAGAACTTGCCTAACCAAGATCTTGCATAACCAAGATCTTGCCTAACCAAGATCTTCCATAACCAAGATCTTGCCTAAACAAGATCTTGCATAACCAAGATCCTCCCTAACAAAGATCTTGCATAACCAAGATCATGCATAACCAAGATCTTGCATAACCAAGTTCTTGCATAACCAAGATCTTGCCTAACCAAGATCTTGCCTAACCAAGTTCTTGCATAACCAAGATCTTGCCTAACCAAGAACTTGCCTAACCAAGATCTTGCATAACCAAGATCTTGCATAACCAAGATCTTGCCTAAGCAAGATCTTGCATAACCAAGATCTTCCCTAACCAAGATCTTGCATAACAAAGATCATGCATAACCAAGATCTTGCATAACCAAGTTCTTGCATAACCAAGATCTTGCATAACCAAGATCTTGCCTAACCAACATCTTGCCTAACCAAGATCTTGCATAACCAAGATCTTGCATAACCAAGATCATGCATAACCAAGATCTTGCCTAACCAACATCTTGCCTAACCAAGATCTTCCCTAACCAAGAACTTGTATAACCAAGATCATGCATAACCAAGATCTTGCATAACCAAGTTCTTCCATAGCCAAGATCTTGCATAACCAAGTTCTTGCATAACAAAGATCTTGCATAACCAAGATCTTCCCTAACCAAGATCTTGCATAACCAAGATCTTGCATAACCAAGATCTTGCATAACCAAGTTCTTGCATAACCAAGATCTTGCATAACCAAGATCTTTCCTAACCAAGATCTTGCATAACCAAGATCTTGCATAACCAAGTTCTTGCATAACCAAGATCTTGCATAACCAAGATCTTTCCTAACCAAGATCTTGCCTAACCAAGATCTTGCATAACCAAGATCTTGCATAACCAAGATCATGCATAACCAAGTTCTTGCATAACCAAGATCTTGCATAACCAAGATCTTGCCTAACCAAGATCTTGCCTAACCAATATCTTGCATAACCAAGATCTTGCATAACCAAGATCATGCATAACAAAGATCTTGCATAACCAAGTTCTTGCATAACCAAGATCTTGCATAACCAAGATCTTGCCTAACCAAGATCTTGCCTAACCAATATCTTGCATAACCAAGATCTTGCATAACCAAGATCATGCATAACAAAGATCTTCCATAACCAAGTTCTTGCATAACCAAGATCTTGCATAACCAAGATCTTGCCTAACCAAGAACTTGCCTAACCAAGATCTTGCCTAACAAAGATATTTCATAACCAAGATCTTGCCTAACCAAGATCTTGCATAACCAAGATCTTCCCTAACCAAGATCTTGAATAACCAAGATCATGCATAACCAAGATCTTGCATAACCAAGTTCTTGCATAACCAAGATCTTGCATAACCAAGATCTTGCCTAACCAAGATCTTGCCTAACCAATATCTTGCATAACCAAGATCTTGCATAACCAAGATCATGCATAAAAAAGATCTTGCATAACCAAGTTCTTGCATAACCAAGATCTTGCATAACCAAGATCTTGCCAAACCAAGAACTTGCCTAACCAAGATCTTGCATAACCAAGATCTTGCCTAACCAAGATCTTCCATAACCAAGATCTTGCCTAAACAAGATCTTGCATAACCAAGATCCTCCCTAACAAAGATCTTGCATAACCAAGATCATGCATAACCAAGATCTTGCATAACCAAGTTCTTGCATAACCAAGATCTTGCATAACCAAGATCTTGCTTTACCAAGATCATGCAAAACCGAAATCTTGCATAACCAAGATCTTGCATAACCAAGATCTTGCATAACCAAGATCTTGCCTAACCAAGATCTTGCCTAACCAAGATCTTGCATAACCAAGATCTTGCATAACCAAGATCATGCATAACAAAGATCTTGCATAACCAAGATCTTGCATAACCAAGATCTTGCATAACCAAGATCTTGCATAACCAAGATCTTGCATAACCAAGATCTTGCCTAACCAAGATCTTGCCTAACCAAGATCTTGCATAACCAAGATCATGCATAACCACGATCTTGCATAACCAAGTTCTTGCATAACCAAGATCTTGCACAACCAAGATCTTGCCTAACCAAGATCTTGCATAACCAAGATCTTGCATAACCAAGATCATGCATAACCAAGATCTTGCATAACCAAGTTCTTGCATAACCAAGATCTTGCATAACCAAGATCTTGCCTAACTAAGAACTTGCCTAACCAAGATCTTGCATAACAAAGATCTTGCATAACCAAGATCTTGCCTAACCAAGATCTTGCATAACCAAGATCTTCCCTAACCAAGATCTTGCATAACCAAGATCATGCATAACCAAGATCTTGCCTAACCAAGAACTTGCGTAACCAAGATCTTCCATAACAAAGATCTTGCATAACCAAGATCTTGCCTAACCAAGAACTTATATAACCAAGATCTTCCCTTACCAAGAACTTGCCTAACCAAGATCTTGCATAACAAAGATCTTGCATAACCAAGATCTTGCCTAACCAAGATCTTGCATAACCAAGATCTTCCCCTACCAAGATCTTGCATAACCAAGATCATGCATAACCAAGATCTTGCATAACCAAGTTTTTCCATAACCAAGATCTTGCATAACCAAGATCTTGCATAACCAAGATATTGCATAACCAAGATATTGCATAACCAAGATCTTGCCTAACCAAGATCTTGCATAAGCAAGATCTTCCCTAACCAAGATCTTGCATAACCAAGATCATGCATAACCAAGATCTTGCATAACCAAGTTCTTGCATAACCAAGATCTTGCACAACCAAGATCTTGCCTAACCAAGATCTTGCATAACCAAGATCTTGCCTAACCAAGATCTTGCCTAACCAAGATCTTGCATAACAAAGATCTTCCATAACCAAGATCATGCATAACCAAGATCTTGCATAACCAAGATCTTGCATAACCAAGATCTTGCATAACCAAGATCTTGTCTAACCAAGATCTTGCTTAACCAAGATCATGCATAACCAAGATCTTGCCTAACCAAGATCTTCCCTAACCAAGATCTTCGATAACCAAGATCATGCCTAACCAAGATCTTGCATAACCAAGTTCTTGCCTAACCAAGATCTTGCATAACCAAGATAATGCATAACCAAAATCTTGCCTAACCAAGATCTTGACAAACCAAGATCTTGCATAACCAAGATCTTGCATAACCAAGATCATGCATAGCCAAGTTCTTGCATAACCAAGATCTTGCATAACCAAGTTCTTGCATAACCAAGATCTTGCATAACCAAGATCTTGCCTAACCAAGATCTTGCCTAACCAATATCTTGCATAACCAAGATCTTGCATAGCCAAGATCATGCATAACCAAGATCTTGCATAACCAAGTTCTTGCATAACCAAGATCTTGCATAACCAAGATCTTGCCAAACCAAGAACTTGCCTAACCAAGATCTTGCATAACCAAGATCTTGCCTAACCAAGAACTTGCATAACCAAGATCTTCCCTAACCAAGATCTTGAATAACCAAGATCATGCATAACCAAGATCTTGCATAACCAAGTTCTTGCATAACCAAGATATTGCATAACCAAGATCTTGCCTAACCAAGATCTTGCATAACCAAGATCTTCCCTAACCAAGATCTTGAATAACCAAGATCATGCATAACCAAGATCTTGCATAACCAAGATCTTGCCTAACCAAGATCTTGCCTAACCAATATCTTGCATAACCAAGATCTTGCATAACCAAGATCATGCATAACCAAGATCTTGCATAACCAAGTTCTTGCATAACCAAGATCTTGCATAACCAAGATCTTGCCAAACCAAGAACTTGCCTAACCAAGATCTTGCATAACCAAGATCTTGCATAACCAAGATCTTGCCTAACCAAGATCTTGCATAACAAAGATCTTGCCTAAACAAGATCTTGCATAACCAAGATCCTCCCTAACAAAGATCTTGCATAACCAAGATCATGCATAACCAAGATCTTGCATAACCAAGTTCTTGCATAACCAAGATCTTGCATAACCAAGATCATGCATAACCAAGATCTTGCATAACCAAGATCTTGCCTAACCAAGAACTTGCCTAACCAAGATCTTGCATAACCAAGATCTTGCATAACCAAGATCTTGCATAACCAAGATCTTGCATAGCCAAGATCTTCCCTAACCAAGATCTTGCATAACCAAGATCATGCATAACCAAGATTTTGCCTAACCAAGAACTTGCCTAACCAAGATCTCGCCTAACAAAGATATTGCATAACCAAGATCTTGCCTAACCAAGATCTTGCATAACCAAGATCTTCCCTAACCAAGATCTTGAATAACCAAGATCATGCATAACCAAGATCTTGCATAACCAAGTTCTTGCATAACCAAGATCTTGTAACACCAAGTTCTTGCATAACCAAGATCTTGCATAACCAAGATCTTGCCTAACCAAGAACTTGCCTAACCAAGATCTTGCATAACCAAGATCTTGCATAACCAAGTTCTTGCATAACAAAGATCTTGCATAACCAAGATCTTCCCTAACGAAGATCTTGCATAACCAAGATCTTGCATAACCAAGATCTTGCATAACCAAGTTCTTGCATAACCAAGATCTTGCATAACCAAGATCTTGCCAAACCAAGAACTTGCCTAACCAAGATCTTGCATAACCAAGATCTTGCATAACCAAGTTCTTGCATAACAAAGATCTTGCATAACCAAGATCTTCCCTAACCAAGATCTTGCATAACCAAGATCTTGCATAACCAAGATCTTGCATAACCAAGTTCTTGCATAACCAAGATCTTGCATAACCAAGATCTTGCATAACCAAGATCTTGCATAACCAAGATCTTGCATAACCAAGTTCTTGCATAACCAAGATCTTGCATAACCAAGATCTTGCCTAAGCAAGATCTTGCATAACCAAGATCTTCCCTAACCAAGATCTTGCATAACAAAGATCATGCATAACCAAGATCTTGCATAACCAAGTTCTTGCATAACCAAGATCTTGCATAACCAAGATCTTGCCTAACCAACATCTTGCCTAACCAAGATCTTGCATAACCAAGATCTTGCATAACCAAGATCATGCATAACCAAGATCTTGCCTAACCAACATCTTGCCTAACCAAGATCTTCCATAACCAAGAACTTGTATAACCAAGATCATGCATAACCAAGATCTTGCATAACCAAGTTCTTCCATAGCCAAGATCTTGCACAACCAAGATCTTGCCTAACCAAGATCTTGCATAACCAAGATCTTGCCTAACCAAGATCTTGCCTAACCAAGATCTTGCATAACAAAGATCTTGCATAACCAAGATCATGCATAACCAAGATCTTGCATAACCAAGATCTTGCATAACCAAGATCTTGCATAACCAAGATCTTGCATAACCAAGATCTTGCATAACCAAGATCTTGATAACCAAGATCTTGCCTAACCAAGATCTCGCCTAACCAAGATCTTGCATAACCAAGATCATGCATAACCAAGATCTTGCATAACCAAGTTCTTGCATAACCAAGATCTTGCACAACCAAGATCTTGCCTAACCAAGATCTTGCATAACCAAGATCTTGCATAACCAAGATCATGCATAACCAAGATCTTGCATAACCAAGTTCTTGCATAACCAAGATCTTGCATAACCAAGATCTTGCCTAACTAAGAACTTGCCTAACCAAGATCTTGCATAACAAAGATCTTGCATAACCAAGATCTTGCCTAACCAAGATCTTGCATAACCAAGATCTTCCCTAACCAAGATCTTGCATAACAAAGATCATGCATAACCAAGATCTTGCCTAACCAAGAACTTGCCTAACCAAGATCTTCCATAACAAAGATCTTGCATAACCAAGATCTTGCCTAACCAAGAACTTATATAACCAAGATCTTCCCTTACCAAGAACTTGCCTAACCAAGATCTTGCATAACAAAAATCTTGCATAACCAAGATCTTGCCTAACCAAGATCTTGCATAACCAAGATCTTCCCCTACGAAGATCTTGCATAACCAAGATCATGCATAACCAAGATCTTGCATAACCAAGTTCTTCCATAACGAAGATCTTGCATAACCAAGATCTTGCCCAACCAAGATATTGCATAACCAAGATATTGCATAACCAAGATCTTGCCTAACCAAGATCTTGCATAAGCAAGATCTTCCCTAACCAAGATCTTGCATAACCAAGATCATGCATAACCAACATCTTGCATAACCAAGATCTTGCCAAACCAAGAACTTGCCTAACCAAGATCTTGCATAACCAAGATCTTGCCAAACCAAGAACTTGCCTAACCAAGATCTTGCATAACCAAGATCTTGCCTAACCAAGAACTTGCATAACCAAGATCTTCCCTAACCAAGATCTTGAATAACCAAGATCATGCAGAACCAAGATCTTGCATAACCAAGTTCTTGCATAACCAAGATATTGCATAACCAAGATCTTGCCTAACCAAGATCTTGCATAACCAAGATCTTCCCTAACCAAGATCTTGAATAACCAAGATCATGCATAACCAAGATCTTGCATAACCAAGTTCTTGCATAACCAAGATCTTGCCTAACCAAGATCTTGCCTAACCAATATCTTGCATAACCAAGATCTTGCATAACCAAGATCATGCATAACCAAGATCTTGCACAACCAAGTTCTTGCATAACCAAGATCTTGCATAACCAAGATCTTGCCAAACCAAGAACTTGCCTAACCAAGATCTTGCATAACCAAGATCTTGCATAACCAAGATCTTGCCTAACCAAGATCTTGCATAACAAAGATCTTGCCTAAACAAGATCTTGCATAACCAAGATCCTCCCTAACAAAGATCTTGCATAACCAAGATCATGCATAACCAAGATCTTGCATAACCAAGTTCTTGCATAACCAAGATCTTGCATAACCAAGATCTTGCCTAACCAAGATCTTGCCTAACCAATATCTTGCATAACCAAGATCTTGCATAACCAAGATCATGCATAACAAAGATCTTGCATAACCAAGATCTTGCATAACCAAGATCTTGCATAACCAAGATCTTGCCTAACCAAGATCTTGCATAACCAAGATCTTCCCTAACCAAGATCTTGCATAACCAAGATCTTCCATAACCAAGATCATGCATAACCAAGATCTTGCATAACCAAGATCTTCCATAACCAAGATCTTGCCTAACCAAGATCTTGCATAACCAAGATCTTGCATAACCAAGATCTTGCCTAACCAAGATCTTGCCTAACCAAGATCTTGCATAACCAAGATCTTGCATAACAAAGATCAACCATAACCAAAATCATGCATAACCAAGTTCTTGCATAACCAAGATCTTTCATAACCAAGATCATGCATAACCAAGATCTTGAATAACCAAGATCTCGCATAAACAATATCTTGCATAACCAAGATCTTGCATATCCAAGATCTTGCATAACCAAGATCTTGCCAAACCAAGATCTTGCCTAACCAAGATCATGCATAACCAAGATCTTACATAACCAAAATCATGCATAACCAAGATCTTGCATAACCAAGTTCTTGCATAACCAAGATCTTGCATAACCAAGATCTTGCCTAACCAAGAACTTGCATAACCAAGATCTTCCCTAACCAAGATCTTGAATAACCAAGATCATGCATAACCAAGATCTTGCATAACCAAGTTCTTGCATAACCAAGATATTGCATAACCAAGATCTTGCCTAACCAAGATCTTGCATAACCAAGATCTTTACTAACCAAGATCTTGAATAACCAAGATCATGCATAACCAAGATCTTGCATAACCAAGTTCTTGCATAACCAAGATCTTGCATAACCAAGATCATGCATAACCAAGATCTTGCATAACCAAGATCTTGCCAAACCAAGAACTTGCCTAACCAAGATCTTGCATAACCAAGATCTTGCATAACCAAGATCTTGCCTAACCAAGATCTTGCATAACAAAGATCTTGCCTAAACAAGATCTTGCATAACCAAGATCCTCCCTAACAAAGATCTTGCATAACCAAGATCATGCATAACCAAGATCTTGCATAACCAAGTTCTTGCATAACCAAGATCTTGCATAACCAAGATCATGCATAACCAAGATCTTGCATAACCAAGATCTTGCCTAACCAAGAACTTCCCTAACCAAGATCTTGCATAACCAAGATCTTGCATAACCAAGATCTTGCCTAACCAAGATCTTGCCTAACCAATATCTTGCATAACCAAGATCTTGCATAACCAAGATCATGCATAACAAAGATCTTGCATAACCAAGATCTTGCATAACAAAGAACTTGCCTAACCAAGATCTTGCATAACCAAGATCTTGCATAACCAAGATCTTGCATAACCAAGATCTTGCATAGCCAAGATCTTCCCTAACCAAGATCTTGCATAACCAAGATCATGCATAACCAAGATCTTGCCTAACCAAGAACTTGCCTAACCAAGATCTTGCATAACCAAGATCTTCCCTAGCCAAGATCTTGAATAACCAAGATCATGCATAACCAAGATCTTGCATAACCAAGTTCTTGCATAACCAAGATCTTGCATAACCAAGATCTTGCCTAACCAAGATCTTGCCTAACCAATATCTTGCATAACCAAGATCTTGCATAACCAAGATCATGCATAACAAAGATCTTGCATAACCAAGATCTTGCATAACAAAGAACTTGCCTAACCAAGATCTTGCATAACCAAGATCTTGCCTAACCAAGATCTTGCATAACCAAGATCTTCCCTAACCAAGATCTTGAATAACCAAGATCATGCATAACCAAGATCTTGCATAACCAAGTTCTTGCATAACCAAGATCTTGCATAACCAAGATCTTGCCTAACCAAGATCTTGCCTAACCAATATCTTGCATAACCAAGATCTTGCATAACCAAGATCATGCATAACAAAGATCTTGCATAACCAAGTTCTTGCATAACCAAGATCTTGCATAACCAAGATCTTGCCTAACCAAGAACTTGCCTAACCAAGATCTTGCCTAACAAAGATATTGCATAACCAAGATCTTGCCTAACCAAGATCTTGCATAACCAAGATCTTCCCTAACCAAGATCTTGAATAACCAAGATCATGCATAACCAAGATCTTCCATAACCAAGTTCTTGCATAACCAAGATCTTGCATAACCAAGATCTTGCCTAACCAAGATCTTGCCTAACCAATATCTTGCATAACCAAGATCTTGCATAACCAAGATCATGCATAAAAAATATCTTGCATAACCAAGTTCTTGCATAACCAAGATCTTGCATAACCAAGATCTTGCCAAACCAAGAACTTGCCTAACCAAGATCTTGCATAACCAAGATATTGCCTAACCAAGATCTTCCATAACCAAGATCTTGCCTAAACAAGATCTTGCATAACCAAGATCCTCCCTAACAAAGATCTTTCATAACCAAGATCATGCATAACCAAGATCTTGCATAACCAAGTTCTTGCATAACCAAGATCTTGCATAACCAAGATTTTGCTTTACCAAGATCATGCAAAACCAAGATCTTGCATAACCAAGATCTTGCATAACCAAGATCTTGCATAACCAAGATCTTGCCTAACCAAGATCTTGCCTAACCAAGATCTTGCATAACCAAGATCTTGCATAACCAAGATCATGCATAACAATGATCTTGCATAACCAAGATCTTGCATAACCAAGATCTTGCATAACCAAGATCTTGCATAACCAAGATCTTGCATAACCAAGATCTTGCATAACCAAGATCTTGCCTAACCAAGATCTTGCCTAACCAAGATCTTGCATAACAAAGATCATGCATAACCAAGATCTTGCATAACCAAGTTCTTGCATAACCAAGATCTTGCACAACCAAGATCTTGCCTAACCAAGATCTTGCATAACCAAGATCTTGCATAACCAAGATCATGCATAACCAAGATCTTGCATAACCAAGTTCTTGCATAACCAAGATCTTGCATAACCAAGATCTTGCCTAACTAAGAACTTGCCTAACCAAGATCTTGCATAACAAAGATCTTGCATAACCAAGATCTTGCCTAACCAAGATCTTGCATAACCAAGATCTTCCCTAACCAATTTCTTGCATAACCAAGATCATGCATAACCAAGATCTTGCCTAACCAAGAACTTGCGTAACCAAGATCTTCCATAACAAAGATCTTGCATAACCAAGATCTTGCCTAACCAAGAACTTATATAACCAAGATCTTCCCTTACCAAGAACTTGCCTAACCAAGATCTTGCATAACAAAGATCTTGCACAACCAAGATCTTGCCTAACCAAGATCTTGCATAACCAAGATCTTCCCCTACCAAGATCTTGCATAACCAAGATCATGCATAACCAAGATCTTGCATAACCAAGATCATGCATAACCAAGATCTTGCATAACCAAGTTCTTGCATAACCAAGATCTTGCCTAACCAAGATATTGTATAACCAAGTTCTTGCACAACCAAGTTCTTGCATAACCAAGATCTTGCCTAACCAAGATCTTGCCTAACCAAGATCTTGCATAACCAAGATCTTGCCTAAGCAAGATCTTGCATAACCAAGATCTTCCCTAACCAAGATCTTGCATAACAAAGATCATGCATAACCAAGATCTTGCATAACCAAGTTCTTGCATAACCAAGATCTTGCATAACCAAGATCTTGCCTAACCAACATCTTGCCTAACCAAGATCTTGCATAACCAAGATCTTGCATAACCAAGATCATGCATAACCAAGATCTTGCCTAACCAACATCTTGCCTAACCAAGATCTTCCCTAACCAAGAACTTGTATAACCAAGATCATGCATAACCAAGATCTTGCATAACCAAGTTCTTCCATAGCCAAGATCTTGCACAACCAAGATCTTGCCTAACCAAGATCTTGCATAACCAAGATCTTGCCTAACCAAGATCTTGCCTAACCAAGATCTTGCATAACCAAGATCTTGCATAACCAAGATCATGCATAACCAAGATCTTGCATAACCAAGATCTTGCATAACCAAGATCATGCATAACCAAGATCTTGCCTAACCAAGATCTTGCATAACCAAGATCTTGCATAACCAAGATCATGCATAACCAAGATCTTGCCTAACCAAGATCTTGCCTAACCAAGATCTTGCATAACCAAGATCTTGCATAACCAAGATCATGCATAACCAAGATCTTGCATAACCAAGATCTTGCATAACCAAGATCTTGATAACCAAGATCTTGCCTAACCAAGATCTCGCCTAACCAAGATCTTGCATAACCAAGATCATGCATAACCAAGATCTTGCATAACCAAGTTCTTGCATAACCAAGATCTTGCACAACCAAGATCTTGCCTAACCAAGATCTTGCATAACCAAGATCTTGCATAACCAAGATCATGCATAACCAAGATCTTGCATAACCAAGTTCTTGCATAACCAAGATCTTGCATAACCAAGATCTTGCCTAACTAAGAACTTGCCTAACCAAGATCTTGCATAACCAAGATCTTGCATAACCAAGATCTTGCCTAACCAAGATCTTGCATAACAAAGATCTTGCCTAACCAAGAACTTGCCTAACCAAGATCTTGCATAACCAAGATCTTGCATAACCAAGATCTTGCCTAACCAAGAACTTGCCTAACCAAGATCTTGCATAACCAAGATCTTGCATAACCAAGATCTTGCATAACCAAGATCTTGCATAGCCAAGATCTTCCCTAACCAAGATCTTGCATAACCAAGATCATGCATAACCAAGATCTTGCCTAACCAAGAACTTGCCTAACCAAGATCTTGCCTAACAAAGATATTGCATAACCAAGATCTTGCCTAACCAAGATCTTGCATAACCAAGATCTTCCCTAACCAAGATCTTGAATAACCAAGATCATGCATAACCAAGATCTTGCATAACCAAGTTCTTGCATAACCAAGATCTTGCATAACCAAGATCTTGCCTAACCAAGATCTTGCCTAACCAATATCTTGCATAACCAAGATCTTGCATAACCAAGATCATGCATAACAAAGATCTTGCATAACCAAGATCTTGCATAACCAAGAACTTGCCTAACCAAGATCTTGCATAACCAAGATCTTGCCTAACCAAGATCTTGCATAACCAAGATCTTCCCTAACCAAGATCTTGAATAACCAAGATCATGCATAACCAAGATCTTGCATAACCAAGTTCTTGCATAACCAAGATCTTGCATAACCAAGATCTTGCCTAACCAAGATCTTGCCTAACCAATATCTTGCATAACCAAGATCTTGCATAACCAAGATCATGCATAACAAAGATCTTGCATAACCAAGTTCTTGCATAACCAAGATCTTGCATAACCAAGATCTTGCCTAACCAAGAACTTGCCTAACCAAGATCTTGCCTAACAAAGATATTGCATAACCAAGATCTTGCCTAACCAAGATCTTGCATAACCAAGATCTTCGCTAACCAAGATCTTGAATAACCAAGATCATGCATAAAAAAGATCTTGCATAACCAAGTTCTTGCATAACCAAGATCTTGCATAACCAAGATCTTGCATAACCAAGAACTTGCCTAACCAAGATCTTGCATAACCAAGATCTTGCCTAACCAAGATCTCGCCTAACCAAGATCTTGCATAACCAAGATCATGCATAACCAAGATCTTGCATAACCAAGTTCTTGCATAACCAAGATCTTGCACAACCAAGATCTTGCCTAACCAAGATCTTGCATAACCAAGATCTTGCATAACCAAGATCATGCATAACCAAGATCTTGCATAACCAAGTTCTTGCATAACCAAGATCTTGCATAACCAAGATCTTGCCTAACTAAGAACTTGCCTAACCAAGATCTTGCATAACCAAGATCTTGCATAACCAAGATCTTGCCTAACCAAGATCTTGCATAACAAAGATCTTGCCTAACCAAGAACTTGCCTAACCAAGATCTTGCATAACCAAGATCTTGCATAACCAAGATCTTGCCTAACCAAGAACTTGCCTAACCAAGATCTTGCATAACCAAGATCTTGCATAACCAAGATCTTGCATAACCAAGATCTTGCATAGCCAAGATCTTCCCTAACCAAGATCTTGCATAACCAAGATCATGCATAACCAAGATCTTGCCTAACCAAGAACTTGCCTAACCAAGATCTTGCCTAACAAAGATATTGCATAACCAAGATCTTGCCTAACCAAGATCTTGCATAACCAAGATCTTCCCTAACCAAGATCTTGAATAACCAAGATCATGCATAACCAAGATCTTGCATAACCAAGTTCTTGCATAACCAAGATCTTGCATAACCAAGATCTTGCCTAACCAAGATCTTGCCTAACCAATATCTTGCATAACCAAGATCTTGCATAACCAAGATCATGCATAACAAAGATCTTGCATAACCAAGATCTTGCATAACCAAGAACTTGCCTAACCAAGATCTTGCATAACCAAGATCTTGCCTAACCAAGATCTTGCATAACCAAGATCTTCCCTAACCAAGATCTTGAATAACCAAGATCATGCATAACCAAGATCTTGCATAACCAAGTTCTTGCATAACCAAGATCTTGCATAACCAAGATCTTGCCTAACCAAGATCTTGCCTAACCAATATCTTGCATAACCAAGATCTTGCATAACCAAGATCATGCATAACAAAGATCTTGCATAACCAAGTTCTTGCATAACCAAGATCTTGCATAACCAAGATCTTGCCTAACCAAGAACTTGCCTAACCAAGATCTTGCCTAACAAAGATATTGCATAACCAAGATCTTGCCTAACCAAGATCTTGCATAACCAAGATCTTCGCTAACCAAGATCTTGAATAACCAAGATCATGCATAAAAAAGATCTTGCATAACCAAGTTCTTGCATAACCAAGATCTTGCATAACCAAGATCTTGCATAACCAAGAACTTGCCTAACCAAGATCTTGCATAACCAAGATCTTGCCTAACCAAGTTCTTGCATAACAAAGATCTTGCCTAACCAAGAACTTGCCTAACCAAGATCTTGCATAACCAAGATCTTGCATAACCAAGATCTTGTCTAACCAACATCTTGCCTAACCAAGATCTTGCATAACCAAGATCTTGCATAACCAAGATCTTGCATAACCAAGATCTTGCATAGCCAAGATCTTCCCTAACCAAGATCTTGCATAACCAAGATCATGCATAACCAAGATCTTGCCTAACCAAGAACTTGCCTAACCAAGATCTTGCCTAACAAAGATATTGCATAACCAAGATCTTGCCTAACCAAGATCTTGCATAACCAAGATCTTCCCTAACCAAGATCTTGAATAACCAAGATCATGCATAACCAAGATCTTGCATCACCAAGTTCTTGCATAACCAAGATCTTGCATAACCAAGATCTTGCCTAACCAAGATCTTGCCTAACCAATATCTTGCATAACCAAGATCTTGCATAACCAAGATCATGCATAACAAAGATCTTGCATAACCAAGATCTTGCATAACCAAGAACTTGCCTAACCACGATCTTGCATAACCAAGATCTTGCCTAACCAAGATCTTGCATAACCAAGATCTTCCCTAACCAAGATCTTGAATAACCAAGATCATGCATAACCAAGATCTTGCATAACCAAGTTCTTGCATAACCAAGATCTTGCATAACCAAGATCTTGCCTAACCAAGATCTTGCCTAACCAATATCTTGCATAACCAAGATCTTGCATAACCAAGATCATGCATAACAAAGATCTTGCATAACCAAGTTCTTGCATAACCAAGATCTTGCATAACCAAGATCTTGCCTAACCAAGAACTTGCCTAACCAAGATCTTGCCTAACAAAGATATTGCATAACCAAGATCTTGCCTAACCAAGATCTTGCATAACCAAGATCTTCGCTAACCAAGATCTTGAATAACAAAGATCATGCATAGCCAAGATCTTGCATAACCAAGTTCTTGCATAACCAAGATCTTGCATAACCAAGATCTTGCCTAACCAAGATCTTGCCTAACCAATATCTTGCATAACCAAGATCTTGCATAACCAAGATCATGCATAAAAAAGATCTTGCATAACCAAGTTCTTGCATAACCAAGATCTTGCATAACCAAGATCTTGCATAACCAAGAACTTGCCTAACCAAGATCTTGCATAACCAAGATCTTGCCTAACCAAGATCTTCCATAACCAAGATCTTGCATAACCAAGATCCTCCCTAACAAAGATCTTGCATAACCAAAATCATGCATAACCAAGATCTTGCATAACCAAGTTCTTGCATAACCAAGATCTTGCATAACCAAGATCTTGCTTTACCAAGATCATGCAAAACCAAGATCTTGCATAACCAAGATCTTGCATAACCAAGATCTTGCATAACCAAGATCTTGCCTAACCAAGATCTTGCCTAACCAAGATCTTGCATAACCAAGATCTTGCATAACCAAGATCATGCATAACAAAGATCTTGCATAACCAAGATCTTGCATAACCAAGATCTTGCATAACCAAGATCTTGCATAACCAAGATCTTGCATAACCAAGATCTTGCCTAACCAAGATCTTGCCTAACCAAGATCTTGCATAACCAAGATCATGCATAACCAAGATCTTGCATAACCAAGTTCTTGCATAACCAAGATCTTGCACAACCAAGATCTTGCCTAACCAAGATCTTGCATAACCAAGATCTTGCATAACCAAGATCATGCATAACCAAGATCTTGCATAACCAAGTTCTTGCATAACCAAGATCTTGCATAACCAAGATCTTGCCTAACTAAGAACTTGCCTAACCAAGATCTTGCATAACAAAGATCTTGCATAACCAAGATCTTGCCTAACCAAGATCTTGCATAACCAAGATCTTCCCTAACCAAGATCTTGCATAACCAAGATGTTGCATAACCAAGATCTTGCCTAACCAAGAACTTGCGTAACCAAGATCTTCCATAACAAAGATCTTGCATAACCAAGATCTTGCCTAACCAAGAACTTATATAACCAAGATCTTCCCTTACCAAGAACTTGCTTAACCAAGATCTTGCATAACAAAGATCTTGCATAACCAAGATCTTGCCTAACCAAGATCTTGCATAACCAAGATCTTCCCCTACCAAGATCTTGCATAACCAAGATCATGCATAACCAAGATCTTGCATAACCAAGTTCTTCCATAACCAAGATCTTGCATAACCAAGATCTTGCATAACCAAGATATTGCATAACCAAGATATTGCATAACCAAGATCTTGCCTAACCAAGATCTTGCATAAGCAAGATCTTCCCTAACCAAGATCTTGCATAACCAAGATCATGCATAACCAAGATCTTGCATAACCAAGTTCTTGCATAACCAAGATCTTGCACAACCAAGATCTTGCCTAACCAAGATCTTGCATAACCAAGATCTTGCCTAACCAAGATCTTGCCTAACCAAGATCTTGCATAACCAAGATCTTCCATAACCAAGATCATGCATAACCAAGATCTTGCATAACCAAGATCTTGCATAACCAAGATCTTGCATAACCAAGATCTTGTCTAACCAAGATCTTGCTTAACCAAGCTCATGCATAACCAAGATCTTGCCTGACCAAGATCTTCCCTAACCAAGATCTTCCATAACCAAGATCATGCCTAACCAAGATCTTGCATAACCAAGTTCTTGCCTAACCAAGATCTTGCATAACCAAGATAATGCATAACCAAAATCTTGCCTAACCAAGATCTTGACTAACCAAGATCTTGCATAACCAAGATCTTGCATAACCAAGATCATGCATAGCCAAGTTCTTGCATAACCAAGATCTTGCATAACCAAGTTCTTGCATAACCAAGATCTTGCATAACCAAGATCTTGCCTAACCAAGATCTTGCCTAACCAATATCTTGCATAACCAAGATCTTGCATAGCCAAGATCATGCATAACCAAGATCTTGCATAACCAAGTTCTTGCATAACCAAGATCTTGCATAACCAAGATCTTGCCAAACCAAGAACTTGCCTAACCAAGATCTTGCATAACCAAGATCTTGCCTAACCAAGAACTTGCATAACCAAGATCTTCCCTAACCAAGATCTTGAATAACCAAGATCATGCATAACCAAGATCTTGCATAACCAAGTTCTTGCATAACCAAGATATTGCATAACCAAGATCTTGCCTAACCAAGATCTTGCGTAACCAAGATCTTCCCTAACCAAGATCTTGAATAACCAAGATCATGCATAACCAAGATCTTGCATAACCAAGATCTTGCCTAACCAAGATCTTGCCTAACCAATATCTTGCATAACCAAGATCTTGCATAACCAAGATCATGCATAACCAAGATCTTGCATAACCAAGTTCTTGCATAACCAAGATCTTGCATAACCAAGATCTTGCCAAACCAAGAACTTGCCTAACCAAGATCTTGCATAACCAAGATCTTGCATAACCAAGATCTTGCCTAACCAAGATCTTGCATAACAAAGATCTTGCCTAAACAAGATCTTGCATAACCAAGATCCTCCCTAACAAAGATCTTGCATAACCAAGATCATGCATAACCAAGATCTTGCATAACCAAGTTCTTGCATAACCAAGATCTTGCATAACCAAGATCATGCATAACCAAGATCTTGCATAACCAAGATCTTGCCTAACCAAGAACTTGCCTAACCAAGATCTTGCATAACCAAGATCTTGCATAACCAAGATCTTGCATAACCAAGATCTTGCATAGCCAAGATCTTCCCTAACCAAGATCTTGCATAACCAAGATCATGCATAACCAAGATTTTGCCTAACCAAGAACTTGCCTAACCAAGATCTCGCCTAACAAAGATATTGCATAACCAAGATCTTGCCTAACCAAGATCTTGCATAACCAAGATCTTCCCTAACCAAGATCTTGAATAACCAAGATCATGCATAACCAAGATCTTGCATAACCAAGATCTTGAATAACCAAGATCTTGTAACACCAAGTTCTTGCATAACCAAGATCTTGCATAACCAAGATCTTGCCTAACCAAGAACTTGCCTAACCAAGATCTTGCATAACCAAGATCTTGCATAACCAAGTTCTTGCATAACCAAGATCTTGCATAACCAAGATCTTCCCTAACCAAGATCTTGCATAACCAAGATCTTGCATAACCAAGACCTTGCATAACCAAGTTCTTGCATAACCAAGATCTTGCATAACCAAGATCTTTCCTAACCAAGATCTTGCCTAACCAAGATCTTGCATAACCAAGATCTTGCATAACCAAGATCATGCATAACCAAGATCTTGCATAACCAAGTTCTTGCATAAACAAGATCTTGCATAACCAAGATCTTGCCTAACCAAGATATTGCATAATTAAGATCTTGCCTAACCAGGATCTTGCCTAACCAAGATATTGCATAACCAAGATATTGCATAACCAAGATCATGCATAACAAAGATCTTGCATAACCAAGATCTTGCATAACCAAGATCTTGCATAACCAAGATCTTGCCTAACCAAGATCTTGCATAACCAAGATCTTGCCTAACCAAGATCTTGCCTAACCAAGATCTTGCATAAACAAGATCTTGCATAACCAAGTTCTTGCATAACCAAGATCTTGCATAACCAAGATCTTGCATAACCAAGATCTTGCCTAACCAAGATCTTGCATAACCAAGATCATGCATAAACAAGATCTTGCATAACCAAGCTCTTGCATAACCTAGATCTTGCATAACCAAGATCTTGCCTAACCAAGAACTTGCCTAACCAAGATCTTGCATAACCAAGATCTTGCATAACCAAGATCTTGCATAACCAAGATCTTGCGTAACCAAGATCTTCCCTAACCAAGATCTTGCATAACCAAGATCATGCATAACCAAGATCTTGCATAACCAAGATCATGCATAACCAAGATCTTGCAAAACCAAGATCTTGCATAACCAAGATCTTGCATAACCAAGTTCTTGCATAACCAAGATCTTGCCTAACCAAGATCTTGCCTACCAAGATCTTGCATAACCAAGATCTTGCATAACCAAGATCATGCATAACCAAGATCTTGCATAACCAAGTTCTTGCATAACCAAGATCTTGCCTAACCAAGATATTACATAACCAAGATATTGCCTAACCAAGATATTGCATAACCAAGATATTGCCTAACCAAGATCTTGCATAACCAAGATCGTCCCTTACCAAGATCTTGCATAACCAAGATCATGCATAACCAAGATCTTTCATAACCAAGTTCTTCCATAACCAAGATCTTGCATAACCAAGATCTTGCCTAACCAAGATATTGCATAACCAAGATATTGCATAAGCAAGATCTTCCCTAACCAAGATCTTGCATAACCAAGATCATGCATAACCAAGATCTTGCATAACCAAGTTCTTGCATAACCAAGATCTTGCACAACCAAGATCTTGCCTAACCAAGATCTTGCATAACCAAGATCTTGCCTAACCAAGATCTTGCCTAACCAAGATCTTGCATAACCAAGATCTTCCATAACCAAGATCATGCATAACCAAGATCTTGCATAACCAAGATCTTGCATAACCAAGATCTTGCCTAACCAAGATCTTGCATAACCAAGATCTTGCATAACCAAGATCTTGCCTAACCAAGATCTTGCCTAACCAAGATCTTGCATAACCAAGATCTTGCATAACAAAGATCAAGCATAACCAAGATCTTGCATAACCAAGATCTTGCATAACCAAGATCTTGCATAACCAAGATCTTGCCTAACCAAGATCTTGCATAACCAAGATCTTGCATAACCAAGATCTTGCCTAACCAAGATCTTGCATAACCAAGATCTTGCATAACCAAGATCTTGCATAACCAAGATCATGCATAACCAAGATCCTGCATAACCAAGTTCTTGCATAACCAAGATCTTGCATAACCAAGATCTTGCCTAACCAAGAACTTGCATAACCAAGATCTTCCCTAACCAAGATCTTGAATAACCAAGATCATGCATAACCAAGATCTTGCATAACCAAGTTCTTGCATAACCAAGATATTGCATAACCAAGATCTTGCCTAACCAAGATCTTACATAACCAAGATCTTCCCTAACCAAGACCTTCTATAACCAAGATCCTGCATAACCAAGTTCTTCCATAACCAAGATCTTCCATAACCAAGATCTTGCATAACCAAGATCTTGCATAACAAGGATATTGCATAACAAAGATCTTGCCTAACCAAGAACTTGCCTAACCAAGATCTTGCATAACCAAGATCTTGCATAACCAAGATCTTCCATAACCAAGATCTTGCATAACCAAGATCTTGCATAACCAAGATCTTGCATAACCAAGATCTTGCCTAACCAAGAACTTGCCTAACCAAGATATTGCATAACCAAGATCTTCCATAACCAAGATCTTGCCTAACCAAGATCTTGCATAACCAAGATCTTGCCTAACCAAGATCTTGCATAAGCAAGATCTTCCGTAACCAAGATCTTGCCTAACCAAGATCATGCATAACCAAGATCTTGCATAACCAAGTTCTTGCATAACCAAGATCTTGCCTAACCAAGAACTTGCCTAACCAAGATCTTTTATAACCAAGATCATGCATAACCAAGATCTTGTAAACCCAAGTTCTTGCATAACCAAGATCTTGCATAACCAAGATCTTGCCTAACCAAGATCTTGCATAACCAAGATCTTGCATAACCAAGTTCTTGCATAACCAAGATCTTGCATAACCAAGATCATGCATAACCAAGATCTTGCATAACCAAGATCTTGCATAACCAAGATCTTGCATAACCAAGATCATGCATAACCAAGATCTTGCATAACCAAGTTCTTGCATAACCAAGATCTTGCATAACCAAGTTCTTGCATAACCAAGATCTTGCACAACCAAGATCTTGCCTAACCAAGATCTTGCATAACCAAGATCTTGCATAACCAAGATCTTGCATAACCAAGATCTTGCATAACCAAGATCTTGCATAACCAAGATCATGCATAACCAAGATCTTGCATAACCAAGTTCTTGCATAACCAAGATCTTGCATAACCAAGATCTTGCATAACCAAGATCTTGCCTAACCAAGATCTTGCCTAACCAAAATGTTGCATAACTAAGATCTTGCATAACCAAGATCTTGTCTAACCAAGATCTTGCATAAGCAAGATCTTCCCTAACAAAGGTCTTCCACAACCAAGATCATGCATAACCAAGATCTTGCCTAAGCAAGAACTTGTCTAACCAAGATCTTGCATAACAAAGATCTTGCATAACTAAGATCTTGCCTAACCAAGATCTTGCATAACCAAGATCTTCCCTAACCAAGATCTTGCATAACCAAGATCATGCATAACCAAGATCTTGCATAACCAAGTTCTTGCATAACCAAGATCTTGCATAACCAAGATCTTGCTTTACCAAGATCATGCATAACCAAGATCTTGCATAACCAACATCTTGCATAACCAACATCTTGCATAACCAAGATCTTGCATAACCAAGATCTTGCATAACCAAGATCTTGCATAACCAAGATCTTGCATAACCAAGATCATGCATAACCAAGATCTTGCATAACCAAGTTCTTGCATAACCAAGATCTTGCACAACCAAGATCTTGCCTAACCAAGATCTTGCATAACCAAGATCTTGCATAACCAAGATCATGCATAACCAAGATCTTGCATAACCAAGTTCTTGCATAACCAAGATCTTGCATAACCAAGATCTTGCCTAACTAAGAACTTGCCTAACCAAGATCTTGCATAACAAAGATCTTGCATAACCAAGATCTTGCCTAACCAAGATCTTGCATAACCAAGATCTTCCCTAACCAAGATCTTGCATAACCAAGATCATGCATAACCAAGATCTTGCATAACCAAGATCATGCATAACCAAGATCTTGCATTACCAAGTTCTTGCATAACCAAGATCTTGCACAACCAAGATCTTGCCTAACCAAGATCTTGCATAACCAAGGTCTTGCCTAACCAAGATCTTGCCTAACCAAGATCTTGCATAACCAAGATCTTCCATAACCAAGATCATGCATAACCAAGATCTTGCATAACCAAGATCTTGCATAACCAAGATCTTGCCTAACCAAGATCTTGCATAACCAAGATCTTGCATAACCAAGATCTTGCCTAACCAAGATCTTGCCTAACCAAGATCTTGCATAACCAAGATCTTGCATAACAAAGATCAAGCATAACCAAGATCTTGCCTAACCAAGAACTTGCCTAACCAAGATCTTCCATAACAAAGATCTTGCATAACCAAGATCTTGCCTAACCAAGAACTTATATAACCAAGATCTTCCCTTACCAAGAACTTGCCTAACCAAGATCTTGCATAACAAAGATCTTGCATAACCAAGATCTTGCCTAACCAAGATCTTTCATAACCAAGATCTTCCCTTACCAAGATCTTGCATAACCAAGATCATGCATAACCAAGTTCTTCCATAACCAAGATCTTGCATAACCAAGATCTTGCCTAACCAAGATATTGCATAACCAAGATATTGCATAACCAAGATCTTGCCTAACCAAGATCTTGCATAACCAAGATCATGCATAACCAAGATCTTGCCTAACCAAGATCTTGCCTAACCAAGATCTTGCATAACCAAGATCTTGCATAACAAAGATCAAGCATAACCAAGATCTTGCCTAACCAAGAACTTGCCTAACCAAGATCTTCCATAACAAAGATCTTGCATAACCAAGATCTTGCCTAACCAAGAACTTATATAACCAAGATCTTCCCTTACCAAGAACTTGCCTAACCAAGATCTTGCATAACAAAGATCTTGCATAACCAAGATCTTGCCTAACCAAGATCTTTCATAACCAAGATCTTCCCTTACCAAGATCTTGCATAACCAAGATCATGCATAACCAAGTTCTTCCATAACCAAGATCTTGCATAACCAAGATCTTGCCTAACCAAGATATTGCATAACCAAGATATTGCATAACCAAGATCTTGCCTAACCAAGATCTTGTATAACCAAGATCATGCATAACCAAGATCTTGCATAACCAAGTTCTTGCATAACCAAGATCTTGCACAACCAAGATCTTGCCTAACCAAGATCTTGCATAACCAAGATCATGCATAACCAAGATCTTGCATAACCAAGTTCTTGCATAACCAAGATCTTGCACAACCAAGATCTTGCCTAACCAAGATCTTGCATAACCAAGATCTTGCCTAACCAAGAACTTGCATAACCAAGATCTTCCCTAACCAAGATCTTGAATAACCAAGATCATGCATAACCAAGATCTTGCATAACCAAGTTCTTGCATAACCAAGATATTCCATAACCAAGATCTTGCCTAACCAAGATCTTGCATAACCAAGATCTTCCCTAACCAAGATCTTGAATAACCAAGATCATGCATAACCAAGATCT
Source organism: Blastomussa wellsi (assembly GCA_947652115.1). NCBI lineage: Eukaryota > Metazoa > Cnidaria > Anthozoa > Scleractinia > Plerogyridae > Blastomussa > Blastomussa wellsi. Next base: position 4,341,160 of record OX393562.1, read on the forward strand.
TGCATAACCAAGTTCTTGCATAACCAAGATCTTGCATAACCAAGATCTTGCCTAACCAAGATCTTGCCTAACCAATATCTTGCATAACCAAGATCTTGCATAACCAACATCATGCATAACCAAGATCTTGCATAACCAAGTTCTTGCATAACCAAGATCTTGCATAACCAAGATCTTGCCAAACCAAGAACTTGCCTAACCAAGATCTTGCATAACCAAGATCTTGCATAACCAAGATCTTGCCTAACCAAGATCTTGCATAACAAAGATCTTGCCTAAAGAAGATCTTGCATAACCAAGATCTTGCCTAACCAAGATCTTGCATAAGCAAGATCTTCCCTAACAAAGGTCTTCCACAACCAAGATCATGCATAACCAAGATCTTGCCTAAGCAAGAACTTGTCTAACCAAGATCTTGCATAACAAAGATCTTGCATAACTAAGATCTTGCCTAACCAAGATCTTGCATAACCAAGATCTTCCCTAACCAAGATCTTGCATAACCAAGATCTTGCTTTACCAAGATCATGCATAACCAAGATCTTGCATAACCAAGATCTTGCCTAACCAAGATCTTGCCTAACCAAGATCTTGCATAACCAAGATCTTGCATAACCAAGATTATGCATAACCAAGATCTTGCATAACCAAGTTCTTGCATAACCAAGATCTTGCATAACCAAGATCTTGCCTAACCAAGATATTGCATAATTAAGATCTTGCCTAACAAGGATCTTGCCTAACCAAGATTTTGCATAACCAAGATATTGCATAACCAAGATCATGCATAACCAAGATCTTGCATAACCAAGATCTTGCATAACCAAGATCTTGCATAACCAAGATCTTGCCTAACCAAGATCTTGCCTAACCAAAATCTTGCATAACTAAGATCTTGCATAACCAAGATCTTGTCTAACCAAGATCTTGCATAAGCAAGATCTTCCCTAACAAAGGTCTTCCACAACCAAGATCATGCATAACCAAGATCTTGCCTAAGCAAGAACTTGTCTAACCAAGATCTTGCATAACAAAGATCTTGCATAACTAAGATCTTGCCTAACCAAGATCTTGCATAACCAAGATCTTCCCTAACCAAGATCTTGCATAACCAAGATCATGCATAACCAAGATCTTGAATAACCAAGTTCTTGCATAACCAAGATCTTGCATAACCAAGATCTTGCTTTACCAAGATCATGCATAACCAAGATCTTGCATAACCAACATCTTGCATAACCAACATCTTGCATAACCAAGATCTTGCATAACCAAGATTTTGCATAACCAAGATCTTGCCTAACCAAGATCTTGCCTAACCAAGATCTTGCATAACCAAGATCATGCATAACCAAGATCTTGCATAACCAAGTTCTTGCATAACCAAGATCTTGCACAACCAAGATCTTGCCTAACCAAGATCTTGCATAACCAAGATCTTGCATAACCAAGATCATGCATAACCAAGATCTTGCATAACCAAGTTCTTGCATAACCAAGATCTTGCATAACCAAGATCTTGCCTAACTAAGAACTTGCCTAACCAAGATCTTGCATAACAAAGATCTTGCATAACCAAGATCTTGCCTAACCAAGATCTTGCATAACCAAGATCTTCCCTAACCAAGATCTTGCATAACCAAGATCATGCATAACCAAGATCTTGCATAACCAAGATCATGCATAACCAAGATCTTGCATTACCAAGTTCTTGCATAACCAAGATCTTGCACAACCAAGATCTTGCCTAACCAAGATCTTGCATAACCAAGGTCTTGCCTAACCAAGATCTTGCCTAACCAAGATCTTGCATAACCAAGATCTTCCATAACCAAGATCATGCATAACCAAGATCTTGCATAACCAAGATCTTGCATAACCAAGATCTTGCCTAACCAAGATCTTGCATAACCAAGATCTTGCATAACCAAGATCTTGCCTAACCAAGATCTTGCCTAACCAAGATCTTTCATAACCAAGATCTTCCCTTACCAAGATCTTGCATAACCAAGATCATGCATAACCAAGTTCTTCCATAACCAAGATCTTGCATAACCAAGATCTTGCCTAACCAAGATATTGCATAACCAAGATATTGCATAACCAAGATCTTGCCTAACCAAGATCTTGCATAACCAAGATCATGCATAACCAAGATCTTGCATAACCAAGTTCTTGCATAACCAAGATCTTGCACAACCAAGATCTTGCCTAACCAAGATCTTGCATAACCAAGGTCTTGCCTAACCAAGATCTTGCCTAACCAAGATCTTGCATAACCAAGATCTTCCATAACCAAGATCATGCATAACCAAGATCTTGCATAACCAAGATCTTGCATAACCAAGATCTTGCCTAACCAAGATCTTGCATAACCAAGATCTTGCATAACCAAGATCTTGCCTAACCAAGATCTTGCCTAACCAAGATCTTGCATAACCAAGATCTTGCATAACAAAGATCAAGCATAACCAAGATCTTGCATAACCAAGATCTTGCATAACCAAGATCTTGCATAACCAAGATCTTGCCTAACCAAGATCTTGCATAACCAAGATCTTGCATAACCAAGATCTTGTCTAACCAAGATCTTTCTTAACCAAGATCATGCATAACCAAGATCTTGCCTAACCAAGATCTTCCCTAACCAAGATCTTGCATAACCAAGATCATGCCTAACCAAGATCTTGCATAACCAAGTTCTTGCCTAACCTAGATCTTGCATAACCAAGATCATGCATAACCAAAATCTTGCATAACCAAGATCTTCCCTAACCAAGATTCCCTAACCAAGATCTTGCCTAACCAAGATCTTGACTAACCAAGATCTTGCATACCCAAGATCTTGCATAACCAAGATCATGCATAGCCAAGGCCTTCCATTACCAAAATCATGCATAACCAAGTTCTCGCATAACCAAGATCTTGCATAACCAAGATCTTGCTTTACCAAGATCATGCATAACCAAGATCTTGCATAACCAACATCTTGCATAACCAACATCTTGCATAACCAAGATCTTGCATAACCAAGATTTTGCATAACCAAGATCTTGCCTAACCAAGATCTTGCCTAACCAAGATCTTGCATAACCAAGATCATGCATAACCAAGATCTTGCATAACCAAGTTCTTGCATAACCAAGATCTTGCACAACCAAGATCTTGCCTAACCAAGATCTTGCATAACCAAGATCTTGCATAACCAAGATCATGCATAACCAAGATCTTGCATAACCAAGTTCTTGCATAACCAAGATCTTGCATAACCAAGATCTTGCCTAACTAAGAACTTGCCTAACCAAGATCTTGCATAACAAAGATCTTGCATAACCAAGATCTTGCCTAACCAAGATCTTGCATAACCAAGATCTTCCCTAACCAAGATCTTGCATAACCAAGATCATGCATAACCAAGATCTTGCATAACCAAGATCATGCATAACCAAGATCTTGCATTACCAAGTTCTTGCATAACCAAGATCTTGCACAACCAAGATCTTGCCTAACCAAGATCTTGCATAACCAAGGTCTTGCCTAACCAAGATCTTGCCTAACCAAGATCTTGCATAACCAAGATCTTCCATAACCAAGATCATGCATAACCAAGATCTTGCATAACCAAGATCTTGCATAACCAAGATCTTGCCTAACCAAGATCTTGCATAACCAAGATCTTGCATAACCAAGATCTTGCCTAACCAAGATCTTGCCTAACCAAGATCTTTCATAACCAAGATCTTCCCTTACCAAGATCTTGCATAACCAAGATCATGCATAACCAAGTTCTTCCATAACCAAGATCTTGCATAACCAAGATCTTGCCTAACCAAGATATTGCATAACCAAGATATTGCATAACCAAGATCTTGCCTAACCAAGATCTTGCATAACCAAGATCATGCATAACCAAGATCTTGCATAACCAAGTTCTTGCATAACCAAGATCTTGCACAACCAAGATCTTGCCTAACCAAGATCTTGCATAACCAAGGTCTTGCCTAACCAAGATCTTGCCTAACCAAGATCTTGCATAACCAAGATCTTCCATAACCAAGATCATGCATAACCAAGATCTTGCATAACCAAGATCTTGCATAACCAAGATCTTGCCTAACCAAGATCTTGCATAACCAAGATCTTGCATAACCAAGATCTTGCCTAACCAAGATCTTGCCTAACCAAGATCTTGCATAACCAAGATCTTGCATAACAAAGATCAAGCATAACCAAGATCTTGCATAACCAAGATCTTGCATAACCAAGATCTTGCATAACCAAGATCTTGCCTAACCAAGATCTTGCATAACCAAGATCTTGCATAACCAAGATCTTGTCTAACCAAGATCTTTCTTAACCAAGATCATGCATAACCAAGATCTTGCCTAACCAAGATCTTCCCTAACCAAGATCTTGCATAACCAAGATCATGCCTAACCAAGATCTTGCATAACCAAGTTCTTGCCTAACCTAGATCTTGCATAACCAAGATCATGCATAACCAAAATCTTGCATAACCAAGATCTTCCCTAACCAAGATTCCCTAACCAAGATCTTGCCTAACCAAGATCTTGACTAACCAAGATCTTGCATACCCAAGATCTTGCATAACCAAGATCATGCATAGCCAAGGCCTTCCATTACCAAAATCATGCATAACCAAGTTCTCGCATAACCAAGATCTTGCATAACCAAGATCTTGCTTTACCAAGATCATGCATAACCAAGATCTTGCATAACCAATATCTTGCATAAACAATATCTTGCATAACCAAGATCTTGCATATCCAAGATCTTGCATAACCAAGATCTTGCCTAACCAAGATCTTGCCTAACCAAGATCTTGCATAACCAAGATCTTGCATAACCAAGATCATGCATAACCAAGATCTTGCATAACCAAGTTCTTGCATAACCAAGATCTTGCATAACCAAGATCTTGCCTAACCAAGAACTTGCATAACCAAGATCTTCCCTAACCAAGATCTTGAATAACCAAGATCATGCATAACCAAGATCTTGCATAACCAAGTTCTTGCATAACCAAGATATTCCATAACCAAGATCTTGCCTAACCAAGATCTTGCATAACCAAGATCTTCCCTAACCAAGATCTTGAATAACCAAGATCATGCATAACCAAGATCTTGCATAACCAAGTTCTTGTATAACCAAGATCTTGCATAACCAAGATCTTGCCTAACCAAGATCTTGCCTAACCAATATCTTGCATAACCAAGATCTTGCATAACCAACATCATGCATAACCAAGATCTTGCATAACCAAGTTCTTGCATAACCAAGATCTTGCATAACCAAGATCTTGCCAAACCAAGAACTTGCCTAACCAAGATCTTGCATAACCAAGATCTTGCATAACCAAGATCTTGCCTAACCAAGATCTTGCATAACAAAGATCTTGCCTAAAGAAGATCTTGCATAACCAAGATCTTCCCTAACCAAGATCTTGCATAAGCAAGATCTTCCCTAACAAAGGTCTTCCACAACCAAGATCATGCATAACCAAGATCTTGCCTAAGCAAGAACTTGTCTAACCAAGATCTTGCATAACAAAGATCTTGCATAACTAAGATCTTCCCTAACCAAGATCTTGCATAACCAAGATCTTGCTTTACCAAGATCATGCATAACCAAGATCTTGCATAACAAAGATCTTGCATAACCAAGATCTTGCATAACCAAGATCTTGCATAACCAAGATCTTGCCTAACCAAGATCTTGCCTAACCAAGATCTTGCATAACCAAGATCATGCATAACCAAGATCTTGCATAACCAAGATCATGCATAACCAAGATCTTCCCTAACCAAGATCTTGCATAAGCAAGATCTTCCCTAACAAAGGTCTTCCACAACCAAGATCATGCATAACCAAGATCTTGCCTAAGCAAGAACTTGTCTAACCAAGATCTTGCATAACAAAGATCTTGCATAACTAAGATCTTCCCTAACCAAGATCTTGCATAACCAAGATCTTGCTTTACCAAGATCATGCATAACCAACATCTTGCATAACAAAGATCTTGCATAACCAAGATCTTGCATAACCAAGATCTTGCATAACCAAGATCTTGCCTAACCAAGATCTTGCCTAACCAAGATCTTGCATAACCAAGATCATGCATAACCAAGATCTTGCATAACCAAGATCATGCATAACCAAGATCTTCCCTAACCAAGATCTTGCATAACCAAGATCATGCATAACCAAGATCTTCCCTAACCAAGATCTTGCATAAGCAAGATCTTCCCTAACAAAGGTCTTCCACAACCAAGATCATGCATAACCAAGATCTTGCCTAAGCAAGAACTTGTCTAACCAAGATCTTGCATAACAAAGATCTTGCATAACTAAGATCTTCCCTAACCAAGATCTTGCATAACCAAGATCTTGCTTTACCAAGATCATGCATAACCAAGATCTTGCATAACAAAGATCTTGCATAACCAAGATCTTGCATAACCAAGATCTTGCATAACCAAGATCTTGCCTAACCAAGATCTTGCCTAACCAAGATATTTCACAACCAAGATCTTGCATAACCAAGATCTTCCCTAACCAAGATCTTGCATAACCAAGATCTTGCTTTACCAAGATCATGCATAACCAAGATCTTGCATAACAAAGATCTTGCATAACCAAGATCTTGCATAACCAAGATCTTGCATAACCAAGATCTTGCCTAACCAAGATCTTGCCTAACCAAGATCTTGCATAACCAAGATCATGCATAACCAAGATCTTGCATAACCAAGTTCTTGCATAACCAAGATCTTGCACAACCAAGATCTTGCCTAACCAAGATCTTGCATAACCAAGATCTTGCATAACCAAGATCATGCATAACCAAGATCTTGCATAACCAAGTTCTTGCATAACCAAGATCTTGCATAACCAAGATCTTGTTTAACTAAGAACTTGCCTAACCAAGATCTTGCATAACAAAGATCTTGCATAACCAAGATCTTGCCTAACCAAGATCTTGCATAACCAAGATCTTCCCTAACCAAGATCTTGCATAACCAAGATCATGCATAACCAAGATCTTGCCTAACCAAGAACTTGCCTAACCAAGATCTTCCATAACAAAGATCTTGCATAACCAAGATCTTGCCTAACCAAGAACTTATATAACCAAGATCTTCCCTTACCAAGAACTTGCCTAACCAAGATCTTGCATAACAAAGATCTTGCATAACCAAGATCTTGCCTAACCAAGATCTTGCATAACCAAGATCTTCCCTTACCAAGATCTTGCATAACCAAGATTATGCATAACCAAGATCTTGCATAACCAAGTTCTTCCATAACCAAGATCTTGCATAACCAAGATCTTGCCTAACCAAGATATTGCATAACCAAGATATTGCATAACCAAGATCTTGCCTAACCAAGATCTTGCATAACCAAGATCATGCATAACCAAGATCTTGCATAACCAAGATCTTGCATAACCAAGATCATGCATAACCAAGATTTTGCCTAACCAAGAACTTGCCTAACCAAGATCTTGCCTAACAAAGATATTGCATAACCAAGATCTTGCCTAACCAAGATCTTGCATAACCAAGATCTTCCCTAACCAAGATCTTGAATAACCAAGATCATGCATAACCAAGATCTTGCATAACCAAGTTCTTGCATAACCAAGATCTTGTAACACCAAGTTCTTGCATAACCAAGATCTTGCCTAACCAAGATCTTGCATAACCAAGATCTTGCATAACAAAGATCAAGCATAACCAAGATCTTGCATAACCAAGATCTTGCATAACCAAGATCTTGCATAACCAAGATCTTGCCTAACCAAGATCTTGCATAACCAAGATCTTGCATAACCAAGATCTTGTCTAACCAAGATCTTTCTTAACCAAGATCATGCATAACCAAGATCTTGCCTAACCAAGATCTTGCATAACCAAGATCTTCCCTTACCAAGATCTTGCATAACCAAGATCATGCATAACCAAGATCTTGCCTAACCAAGTTCTTCCATAACCAAGATCACGCATAACAAAAATCTTGCATAACCAAGATCTTCCCTAACCAAGATCTTGCCTAACCAAGATCTTGACTAACCAAGATCTTGCATAACCAAGATCTTGCATAACCAAGATCATGCATAGCCAAGGCCTTCCATTACCAAAATCATGCATAACCAAGTTCTTGCATAACCAAGATCTTGCATAACCAAGATCTTGCTTTACCAAGATCATGCATAACCAAGATCTTGCATAACCAAGATCTTGCATAAACAATATCTTGCATAACCAAGATCTTGCATATCCAAGATCTTGCATAACCAAGATCTTGCCTAACCAAGATCTTGCCTAACCAAGATCTTGCATAACCAAGATCTTGCATAACCAAGATCATGCATAACCAAGATCTTGCATAACCAAGTTCTTGCATAACCAAGATCTTGCATAACCAAGATCTTGCCTAACCAAGAACTTGCATAACCAAGATCTTCCCTAACCAAGATCTTGAATAACCAAGATCATGCATAACCAAGATCTTGCATAACCAAATTCTTGCATAACCAAGATATTCCATAACCAAGATCTTGCCTAACCAAGATCTTGCATAACCAAGATCTTCCCTAACCAAGATCTTGAATAACCAAGATCATGCATAACCAAGATCTTGCATAACCAAGTTCTTGCATAACCAAGATCTTGCATAACCAAGATCTTGCCTAACCAAGATCTTGCCTAACCAATATCTTGCATAACCAAGATCTTGCATAACCAAGATCATGCATAACCAAGATCTTGCATAACCAAGTTCTTGCATAACCAAGATCTTGCATAACCAAGATCTTGCCAAACCAAGAACTTCCCTAACCAAGATCTTGCATAACCAAGATCTTGCATAACCAAGATCTTGCCTAACCAAGATCTTGCATAACAAAGATCTTGCCTAACCAAGATCTTGCATAACCAAGATCATGCATAACCAAGATCTTGCAAAACCAAGATCTTGCATAACCAAGATCATGCATAACCAAGATCTTGCAAAACCAAGATCTTGCCTAACCAAGAACTTGCCTAACCAAGATCTTCCATAACCAAGATCTTGCATAACCAAGATCTTGCATAGCAAAGATCTTCCCTAACCAAGATCTTGCATAACCAAGATCATGCATAACCAAGATTTTGCCTAACCAAGATCTTGCATAACCAAGATCTTGCATAACCAAGATCTTGCATAGCCAAGATCTTCCCTAACCAAGATCTTGCATAACCAAGATCTTTCCTAACCAAGATCTTGCCTAACCAAGATCTTGCATAACCAAGATCTTGCATAACCAAGATCATGCATAACCAAGATCTTGCATAACCAAGTTCTTGCATAACCAAGATCTTGCATAACCAAGATCTTGCCAAACCAAGAACTTGCCTAACCAAGATCTTGCATAACCAAGATCTTGCATAACCAAGATCTTGCCTAACCAAGATCTTGCATAACAAAGATCTTGCCTAACCAAGATCTTGCATAACCAAGATCATGCATAACCAAGATCTTGCAAAACCAAGATGTTGCATAACCAAGATCATGCATAACCAAGATCTTGCAAAACCAAGATCTTGCCTAACCAAGAACTTGCCTAACCAAGATCTTCCATAACCAAGATCTTGCATAACCAAGATCTTGCATAGCAAAGATCTTCCCTAACCAAGATCTTGCATAACCAAGATCATGCATAACCAAGATTTTGCCTAACCAAGATCTTGCATAACCAAGATCTTGCATAACCAAGATCTTGCATAGCCAAGATCTTCCCTAACCAAGATCTTGCATAACCAAGATCTTTCCTAACCAAGATCTTGCCTAACCAAGATCTTGCATAACCAAGATCTTGCATAACCAAGATCATGCATAACCAAGATCTTGCATAACCAAGTTCTTGCATAACCAGAATCTTGCATAACCAAGATCTTGCCTAACCAAGATATCGCATAATTAAGATCTTGCCTAACCAGGATCTTGCCTAACCAAGATATTGCATAACCAAGATATTGCATAACCAAGATCATGAATAACCAAGATCTCGCATAACCAAGATCTTGCATAACCAAGATCTTGCATAACCAAGATCTTGCCTAATCAAGATCTTGCATAACCAAGATCTTGCCTAACCAAGATCTTGCCTAACCAAGACCTTGCATAACCAAGATCTTGCATAACCAAGATCTTGCATAACCAAGATCATGCATAACCAAGATCTTGCATAACCAAGTTCTTGCATAACCAAGATCTTGCATAACCAAGATCTTGCCTAACCAAGAACTTGCCTAACCAAAATCTTGCATAACTAAGATCTTGCATAACCAAGATCTTGCCTAACCAAGATCTTGCATAAGCAAGATCTTCCCTAACAAAGGTCTTGCATAACCAAGATCATGCATAACCAAGATCTTGCCTAAGCAAGAACTTGTCTAACCAAGATCTTGCATAACAAAGATCTTGCATAACCAAGATCTTGCCTAACCAAGATCTTGCATAACCAAGATCTTCCCTAACCAAGATCTTGCATAACCAAGATCATGCATAACCAAGATATTGCATAACCAAGTTCTTGCATAACCAAGATCTTGCATAACCAAGGTCTTGCCTAACCAAGATCTTGCATAACCAAGATCTTGCATAACCAAGATCTTGCCTAACCAAGATCTTGCCTAACCAAGATCTTGCATAACCAAGATCTTCCCTAACCAAGATCATGCATAACCAAGATCTTGCATAACCAAGTTCTTGCATAACCAAGATCTTGCCTAACCAAGATATTGCATAACCAAGATATTGCATAACCAAATTATTGCATAACCAAGATCTTGCCTAACCAAGATCTTGCATAAGCAAGATCTTCCGTAACCAAGATCTTCCATAACCAAGATCTTGCATAACCAAGTTCTTGCATAACCAAGATCTTGGATAACAAAGATCTTGCCTAACCAAGAGCTTGCATAACCAAGATCTTGCATAACCAAGATCTTGCCCAACCAAGATCTTGCCTAACCAAGATCTTGCCTAACCAATATCTTGCCTAACCAAGATCTTGCATAACCAAGATCTTGCATAACCAAGATCATGCATAAACAAGATCTTGCATAACCAAGTTCTTGCATAAGCAAGATCTTGCATAACCAAGATCTTGCGTAACCAAGAACTTGCCTAACCAAGATCTTGCATAACCAAGACCATGCATAACCAAGATCTTGCATAACCAAGTTCTTGCATAACCAAGAACTTGCCTAACCAAGATTTTGCATAACCAAGATCTTGCATAACCAAGATCTTGCCTAACCAAGATCTTGCATAACCAAGATCTTGCATAACCAAGATCATGCATAACCAAGATCTTGCATAACCAAGTTCTTGCATAACCAAGATCTTGCCTAACCAAGATATTGCAAAACCAAGTTCTTGCATAACCAAGATCTTGCATAACCAAGATCTTGCCTAACCAAGAACTTGCCAAACCAAGATCTTGCATAACCAAGATCTTGCATAACCAAGATCTTGCCTAACCAAGATCTTGCATAACCAAGATCTTCCCTAACAAAGATCTTGCATAACAAAGATCATGCATAACCAAGATCTTGCATAACCAAGTTCTTGCATAACCAAGATCTTGCATAACCAAGATCTTGCCTAACCAACATCTTGCCTAACCAAGATCTTGCATAACCAAGATCTTGCATAACCAAGATCATGCATAACCAAGATCTTGCCTAACCAACATCTTGCCTAACCAAGATCTTCCCTAACCAAGATCTTGCATAACCAAGATCATGCATAACCAAGATCTTGCATAACAAAGTTCTTGCCTAACCAAGAACTTGCCTAACCAAGAACTTGCCTAACCAAGATCTTGCATAACAAAGATCTTGCATAACCAAGATCTTGCCTAACCAAGATCTTATATAACCAAGATCTTCCCTTACCAAGAACTTGCCTAACCAAGATCTTGCATAACAAAGATCTTGCATAACCAAGATCTTGCATAGCCAAGATCTTCCATAAGCAAGATCTTCCCCAACCAAGATCTTGCATAACCAAGATCATGCATAACCAAGATCTTGCATAACCAAGTTCTTGCATAACCAAGATCTTGCATAACCAAGATCTTGCCTAGCCAAGATCTTGCATAACCAAGATCTTGCCTAACCAAGATCTTGCATAACCAAGATCTTGCATAACCAAGATCAAGCATAACCAAGATCTTGCATAACCAAGTTCTTGCATAACCAAGATCTTGCATAACCAAGATCTTGCCTAACCAAGATCTTGCATAACCAAGATCTTGCATAACCAAGATCTTGCCTAACTAAGATCTTGCCTAACCAAGATCTTGCATAACCAAGATCTTGCATAACCAAGATCAAGCATAACCAAGATCTTGCATAACCAAGTTCTTGCATAACAAAGATCTTGCATAACCAAGATCTTGCCTAACCAAGATCTTGCATAACCAAGATCTTGCATAACCAAGATCTTGCCTAACCAAGATCATGCATAACCAAGATCTTGCATAACCAAGATCTTGCATAACCAAGATCTTGCCTAACCAAGATCTTGCATAACCAAGATCTTCCCTAACCAAGATCTTGCATAACCAAGATCATGCATAACCAAGATCTTGCATAACCAAGTTCTTGCCTAACCAAGATCTTGCATAACCAAGATCTTGCATAACCAAGATCTTCCCTAACCAAGATCTTGAATAACCAAGATCATGCATAACCAAGATCTTGCCTAACCAAGATCTTCCCTAACCAAGATCTTGCATAACCAAGATCATGCATAACCAAAATCATGCATAACCAAGATCTTGCATAACCAAGTTCTTGCCTAACCAAGATCTTGCATAACCAAGATCTTGCATAACCAAGATCTTCCCTAACCAAGATCTTGAATAACCAAGATCATGCATAACCAAGATCTTGGTTAACCAAGATCTTCCCTAACCAAGATCTTGCATAACCAAGATCATGCATAACCAAAATCATGCATAACCAAGTTCTTGCATAACCAAGATCTTGCATAACCAAGAACTTGCATAACCAAGATCTTCCCTAACCAAGATCTTGAATAACCAAGATCATGCATAACCAAGATCTTGCATAACCAAGATCTTGCATAACCAAGATCATGCATAACCAAGTTCTTGCATGACCAAAATCATGCATAACCAAGTTCTTGCATAACCAAGATCTTGCATAACCAAGAACTTGCTTAACCAAGATCTTCCCTAACCAAGATCTTGAATAACCAAGATCTTGCATAACCAAGATCATGCATAACCAAGATCTTGCATAACCAAGATCATGCATAACCAAGATCTTGCATAACCAAGTTCTTGCCTAACCAAGATCTTGCATAACCAAGATCTTGCATAACCAAGATCATGCATAACCAAGATCTTGCATAACCAAGTTCTTGCATAACCAAGATCTTGCATAACCAAGATCTTGCCTAACTAAGAACTTGCCTAACCAAGATCTTGCATAACAAAGATCTTGCATAACCAAGATCTTGCCTAACCAAGATCTTGCATAACCAAGATCTTCCCTAACCAAGATCATGCATAACCAAGATCTTGCCTAACCAAGAACTTGCGTAACCAAGATCTTCCATAACAAAGATCTTGCATAACCAAGATCTTGCCTAACCAAGAACTTATATAACCAAGATCTTCCCTTACCAAGAACTTGCTTAACCAAGATCTTGCATAACAAAGATCTTGCATAACCAAGATCTTGCCTAACCAAGATCTTGCATAACCAAGATCTTCCCCTACCAAGATCTTGCATAACCAAGATCATGCATAACCAAGATCTTGCATAACCAAGTTCTTCCATAACCAAGATCTTGCATAACCAAGATCTTGCATAACCAAGATATTGCATAACCAAGATATTGCATAACCAAGATCTTGCCTAACCAAGATCTTGCATAAGCAAGATCTTCCCTTACCAAGATCTTGCATAACCAAGATCATGCATAACCAAGATCTTGCATAACCAAGTTCTTGCATAACCAAGATCTTACACAACCAAGATCTTGCCTAACCAAGATCTTGCATAACCAAGATCTTGCCTAACCAAGATCTTGCCTAACCAAGATCTTGCATAACCAAGATCTTCCATAACCAAGATCATGCATAACCAAGATCTTGGATAACCAAGATCTTGCATAACCAAGATCTTGTCTAACCAAGATCTTGCTTAACCAAGATCATGCATAACCAAGATCTTGCCTGACCAAGATCTTCCCTAACCAAGATCTTCCATAACCAAGATCATGCCTAGCCAAGATCTTGCATAACCAAGTTCTTGCATAACCAAGATCTTGCATAACCAAGATCTTGCCTAACCAAGATCTTGCCTAACCAATATCTTGCATAACCAAGATCTTGCATAACCAACATCATGCATAACCAAGATCTTGCATAACCAAGTTCTTGCATAACCAAGATCTTGCATAACCAAGATCTTGCCAAACCAAGAACTTGCCTAACCAAGATCTTGCATAACCAAGATCTTGCATAACCAAGATCTTGCCTAACCAAGATCTTGCATAACAAAGATCTTGCCTAAAGAAGATCTTGCATAACCAAGATCTTCCCTAACCAAGATCTTGCATAAGCAAGATCTTCCCTAACAAAGGTCTTCCACAACCAAGATCATGCATAACCAAGATCTTGCCTAAGCAAGAACTTGTCTAACCAAGATCTTGCATAACAAAGATCTTGCATAACTAAGATCTTGCCTAACCAAGATCTTGCATAACCAAGATCTTCCCTAACCAAGATCTTGCATAACCAAGATCTTGCTTTACCAAGATCATGCATAACCAAGATCTTGCATAACAAAGATCTTGCATAACCAAGATCTTGCCTAACCAAGATCTTGCCTAACCAATATCTTGCCTAACCAAGATCTTGCATAACCAAGATCTTGCATAACCAAGATCATGCATAAACAAGATCTTGCATAACCAAGTTCTTGCATAAGCAAGATCTTGCATAACCAAGATCTTGCGTAACCAAGAACTTGCCTAACCAAGATCTTGCATAACCAAGACCATGCATAACCAAGATCTTGCATAACCAAGTTCTTGCATAACCAAGAACTTGCCTAACCAAGATCTTGCATAACCAAGATCTTGCATAACCAAGATCTTGCCTAACCAAGATCTTGCATAACCAAGATCTTGCATAACCAAGATCATGCATAACCAAGATCTTGCATAACCAAGTTCTTGCATAACCAAGAACTTGCCTAACCAAGATCTTGCATAAC
The DNA here is from genome assembly GCA_947652115.1 of Blastomussa wellsi. Lineage (NCBI taxonomy): Eukaryota > Metazoa > Cnidaria > Anthozoa > Scleractinia > Plerogyridae > Blastomussa > Blastomussa wellsi. Next base: position 4,356,492 of record OX393562.1, read on the forward strand.
CAAGATCTTGCATAACCAAGATCTTGCCTAACCAAGATATTGCAAAACCAAGTTCTTGCATAACCAAGATCTTGCATAACCAAGATCTTGCCTAACCAAGAACTTGCCAAACCAAGATCTTGCATAACCAAGATCTTGCATAACCAAGATCTTGCCTAACCAAGATCTTGCATAACCAAGATCTTCCCTAACAAAGATCTTGCATAACAAAGATCATGCATAACCAAGATCTTGCATAACCAAGTTCTTGCATAACCAAGATCTTGCATAACCAAGATCTTGCCTAACCAACATCTTGCCTAACCAAGATCTTGCATAACCAAGATCTTGCATAACCAAGATCATGCATAACCAAGATCTTGCCTAACCAACATCTTGCCTAACCAAGATCTTCCCTAACCAAGATCTTGCATAACCAAGATCATGCATAACCAAGATCTTGCATAACAAAGTTCTTGCCTAACCAAGAACTTGCCTAACCAAGAACTTGCCTAACCAAGATCTTGCATAACAAAGATCTTGCATAACCAAGATCTTGCCTAACCAAGATCTTATATAACCAAGATCTTCCCTTACCAAGAACTTGCCTAACCAAGATCTTGCATAACAAAGATCTTGCATAACCAAGATCTTGCATAGCCAAGATCTTCCATAAGCAAGATCTTCCCCAACCAAGATCTTGCATAACCAAGATCATGCATAACCAAGATCTTGCATAACCAAGTTCTTGCATAACCAAGATCTTGCATAACCAAGATCTTGCCTAGCCAAGATCTTGCATAACCAAGATCTTGCATAACCAAGATCTTGCCTAACCAAGATCTTGCCTAACCAAGATCTTGCATAACCAAGATCTTGCATAACCAAGATCAAGCATAACCAAGATCTTGCATAACCAAGTTCTTGCATAACCAAGATCTTGCATAACCAAGATCTTGCCTAACCAAGATCTTGCATAACCAAGATCTTGCATAACCAAGATCTTGCCTAACCAAGATCTTGCCTAACCAAGATCTTGCATAACCAAGATCTTGCATAACCAAGATCAAGCATAACCAAGATCTTGCATAACCAAGTTCTTGCATAACAAAGATCTTGCATAACCAAGATCTTGCCTAACCAAGATCTTGCATAACCAAGATCTTGCATAACCAAGATCTTGCCTAACCAAGATCATGCATAACCAAGATCTTGCATAACCAAGATCTTGCATAACCAAGATCTTGCCTAACCAAGATCTTGCATAACCAAGATCTTCCCTAACCAAGATCTTGCATAACCAAGATCATGCATAACCAAGATCTTGCATAACCAAGTTCTTGCCTAACCAAGATCTTGCATAACCAAGATCTTGCATAACCAAGATCTTCCCTAACCAAGATCTTGAATAACCAAGATCATGCATAACCAAGATCTTGCCTAACCAAGATCTTCCCTAACCAAGATCTTGCATAACCAAGATCATGCATAACCAAAATCATGCATAACCAAGATCTTGCATAACCAAGTTCTTGCCTAACCAAGATCTTGCATAACCAAGATCTTGCATAACCAAGATCTTCCCTAACCAAGATCTTGAATAACCAAGATCATGCATAACCAAGATCTTGTTTAACCAAGATCTTCCCTAACCAAGATCTTGCATAACCAAGATCATGCATAACCAAAATCATGCATAACCAAGTTCTTGCATAACCAAGATCTTGCATAACCAAGAACTTGCATAACCAAGATCTTCCCTAACCAAGATCTTGAATAACCAAGATCATGCATAACCAAGATCTTGCATAACCAAGATCTTGCATAACCAAGATCATGCATAACCAAGTTCTTGCATGACCAAAATCATGCATAACCAAGTTCTTGCATAACCAAAATCTTGCATAACCAAGAACTTGCTTAACCAAGATCTTCCCTAACCAAGATCTTGAATAACCAAGATCTTGCATAACCAAGATCATGCATAACCAAGATCTTGCATAACCAAGATCATGCATAACCAAGATCTTGCATAACCAAGTTCTTGCCTAACCAAGATCTTGCATAACCAAGATCTTGCATAACCAAGATCATGCATAACCAAGATCTTGCATAACCAAGTTCTTGCATAACCAAGATCTTGCATAACCAAGATCTTGCCTAACTAAGAACTTGCCTAACCAAGATCTTGCATAACAAAGATCTTGCATAACCAAGATCTTGCCTAACCAAGATCTTGCATAACCAAGATCTTCCCTAACCAAGATCTTGCATAACCAAGATCATGCATAACCAAGATCTTGCCTAACCAAGAACTTGCGTAACCAAGATCTTCCATAACAAAGATCTTGCATAACCAAGATCTTGCCTAACCAAGAACTTATATAACCAAGATCTTCCCTTACCAAGAACTTGCTTAACCAAGATCTTGCATAACAAAGATCTTGCATAACCAAGATCTTGCCTAACCAAGATCTTGCATAACCAAGATCTTCCCCTACCAAGATCTTGCATAACCAAGATCATGCATAACCAAGATCTTGCATAACCAAGTTCTTCCATAACCAAGATCTTGCATAACCAAGATCTTGCATAACCAAGATATTGCATAACCAAGATATTGCATAACCAAGATCTTGCCTAACCAAGATCTTGCATAAGCAAGATCTTCCCTTACCAAGATCTTGCATAACCAAGATCATGCATAACCAAGATCTTGCATAACCAAGTTCTTGCATAACCAAGATCTTGCCTAACCAAGATCTTGCATAACCAAGATCTTCCATAACCAAGATCATGCATAACCAAGATCTTGGATAACCAAGATCTTGCATAACCAAGATCTTGTCTAACCAAGATCTTGCTTAACCAAGATCATGCATAACCAAGATCTTGCCTGACCAAGATCTTCCCTAACCAAGATCTTCCATAACCAAGATCATGCCTAGCCAAGATCTTGCATAACCAAGTTCTTGCATAACCAAGATCTTGCATAACCAAGATCTTGCCTAACCAAGATCTTGCCTAACCAATATCTTGCATAACCAAGATCTTGCATAACCAACATCATGCATAACCAAGATCTTGCATAACCAAGTTCTTGCATAACCAAGATCTTGCATAACCAAGATCTTGCCAAACCAAGAACTTGCCTAACCAAGATCTTGCATAACCAAGATCTTGCATAACCAAGATCTTGCCTAACCAAGATCTTGCATAACAAAGATCTTGCCTAAAGAAGATCTTGCATAACCAAGATCTTCCCTAACCAAGATCTTGCATAAGCAAGATCTTCCCTAACAAAGGTCTTCCACAACCAAGATCATGCATAACCAAGATCTTGCCTAAGCAAGAACTTGTCTAACCAAGATCTTGCATAACAAAGATCTTGCATAACTAAGATCTTGCCTAACCAAGATCTTGCATAACCAAGATCTTCCCTAACCAAGATCTTGCATAACCAAGATCTTGCTTTACCAAGATCATGCATAACCAAGATCTTGCATAACAAAGATCTTGCATAACCAAGATCTTGCATAACCAAGATCTTGCATAACCAAGATCTTGCCTAACCAAGATCTTGCCTAACCAAGATCTTGCATAACCAAGATCATGCATAACCAAGATCTTGCATAACCAAGTTCTTGCATAACCAAGATCTTGCACAACCAAGATCTTGCCTAACCAAGATCTTGCATAACCAAGATCTTGCATAACCAAGATCATGCATAACCAAGATCTTGCATAACCAAGTTCTTGCATAACCAAGATCTTGCATAACCAAGATCTTGCCTAACTAAGAACTTGCCTAACCAAGATCTTGCATAACAAAGATCTTGCATAACCAAGATCTTGCCTAACCAAGATCTTGCATAACCAAGATCTTCCCTAACCAAGATCTTGCATAACCAAGATCATGCATAACCAAGATCTTGCCTAACCAAGAACTTGCCTAACCAAGATCTTCCATAACAAAGATCTTGCATAACCAAGATCTTGCCTAACCAAGAACTTATATAACCAAGATCTTCCCTTACCAAGAACTTGCCTAACCAAGATCTTGCATAACAAAGATCTTGCATAACCAAGATCTTGCCTAACCAAGATCTTGCATAACCAAGATCTTCCCTTACCAAGATCTTGCATAACCAAGATCATGCATAACCAAGATCTTGCATAACCAAGTTCTTCCATAACCAAGATCTTGCATAACCAAGATCTTGCCTAACCAAGATATTGCATAACCAAGATATTGCATAACCAAGATCTTGCCTAACCAAGATCTTGCATAACCAAGATCATGCATAACCAAGATCTTGCATAACCAAGATCTTGCATAACCAAGATCATGCATAACCAAGATTTTGCCTAACCAAGAACTTGCCTAACCAAGATCTTGCCTAACAAAGATATTGCATAACCAAGATCTTGCCTAACCAAGATCTTGCATAACCAAGATCTTCCCTAACCAAGATCTTGAATAACCAAGATCATGCATAACCAAGATCTTGCATAACCAAGTTCTTGCATAACCAAGATCTTGTAACACCAAGTTCTTGCATAACCAAGATCTTGCCTAACCAAGATCTTGCATAACCAAGATCTTGCATAACAAAGATCAAGCATAACCAAGATCTTGCATAACCAAGATCTTGCATAACCAAGATCTTGCATAACCAAGATCTTGCCTACCCAAGATCTTGCATAACCAAGATCTTGCATAACCAAGATCTTGTCTAACCAAGATCTTTCTTAACCAAGATCATGCATAACCAAGATCTTGCCTAACCAAGATCTTGCATAACCAAGATCTTCCCTTACCAAGATCTTGCATAACCAAGATCATGCATAACCAAGATCTTGCCTAACCAAGTTCTTCCATAACCAAGATCACGCATAACCAAAATCTTGCATAACCAAGATCTTCCCTAACCAAGATCTTGCCTAACCAAGATCTTGACTAACCAAGATCTTGCATAACCAAGATCTTGCATAACCAAGATCATGCATAGCCAAGGCCTTCCATTACCAAAATCATGCATAACCAAGTTCTTGCATAACCAAGATCTTGCATAACCAAGATCTTGCTTTACCAAGATCATGCATAACCAAGATCTTGCATAACCAAGATCTTGCATAAACAATATCTTGCATAACCAAGATCTTGCATATCCAAGATCTTGCATAACCAAGATCTTGCCTAACCAAGATCTTGCCTAACCAAGATCTTGCATAACCAAGATCTTGCATAACCAAGATCATGCATAACCAAGATCTTGCATAACCAAGTTCTTGCATAACCAAGATCTTGCATAACCAAGATCTTGCCTAACCAAGATCTTGCATAACCAAGATCTTTCCTAACCAAGATCTTGCCTAACCAAGATCTTGCATAACCAAGATCTTGCATAACCAAGATCATGCATAACCAAGATCTTGCATAACCAAGTTCTTGCATAACCAAGATCTTGCATAACCAAGATCTTGCCAAACCAAGAACTTGCCTAACCAAGATCTTGCATAACCAAGATCTTGCATAACCAAGATCTTGCATAAACAATATCTTGCATAACCAAGATCTTGCATATCCAAGATCTTGCATAACCAAGACCTTGCCTAACCAAGATCTTGCCTAACCAAGATCTTGCATAACCAAGATCTTGCATAACCAAGATCATGCATAACCAAGATCTTGCATAACCAAGTTCTTGCATAACCAAGATCTTGCATAACCAAGATCTTGCCTAACCAAGAACTTGCATAACCAAGATCTTCCCTAACCAAGATCTTGAATAACCAAGATCATGCATAACCAAGATCTTGCATAACCAAATTCTTGCATAACCAAGATATTCCATAACCAAGATCTTGCCTAACCAAGATCTTGCATAACCAAGATCTTCCCTAACCAAGATCTTGAATAACCAAGATCATGCATAACCAAGATCTTGCATAACCAAGTTCTTGCATAACCAAGATCTTGCATAACCAAGATCTTGCCTAACCAAGATCTTGCCTAACCAATATCTTGCATAACCAAGATCTTGCATAACCAAGATCATGCATAACCAAGATCTTGCATAACCAAGTTCTTGCATAACCAAGATCTTGCATAACCAAGATCTTGCCAAACCAAGAACTTCCCTAACCAAGATCTTGCATAACCAAGATCTTGCATAACCAAGATCTTGCCTAACCAAGATCTTGCATAACAAAGATCTTGCCTAACCAAGATCTTGCATAACCAAGATCATGCATAACCAAGATCTTGCAAAACCAAGATCTTGCATAACCAAGATCATGCATAACCAAGATCTTGCAAAACCAAGATCTTGCCTAACCAAGAACTTGCCTAACCAAGATCTTCCATAACCAAGATCTTGCATAACCAAGATCTTGCATAGCAAAGATCTTCCCTAACCAAGATCTTGCATAACCAAGATCATGCATAACCAAGATTTTGCCTAACCAAGATCTTGCATAACCAAGATCTTGCATAACCAAGATCTTGCATAGCCAAGATCTTCCCTAACCAAGATCTTGCATAACCAAGATCTTTCCTAACCAAGATCTTGCCTAACCAAGATCTTGCATAACCAAGATCTTGCATAACCAAGATCATGCATAACCAAGATCTTGCATAACCAAGTTCTTGCATAACCAAGATCTTGCATAACCAAGATCTTGCCAAACCAAGAACTTGCCTAACCAAGATCTTGCATAACCAAGATCTTGCATAACCAAGATCTTGCCTAACCAAGATCTTGCATAACAAAGATCTTGCCTAACCAAGATCTTGCATAACCAAGATCATGCATAACCAAGATCTTGCAAAACCAAGATCTTGCATAACCAAGATCATGCATAACCAAGATCTTGCAAAACCAAGATCTTGCCTAACCAAGAACTTGCCTAACCAAGATCTTCCATAACCAAGATCTTGCATAACCAAGATCTTGCATAGCAAAGATCTTCCCTAACCAAGATCTTGCATAACCAAGATCATGCATAACCAAGATTTTGCCTAACCAAGATCTTGCATAACCAAGATCTTGCATAACCAAGATCTTGCATAGCCAAGATCTTCCCTAACCAAGATCTTGCATAACCAAGATCTTTCCTAACCAAGATCTTGCCTAACCAAGATCTTGCATAACCAAGATCTTGCATAACCAAGATCATGCATAACCAAGATCTTGCATAACCAAGTTCTTGCATAACCAGAATCTTGCATAACCAAGATCTTGCCTAACCAAGATATCGCATAATTAAGATCTTGCCTAACCAGGATCTTGCCTAACCAAGATATTGCATAACCAAGATATTGCATAACCAAGATCATGAATAACCAAGATCTCGCATAACCAAGATCTTGCATAACCAAGATCTTGCATAACCAAGATCTTGCCTAATCAAGATCTTGCATAACCAAGATCTTGCCTAACCAAGATCTTGCCTAACCAAGACCTTGCATAACCAAGATCTTGCATAACCAAGATCTTGCATAACCAAGATCATGCATAACCAAGATCTTGCATAACCAAGTTCTTGCATAACCAAGATCTTGCATAACCAAGATCTTGCCTAACCAAGAACTTGCCTAACCAAAATCTTGCATAACTAAGATCTTGCATAACCAAGATCTTGCCTAACCAAGATCTTGCATAAGCAAGATCTTCCCTAACAAAGGTCTTGCATAACCAAGATCATGCATAACCAAGATCTTGCCTAAGCAAGAACTTGTCTAACCAAGATCTTGCATAACAAAGATCTTGCATAACCAAGATCTTGCCTAACCAAGATCTTGCATAACCAAGATCTTCCCTAACCAAGATCTTGCATAACCAAGATCATGCATAACCAAGATATTGCATAACCAAGTTCTTGCATAACCAAAATCTTGCATAACCAAGGTCTTGCCTAACCAAGATCTTGCATAACCAAGATCTTGCATAACCAAGATCTTGCCTAACCAAGATCTTGCCTAACCAAGATCTTGCATAACCAAGATCTTCCCTAACCAAGATCATGCATAACCAAGATCTTGCATAACCAAGTTCTTGCATAACCAAGATCTTGCCTAACCAAGATATTGCATAACCAAGATTTTGCCTAACCAAGATATTGCATAACCAAATTATTGCATAACCAAGATCTTGCCTAACCAAGATCTTGCATAAGCAAGATCTTCCGTAACCAAGATCTTGCATAACCAAGATCTTGCATAACCAAGTTCTTGCATAACCAAGATCTTGGATAACAAAGATCTTGCCTAACCAAGAGCTTGCATAACCAAGATCTTGCATAACCAAGATCTTGCCTAACCAAGATCTTGCCTAACCAAGATCTTGCCTAACCAATATCTTGCCTAACCAAGATCTTGCATAACCAAGATCTTGCATAACCAAGATCATGCATAAACAAGATCTTGCATAACCAAGTTCTTGCATAAGCAAGATCTTGCATAACCAAGATCTTGCGTAACCAAGAACTTGCCTAACCAAGATCTTGCATAACCAAGACCATGCATAACCAAGATCTTGCATAACCAAGTTCTTGCATAACCAAGAACTTGCCTAACCAAGATCTTGCATAACCAAGATCTTGCATAACCAAGATCTTGCCTAACCAAGATCTTGCATAACCAAGATCTTGCATAACCAAGATCATGCATAACCAAGATCTTGCATAACCAAGTTCTTGCATAACCAAGATCTTGCCTAACCAAGATATTGCAAAACCAAGTTCTTGCATAACCAAGATCTTGCATAACCAAGATCTTGCCTAACCAAGAACTTGCCAAACCAAGATCTTGCATAACCAAGATCTTGCATAACCAAGATCTTGCCTAACCAAGATCTTGCATAACCAAGATCTTCCCTAACAAAGATCTTGCATAACAAAGATCATGCATAACCAAGATCTTGCATAACCAAGTTCTTGCATAACCAAGATCTTGCATAACCAAGATCTTGCCTAACCAACATCTTGCCTAACCAAGATCTTGCATAACCAAGATCTTGCATAACCAAGATCATGCATAACCAAGATCTTGCCTAACCAACATCTTGCCTAACCAAGATCTTCCCTAACCAAGATCTTGCATAACCAAGATCATGCATAACCAAGATCTTGCATAACAAAGTTCTTGCCTAACCAAGAACTTGCCTAACCAAGAACTTGCCTAACCAAGATCTTGCATAACAAAGATCTTGCATAACCAAGATCTTGCCTAACCAAGATCTTATATAACCAAGATCTTCCCTTACCAAGAACTTGCCTAACCAAGATCTTGCATAACAAAGATCTTGCATAACCAAGATCTTGCATAGCCAAGATCTTCCATAAGCAAGATCTTCCCCAACCAAGATCTTGCATAACCAAGATCATGCCTAACCAAGATCTTGCATAACCAAGTTCTTGCATAACCAAGATCTTGCATAACCAAGATCTTGCCTAGCCAAGATCTTGCATAACCAAGATCTTGCATAACCAAGATCTTGCCTAACCAAGATCTTGCCTAACCAAGATCTTGCATAACCAAGATCTTGCATAACCAAGATCAAGCATAACCAAGATCTTGCATAACCAAGTTCTTGCATAACCAAGATCTTGCATAACCAAGATCTTGCCTAACCAAGATCTTGCATAACCAAGATCTTGCATAACCAAGATCTTGCCTAACCAAGATCTTGCCTAGCCAAGATCTTGCATAACCAAGATCTTGCATAACCAAGATCAAGCATAACCAAGATCTTGCATAACCAAGATCTTGCATAACCAAGATCAAGCATAACCAAGATCTTGCCTAACCAAGTTCTTGCATAACAAAGATCTTGCATAACCAAGATCTTGCCTAACCAAGATCTTGCATAACCAAGATCTTGCATAACCAAGATCTTGCCTAACCAAGATCATGCATAACCAAGATCTTGCATAACCAAGATCTTGCATAACCAAGATCTTGCCTAACCAAGATCTTGCATAACCAAGATCTTCCCTAACCAAGATCTTGCATAACCAAGATCATGCATAACCAAGATCTTGCATAACCAAGTTCTTGCCTAACCAAGATCTTGCATAACCAAGATCTTGCATAACCAAGATCTTCCCTAACCAAGATCTTGAATAACCAAGATCATGCATAACCAAGATCTTGCCTAACCAAGATCTTCCCTAACCAAGATCTTGCATAACCAAGATCATGCATAACCAAAATCATGCATAACCAAGATCTTGCATAACCAAGTTCTTGCCTAACCAAGATCTTGCATAACCAAGATCTTGCATAACCAAGATCTTCCCTAACCAAGATCTTGAATAACCAAGATCATGCATAACCAAGATCTTGTTTAACCAAGATCTTCCCTAACCAAGATCTTGCATAACCAAGATCATGCATAACCAAAATCATGCATAACCAAGTTCTTGCATAACCAAGATCTTGCATAACCAAGAACTTGCATAACCAAGATCTTCCCTAACCAAGATCTTGAATAACCAAGATCATGCATAACCAAGATCTTGCATAACCAAGATCTTGCATAACCAAGATCATGCATAACCAAGTTCTTGCATGACCAAAATCATGCATAACCAAGTTCTTGCATAACCAAGATCTTGCATAACCAAGAACTTGCTTAACCAAGATCTTCCCTAACCAAGATCTTCAATAACCAAGATCTTGCATAACCAAGATCATGCATAACCAAGATCTTTCATAACCAAGATCATGCATAACCAAGATCTTGCATAACCAAGTTCTTGCCTAACCAAGATCTTGCATAACCAAGATCTTGCATAACCAAGATCATGCATAACCAAGATCTTGCATAACCAAGTTCTTGCATAACCAAGATCTTGCATAACCAAGATCTTGCCTAACTAAGAACTTGCCTAACCAAGATCTTGCATAACAAAGATCTTGCATAACCAAGATCTTGCCTAACCAAGATCTTGCATAACCAAGATCTTCCCTAACCAAGATCTTGCATAACCAAGATCATGCATAACCAAGATCTTGCCTAACCAAGAACTTGCGTAACCAAGATCTTCCATAACAAAGATCTTGCATAACCAAGATCTTGCCTAACCAAGAACTTATATAACCAAGATCTTCCCTTACCAAGAACTTGCTTAACCAAGATCTTGCATAACAAAGATCTTGCATAACCAAGATCTTGCCTAACCAAGATCTTGCATAACCAAGATCTTCCCCTACCAAGATCTTGCATAACCAAGATCATGCATAACCAAGATCTTGCATAACCAAGTTCTTCCATAACCAAGATCTTGCATAACCAAGATCTTGCATAACCAAGATATTGCATAACCAAGATATTGCATAACCAAGATCTTGCCTAACCAAGATCTTGCATAAGCAAGATCTTCCCTTACCAAGATCTTGCATAACCAAGATCCTGCATAACCAAGATCTTGCATAACCAAGTTCTTGCATAACCAAGATCTTACACAACCAAGATCTTGCCTAACCAAGATCTTGCATAACCAAGATCTTGCCTAACCAAGATCTTGCCTAACCAAGATCTTGCATAACCAAGATCTTCCATAACCAAGATCATGCATAACCAAGATCTTGGATAACCAAGATCTTGCATAACCAAGATCTTGTCTAACCAAGATCTTGCTTAACCAAGATCATGCATAACCAAGATCTTGCCTGACCAAGATCTTCCCTAACCAAGATCTTCCATAACCAAGATCATGCCTAGCCAAGATCTTGCATAACCAAGTTCTTGCCTAACCAAGATCTTGCATAACCAAGATAATGCATAACCAAAATCTTGCCTAACCAAGATCTTGACTAACCAAGATCTTGCATAACCAAGATCTTGCATAACCAAGATCATGCATAGCCAAGTTCTTGCATAACCAAGATCTTGCATAACCAAGTTCTTGCATAACCAAGATCTTGCATAACCAAGATCTTGCCTAACCAAGATCTTGCCTAACCAAGATCTTGCATAACCAAGATCTTCCCTAACCAAGATCTTGCATAACCAAGATCATGCATAACCAAGATCTTGCCTAACCAAGAACTTGCGTAACCAAGATCTTCCATAACAAAGATCTTGCATAACCAAGATCTTGCCTAACCAAGAACTTATATAACCAAGATCTTCCCTTACCAAGAACTTGCTTAACCAAGATCTTGCATAACAAAGATCTTGCATAACCAAGATCTTGCCTAACCAAGATCTTGCATAACCAAGATCTTCCCCTACCAAGATCTTGCATAACCAAGATCATGCATAACCAAGATCTTGCATAACCAAGTTCTTCCATAACCAAGATCTTGCATAACCAAGATCTTGCATAACCAAGATATTGCATAACCAAGATATTGCATAACCAAGATCTTGCATAACCAAGATCTTGCCTAACCAAGATCTTGCATAAGCAAGATCTTCCCTTACCAAGATCTTGCATAACCAAGATCCTGCATAACCAAGATCTTGCATAACCAAGTTCTTGCATAACCAAGATCTTGCCTAACCAAGATCTTGCATAAGCAAGATCTTCCCTTACCAAGATCTTGCATAACCAAGATCCTGCATAACCAAGATCTTGCATAACCAAGTTCTTGCATAACCAAGATCTTACACAACCAAGATCTTGCCTAACCAAGATCTTGCATAACCAAGATCTTGCCTAACCAAGATCTTGCCTAACCAAGATCTTGCATAACCAAGATCTTCCATAACCAAGATCATGCATAACCAAGATCTTGGATAACCAAGATCTTGCATAACCAAGATCTTGTCTAACCAAGATCTTGCTTAACCAAGATCATGCATAACCAAGATCTTGCCTGACCAAGATCTTCCCTAACCAAGATCTTCCATAACCAAGATCATGCCTAGCCAAGATCTTGCATAACCAAGTTCTTGCCTAACCAAGATCTTGCATAACCAAGATAATGCATAACCAAAATCTTGCCTAACCAAGATCTTGACTAACCAAGATCTTGCATAACCAAGATCTTGCATAACCAAGATCATGCATAGCCAAGTTCTTGCATAACCAAGATCTTGCATAACCAAGTTCTTGCATAACCAAGATCTTGCATAACCAAGATCTTGCCTAACCAAGATCTTGCCTAACCAATATCTTGTATAACCAAGATCTTGCATAGCCAAGATCATGCATAACCAAGATCTTGAATAACCAAGTTCTTGCATAACCAAGATCTTGCATAACCAAGATCTTGCCAAACCAAGAACTTGCCTAACCAAGATCTTGCATAACCAAGATCTTGCCTAACCAAGAACTTGCATAACCAAGATCTTCCCTAACCAAGATCTTGAATAACCAAGATCATGCATAACCAAGATCTTGCATAACCAAGTTCTTGCATAACCAAGATATTGCATAACCAAGATCTTGCATAACCAAGATCTTGCATAACCAAGATCTTCCCTAACCAAGATCTTGAATAACCAAGATCATGCATAACCAAGATCTTGCATAACCAAGATCTTGCCTAACCAAGATCTTGCCTAACCAATATCTTGCATAACCAAGATCTTGCATAACCAAGATCATGCATAACCAAGATCTTGCATAACCAAGTTCTTGCATAACCAAGATCTTGCATAACCAAGATCTTGCCAAACCAAGATCTTGCCTAACCAAGATCTTGCATAACCAAGATCTTGCATAACCAAGATCTTGCCTAACCAAGATCTTGCATAACAAAGATCTTGCCTAAACAAGATCTTGCATAACCAAGATCCTCCCTAACAAAGATCTTGCATAACCAAGATCATGCATAACCAAGATCTTGCATAACCAAGTTCTTGCATAACCAAGATCTTGCATAACCAAGATCATGCATAACCAAGATCTTGCATAACCAAGATCTTGCCTAACCAAGAACTTGCCTAACCAAGATCTTGCATAACCAAGATCTTGCATAACCAAGATCTTGCATAACCAAGATCTTGCATAGCCAAGATCTTCCCTAACCAAGATCTTGCATAACCAAGATCATGCATAACCAAGATTTTGCCTAACCAAGAACTTGCCTAACCAAGATCTCGCCTAACAAAGATATTGCATAACCAAGATCTTGCCTAACCAAGATCTTGCATAACCAAGATCTTCCCTAACCAAGATCTTGAATAACCAAGATCATGCATAACCAAGATCTTGCATAACCAAGATCTTGTAACACCAAGTTCTTGCATAACCAAGATCTTGCATAACCAAGATCTTGCCTAACCAAGAACTTGCCTAACCAAGATCTTGCATAACCAAGATCTTGCATAACCAAGTTCTTGCATAACCAAGATCTTGCATAACCAAGATCTTCCCTAACCAAGATTTTGCATAACCAAGATCTTGCATAACCAAGATCTTGCATAACCAAGTTCTTGCATAACCAAGATCTTGCATAACCAAGATCTTTCCTAACCAAGATCTTGCCTAACCAAGATCTTGCATAACCAAGATCTTGCATAACCAAGATCATGCATAACCAAGATCTTGCATAACCAAGTTCTTGCATAAACAAGATCTTGCATAACCAAGATCTTGCCTAACCAAGATATTGCATAATTAAGATCTTGCCTAACCAGGATCTTGCCTAACCAAGATATTGCATAACCAAGATCTTGCATAACCAAGATCATGCATAACCAAGATCTTGCATAACCAAGATCATGCATAACCAAGATCTTGCAAAACCAAGATCTTGCATAACCAAGATCTTGCATAACCAAGTTCTTGCATAACCAAGATCTTGCCTAACCAAGATCTTGCCTAACCAAGATCTTGCATAACCAAGATCTTGCATAACCAAGATCATGCATAACCAAGATCTTGCATAACCAAGTTCTTGCATAACCAAGATCTTGCCTAACCAAGATCTTGCATAACCAAGATCTTCCCTTACCAAGATCTTGCATAACCAAGATCTTGCCTAACCAAGAACTTATATAACCAAGATCTTCCCTTACCAAGAACTTGCTTAACCAAGATCTTGCATAACAAAGATCTTGCATAACCAAGATCTTGCCTAACCAAGATCTTGCATAACCAAGATCTTCCCCTACCAAGATCTTGCATAACCAAGATCATGCATAACCAAGATCTTGCATAACCAAGTTCTTCCATAACCAAGATCTTGCATAACCAAGATCTTGCATAACCAAGATATTGCATAACCAAGATATTGCATAAGCAAGATCTTCCCTAACCAAGATCTTGCATAACCAAGATCATGCATAACCAAGATCTTGCATAACCAAGTTCTTGCATAACCAAGATCTTGCACAACCAAGATCTTGCCTAACCAAGATCTTGCATAACCAAGATCTTGCCTAACCAAGATCTTGCCTAACCAAGATCTTGCATAACCAAGATCTTCCATAACCAAGATCATGCATAACCAAGATCTTGCATAACCAAGATCTTGCATAACCAAGATCTTGCCTAACCAAGATCTTGCATAACCAAGATCTTGCATAACCAAGATCTTGCCTAACCAAGATCTTGCCTAACCAAGATCTTGCATAACCAAGATCTTGCATAACAAAGATCAAGCATAACCAAGATCTTGCATAACCAAGATCTTGCATAACCAAGATCTTGCATAACCAAGATCTTGCTTAACCAAGATCTTGCATAACCAAGATCTTGCATAACCAAGATCTTGTCTAACCAAGATCTTTCTTAACCAACATCATGCATAACCAAGATCTTGCCTAACCAAGATCTTCCCTAACCAAGATCTTGCATAACCAAGATCATGCCTAACCAAGATCTTGCATAACCAAGTTCTTGCCTAACCTAGATCTTGCATAACCAAGATCATGCATAACCAAAATCTTGCATAACCAAGATCTTCAATAACCAAGATCTTGCCTAACCAAGATCTTGACTAACCAAGATCTTGCATAACCAAGATCTTGCATAACCAAGATCATGCATAGCCAAGTTCTTGCATTACCAAAATCATGCATAACCAAGTTCTTGCATAACCAAGATCTTGCATAACCAAGATCTTGCTTTACCAAGATCATGCCTAACCAAGATCTTGCATAACCAAGATCTTGCATAAACAATATCTTGCATAACCAAGATCTTGCATATCCAAGATCTTGCATAACCAAGATCTTGCCTAACCAAGATCTTGCCTAACCAAGATCTTGCATAACCAAGATCTTGCATAACCAAGATCATGCATAACCAAGATCTTGCATAACCAAGTTCTTGCATAACCAAGATCTTGCATAACCAAGATCTTGCCTAACCAAGAACTTGCATAACCAAGATCTTCCCTGACCAAGATCTTGAATAACCAAGATCATGCATAACCAAGATCTTGCATAACCAAGTTCTTGCATAACCAAGATATTGCATAACCAAGATCTTGCCTAACCAAGATCTTACATAACCAAGATCTTCCCTAACCAAGACCTTCTATAACCAAGATCCTGCATAACCAAGTTCTTCCATAACCAAGATCTTCCATAACCAAGATCTTGCATAACCAAGATCTTGCATAACAAGGATATTGCATAACAAAGATCTTGCCTAACCAAGAACTTGCCTAACCAAGATCTTGCATAACCAAGATCTTGCATAACCAAGATCTTCCATAACCAAGATCTTGCATAACCAAGATCTTGCATAACCAAGATCTTGCATAACCAAGATCTTGCCTAACCAAGAACTTGCCTAACCAAGATCTTGCATAACCAAGATCTTCCATAACCAAGATCTTGCCTAACCAAGATCTTGCATAACCAAGATCTTGCCTAACCAAGATCTTCCGTAACCAAGTTCTTGCATAACCAAGATCATGCATAACCAAGATCTTGCAAAACCAAGTTATGCATAACCAAGATCTTGCATAACCAAGATCTTGCCTAACCAAGAGCTTCCATAACCAAGATCTTGCATAACCAAGATCTTGCCTAACCAAGATCTTGCCTAACCAAGATCATGCATAACCAAGATCTTGCATAACCAAGTTCTTGCATAACCAAGATCTTGCCTAACCAAGAACTTGCCTAACCAAGATCTTTTATAACCAAGATCATGCATAACCAAGATCTTGTAAACCCAAGTTCTTGCATAACCAAGATCTTGCATAACCAAGATCTTGCCTAACCAAGATCTTGCATAACCAAGATCTTGCATAACCAAGTTCTTGCATAACCAAGATCTTGCATAACCAAGATCTTGCCTAACCAAGATCTTGCCTAACCAAGATCTTGCATAACCAAGATCTTGCATAACCAAGATCTTGCATAACCAAGTTCTTGCATAACCAAGATCTTGCATAACCAAGATCTTGCCTAACCAAGATCTTGCCTAACCAAGATCTTGCATAACCAAGATCTTGCATAACCAAGATCATGCAT
Organism: Blastomussa wellsi; assembly: GCA_947652115.1. NCBI lineage: Eukaryota > Metazoa > Cnidaria > Anthozoa > Scleractinia > Plerogyridae > Blastomussa > Blastomussa wellsi. The sequence goes on from OX393562.1 coordinate 4,373,864, forward strand.
AACCAAGATCTTGCATAACCAAGTTCTTGCATAACCAAGATCTTGCATAACCAAGATCTTGCCTAACCAAGATATTGGATAATTAAGATCTTGCCTAACAAGGATCTTGCCTAACCAAGATTTTGCATAACCAAGATATTGCATAACCAAGATCATGCATAACCTAGATCTTGCATAACCAAGATCTTGCATAACCAAGATCTTGCATAACCAAGATCTTGCCTAACCAAGATCTTGCATAACCAAGATCTTGCATAACCAAGATCTTGCATAACCAAGATCATGCATAACCAAGATCTTGCATAACCAAGTTTTTGCATAACCAAGATCTTGCATAACCAAGATCTTGCCTAACCAAGAACTTGCCTAACCAAAATCTTGCATAACTAAGATCTTGCATAACCAAGATCTTGTCTAACCAAGATCTTGCATAAGCAAGATCGTCCCTAACAAAGGTCTTCCACAACCAAGATCATGCATAACCAAGATCTTGCCTAAGCAAGAACTTGTCTAACCAAGATCTTGCATAACAAAGACCTTGCATAACTAAGATCTTGCCTAACCAAGATCTTGCATAACCAAGATCTTCCCTAACCAAGATCTTGCATAACCAAGATCATGCATAACCAAGATCTTGCATAACCAAGTTCTTGCATAACCAAGATCTTGCATAACCAAGATCTTGCTTTACCAAGATCATGCATAACCAAGATCTTGCATAACCAACATCTTGCATAACCAACATCTTGCATAACCAAGATCTTGCATAACCAAGATCTTGCATAACCAAGATCTTCCCTAACCAAGATCTTGCCTAACCAAGATCTTGCATAACCAAGATCATGCATAACCATGATCTTGCATAACCAAGTTCTTGCATAACCAAGATCTTGCACAACCAAGATCTTGCCTAACCAAGATCTTGCATAACCAAGATCTTGCATAACCAAGATCATGCATAACCAAGATCTTGCATAACCAAGTTCTTGCATAACCAAGATCTTGCATAACCAAGATCTTGCCTAACTAAGAACTTGCCTAACCAAGATCTTGCATAACAAAGATCTTGCATAACCAAGATCTTGCCTAACCAAGATCTTGCATAACCAAGATCTTCCCTAACCAAGATCTTGCATAACCAAGATCATGCATAACCAAGATCTTGCCTAACCAAGAACTTGCCTAACTAAGATCTTCCATAACAAAGATCTTGCATAACCAAGATCTTGCCTAACCAAGAACTTATATAACCAAGATCTTCCCTTACCAAGAACTTGCCTAACCAAGATCTTGCATAACAAAGATCTTGCATAACCAAGATCTTGCCTAACCAAGATCTTTCATAACCAAGATCTTCCCTTACCAAGATCTTGCATAACCAAGATCATGCATAACCAAGTTCTTCCATAACCAAGATCTTGCATAACCAAGATCTTGCCTAACCAAGATATTGCATAACCAAGATATTGCATAACCAAGATCTTGCCTAACCAAGATCTTGCATAACCAAGATCATGCATAACCAAGATCTTGCATAACCAAGTTCTTGCATAACCAAGATCTTGCACAACCAAGATCTTGCCTAACCAAGATCTTGCATAACCAAGGTCTTGCCTAACCAAGATCTTGCCTAACCAAGATCTTGCATAACCAAGATCTTCCATAACCAAGATCTTGCATAACCAAGATCTTCCCTTACCAAGATCTTGCATAACCAAGATCATGCATAACCAAGATCTTGCATAACCAAGTTCTTACATAACCAAGATCTTGCATAACCAAGATCTTGCCTAACCAAGATATTGCATAACCAAGATATTGCATAACCAAGATCTTGCCTAACCAAGATCTTGCATAACCAAGATCATGCATAACCAAGATCTTGCATAACCAAGATCTTGCATAACCAAGATCATGCATAACCAAGATTTTGCCTAACCAAGAACTTGCCTAACCAAGATCTTGCCTAACAAAGATATTGCATAACCAAGATCTTGCCTAACCAAGATCTTGCATAACCAACATCTTCCCTAACCAAGATCTTGATTAACCAAGATCATGCATAACCAAGATCTTGCGTAACCAAGTTCTTGCATAACCAAGATCTTGTAACACCAAGTTCTTGCATAACCAAGATCTTGCCTAACCAAGATCTTGCATAACCAAGATCTTGCATAACAAAGATCAAGCATAACCAAGATCTTGCATAACCAAGATCTTGCATAACCAAGATCTTGCATAACCAAGATCTTGCCTAACCAAGATCTTGCATAACCAAGATCTTGCATAACCAAGATCTTGTCTAACCAAGATCTTTCTTAACCAAGATCATGCATAACCAAGATCTTGCCTAACCAAGATCTTCCCTAACCAAGATCTTGCATAACCAAGATCATGCCTAACCAAGATCTTGCATAACCAAGTTCTTGCCTAACCTAGATCTTGCATAACCAAGATCGTGCATAACCAAAATCTTGCATAACCAAGATCTTCCCTAACCAAGATCTTGCCTAACCAAGATCTTGACTAACCAAGATCTTGCATAACCAAGATCTTGCATAACCAAGATCATGCATAGCCAAGGCCTTCCATTACCAAAATCATGCATAACCAAGTTCTTGCATAACTAAGATCTTGCATAACCAAGATCTTGCTTTACCAAGATCATGTATAACCAAGATCTTGCATAACCAAGATCTTGCATAAACAATATCTTGCATAACCAAGATCTTGCATATCCAAGATCTTGCATAACCAAGATCTTGCCTAACCAAGATCTTGCCTAACCAAGATCTTGCATAACCAAGATCTTGCATAACCAAGATCATGCATAACCAAGATCTTGCATAACGAAGTTCTTGCATAACCAAGATCTTGCATAACCAAGATCTTGCCTAACCAAGAACTTGCATAACCAAGATCTTCCCTAACCAAGATCTTGAATAACCAAGATCATGCATAACCAAGATCTTGCATAACCAAATTCTTGCATAACCAAGATATTCCATAACCAAGATCTTGCCTAACCAAGATCTTGCATAACCAAGATCTTGCATAACCAAGATCTTGCATAACCAAGTTCTTGCATAACCAAGATCTTGCACAACCAAGATCTTGCCTAACCAAGATCTTGCATAACCAAGATCTTGCATAACCAAGATCATGCATAACCAAGATCTTGCATAACCAAGTTCTTGCATAACCAAGATCTTGCATAACCAAGATCTTGCCTAACTAAGAACTTGCCTAACCAAGATCTTGCATAACAAAGATCTTGCATAACCAAGATCTTGCCTAACCAAGATCTTGCATAACCAAGATCTTCCCTAACCAAGATCTTGCATAACCAAGATCATGCATAACCAAGATCTTGCCTAACCAGGAACTTGCCTAACCAAGATCTTCCATAACAAAGATCTTGCATAACCAAGATCTTGCCTAACCAAGAACTTATATAACCAAGATCTTCCCTTACCAAGAACTTGCCTAACCAAGATCTTGCATAACAAAGATCTTGCATAACCAAGATCTTGCCTAACCAAGATCTTGCATAACCAAGATCTTCCCTTACCAAGATCTTGCATAACCAAGATCATGCATAACCAAGATCTTGCATAACCAAGTTCTTCCATAACCAAGATCTTGCATAACCAAGATCTTGCCTAACCAAGATATTGCATAACCAAGATATTGCATAACCAAGATCTTGCCTAACCAAGATCTTGCATAACCAAGATCATGCATAACCAAGATCTTGCATAACCAAGATCTTGCATAACCAAGATCATGCATAACCAAGATTTTGCCTAACCAAGAACTTGCCTAACCAAGATCTTGCCTAACAAAGATATTGCATAACCAAGATCTTGCCTAACCAAGATCTTGCATAACCAATATCTTCCCTAACCAAGATCTTGAATAACCAAGATCATGCATAACCAAGTTCTTGCATAACCAAGATCTTGTAACACCAAGTTCTTGCATAACCAACATCTTGCCTAACCAAGATCTTGCATAACCAAGATCTTGCATAACAAAGATCAAGCATAACCAAGATCTTGCATAACCAAGATCTTGCATAACCAAGATCTTGCATAACCAAGATCTTGCCTAACCAAGATCTTGCATAACCAAGATCTTGCATAACCAAGATCTTGTCTAACCTAGATCTTGCATAACCAAGATCATGCATAACCAAAATCTTGCATAACCAAGATCTTCCCTAACCAAGATCTTGCCTAACCAAAATCTTGACTAACCAAGATCTTGCATAACCAAGATCTTGCATAACCAAGATCATGCATAGCCAAGGCCTTCCATTACCAAAATCATGCATAACCAAGTTCTTGCATAACCAAGATCTGGCATAACCAAGATCTTGCTTTACCAAGATCATGCATAACCAAGATCTTGCATAACCAAGATCTTGCATAAACAATATCTTGCATAACCAAGATCTTGCATATCCAAGATCTTGCATAACCAAGATCTTGCCTAACCAAGATCTTGCCTAACCAAGATCTTGCATAACCAAGATCTTGCATAACCAAGATCATGCATAACCAAGATCTTGCATAACCAAGTTCTTGCATAACCAAGATCTTGCATAACCAAGATCTTGCCTAACCAAGAACTTGCATAACCAAGATCTTCCCTAACCAAGATCTTGCATAACCAAGATCATGCATAACCAAGATCTTGCATAACCAAATTCTTGCATAACCAAGATATTCCATAACCAAGATCTTGCCTAACCAAGATCTTGCATAACCAAGATCTTCCCTAACCAAGATCTTGAATAACCAAGATCATGCATAACCAAGATCTTGCATAACCAAGTTCTTGCATAACCAAGATCTTGCATAACCAAGATCTTGCCTAACCAAGATCTTGCCTAACCAATATCTTGCATAACCAAGATCTTGCATAACCAAGATCATGCATAACCAAGATCTTGCATAACCAAGTTCTTGCATAACCTAGATCTTGCATAACCAAGATCTTGCCAAACCAAGAACTTGCCTAACCAAGATCTTGCATAACCAAGATCTTGCATAACCAAGATCTTGCCTAACCAAGATCTTGCATAACAAAGATCTTGCCTAAACAAGATCTTGCATAACCAAGATCCTCCCTAACAAAGATCTTGCATAACCAAGATCATGCATAACCAAGATCTTGCATAACCAAGTTCTTGCATAACCAAGATCTTGCATAACCAAGATCATGCATAACCAAGATCTTGCAAAACCAAGATCTTGCCTAACCAAGAACTTGCCTAACCAAGATCTTGCATAACCAAGATCTTGCATAACCAAGATCTTGCATAGCAAAGATCTTCCCTAACCAAGATCTTGCATAACCAAGATCATGCATAACCAAGATTTTGCCTAACCAAGATCTTGCATAACCAAGATCTTGCATAACCAAGATCTTGCATAGCCAAGATCTTCCCTAACCAAGATCTTGCATAACCAAGATCTTTCCTAACCAAGATCTTGCCTAACCAAGATCTTGCATAACCAAGATCTTGCATAACCAAGATCATGCATAACCAAGATCTTGCATAACCAAGTTCTTGCATAACCAGAATCTTGCATAACCAAGATCTTGCCTAACCAAGATATCGCATAATTAAGATCTTGCCTAACCAGGATCTTGCCTAACCAAGATATTGCATAACCAAGATATTGCATAACCAAGATCATGAATAACCAAGATCTTGCATAACCAAGATCTTGCATAACCAAGATCTTGCATAACCAAGATCTTGCCTAACCAAGATCTTGCATAACCAAGATCTTGCCTAACCAAGATCTTGCCTAACCAAGACCTTGCATAACCAAGATCTTGCATAACCAAGATCTTGCATAACCAAGATCATGCATAACCAAGATCTTGCATAACCAAGTTCTTGCATAACCAAGATCTTGCATAACCAAGATCTTGCCTAACCAAGAACTTGCCTAACCAAAATCTTGCATAACTAAGATCTTGCATAACCAAGATCTTGCCTAACCAAGATCTTGCATAAGCAAGATCTTCCCTAACAAAGGTCTTGCATAACCAGGATCATGCATAACCAAGATCTTGCCTAAGCAAGAACTTGTCTAACCAAGATCTTGCATAACAAAGATCTTGCATAACCAAGATCTTGCCTAACCAAGATCTTGCATAACCAAGATCTTCCCTAACCAAGATCTTGCATAACCAAGATCATGCATAACCAAGATATTGCATAACCAAGTTCTTGCATAACCAAGATCTTGCATAACCAAGGTCTTGCCTAACCAAGATCTTGCATAACCAAGATCTTGCATAACCAAGATCTTGCCTAACCAAGATCTTGCCTAACCAAGATCTTGCATAACCAAGATCTTCCCTAACCAAGATCATGCATAACCAAGATCTTGCATAACCAAGTTCTTGCATAACCAAGATCTTGCCTAACCAAGATATTGCATAACCAAGATTTTGCCTAACCAAGATATTGCATAACCAAATTATTGCATAACCAAGATCTTGCCTAACCAAGATCTTGCATAAGCAAGATCTTCCGTAACCAAGATCTTGCATAACCAAGATCTTGCATAACCAAGTTCTTGCATAACCAAGATCTTGGATAACAAAGATCTTGCCTAACCAAGAGCTTGCATAACCAAGATCTTGCATAACCAAGATCTTGCCTAACCAAGATCTTGCCTAACCAAGATCTTGCCTAACCAATATCTTGCCTAACCAAGATCTTGCATAACCAAGATCTTGCATAACCAAGATCATGCATAAACAAGATCTTGCATAACCAAGTTCTTGCATAAGCAAGATCTTGCATAACCAAGATCTTGCATAACCAAGAACTTGCCTAACCAAGATCTTCCATAACCAAGATCTTGCATAACCAAGATCTTGCCTAACCAAGATCTTGCATAACCAAGATCATGCATAACCAAGATCTTGCGTAACCAAGAACTTGCCTAACAAAGATCTTGCATAACCAAGACCATGCATAACCAAGATCTTGCATAACCAAGATCATGCATAACCTAGATCTTGCATAACCAAGATCTTGCATAACCAAGATCTTGCATAACCAAGATCTTGCCTAACCAAGATCTTGCATAACCAAGATCTTGCATAACCAAGATCTTGCCTAACCAAGATCTTGCATAACCAAGATCCTGCATAACCAAGATTTTGCATAACCAAGATATTGCATAACCAAGATCATGCATAACCTAGATCTTGCATAACCAAGATCTTGCATAACCAAGATCTTGCATAACCAAGATCTTGCCTAACCAAGATCTTGCATAACCAAGATCTTGCATAACCAAGATCTTGCATAACCAAGATCATGCATAACCAAGATCTTGCATAACCAAGTTTTTGCATAACCAAGATCTTGCATAACCAAGATCTTGCCTAACCAAGAACTTGCCTAACCAAAATCTTGCATAACTAAGATCTTGCATAACCAAGATCTTGTCTAACCAAGATCTTGCATAAGCAAGATCGTCCCTAACAAAGGTCTTCCACAACCAAGATCATGCATAACCAAGATCTTGCCTAAGCAAGAACTTGTCTAACCAAGATCTTGCATAACAAAGATCTTGCATAACTAAGATCTTGCCTAACCAAGATCTTGCATAACCAAGATCTTCCCTAACCAAGATCTTGCATAACCAAGATCATGCATAACCAAGATCTTGCATAACCAAGTTCTTGCATAACCAAGATCTTGCATAACCAAGATCTTGCTTTACCAAGATCATGCATAACCAAGATCTTGCATAACCAACATCTTGCATAACCATCATCTTGCATAACCAAGATCTTGCATAACCAAGATCTTGCATAACCAAGATCTTCCCTAACCAAGATCTTGCCTAACCAAGATCTTGCATAACCAAGATCATGCATAACCATGATCTTGCATAACCAAGTTCTTGCATAACCAAGATCTTGCACAACCAAGATCTTGCCTAACCAAGATCTTGCATAACCAAGATCTTGCATAACCAAGATCATGCATAACCAAGATCTTGCATAACCAAGTTCTTGCATAACCAAGATCTTGCATAACCAAGATCTTGCCTAACTAAGAACTTGCCTAACCAAGATCTTGCATAACAAAGATCTTGCATAACCAAGATCTTGCCTAACCAAGATCTTGCATAACCAAGATCTTCCCTAACCAAGATCTTGCATAACCAAGATCATGCATAACCAAGATCTTGCCTAACCAAGAACTTGCCTAACTAAGATCTTCCATAACAAAGATCTTGCATAACCAAGATCTTGCCTAACCAAGAACTTATATAACCAAGATCTTCTCTTACCAAGAACTTGCCTAACCAAGATCTTGCATAACAAAGATCTTGCATAACCAAGATCTTGCCTAACCAAGATCTTTCATAACCAAGATCTTCCCTTACCAAGATCTTGCATAACCAAGATCATGCATAACCAAGTTCTTCCATAACCAAGATCTTGCATAACCAAGATCTTGCCTAACCAAGATATTGCATAACCAAGATATTGCATAACCAAGATCTTGCCTAACCAAGATCTTGCATAACCAAGATCATGCATAACCAAGATCTTGCATAACCAAGTTCTTGCATAACCAAGATCTTGCACAACCAAGATCTTGCCTAACCAAGATCTTGCATAACCAAGGTCTTGCCTAACCAAGATCTTGCCTAACCAAGATCTTGCATAACCAAGATCTTCCATAACCAAGATCTTGCATAACCAAGATCTTCCCTTACCAAGATCTTGCATAACCAAGATCATGCATAACCAAGATCTTGCATAACCAAGTTCTTACATAACCAAGATCTTGCATAACCAAGATCTTGCCTAACCAAGATATTGCATAACCAAGATATTGCATAACCAAGATCTTGCCTAACCAAGATCTTGCATAACCAAGATCATGCATAACCAAGATCTTGCATAACCAAGATCTTGCATAACCAAGATCATGCATAACCAAGATTTTGCCTAACCAAGAACTTGCCTAACCAAGATCTTGCCTAACAAAGATATTGCATAACCAAGATCTTGCCTAACCAAGATCTTGCATAACCAACATCTTCCCTAACCAAGATCTTGATTAACCAAGATCATGCATAACCAAGATCTTGCGTAACCAAGTTCTTGCATAACCAAGATCTTGTAACACCAAGTTCTTGCATAACCAAGATCTTGCCTAACCAAGATCTTGCATAACCAAGATCTTGCATAACAAAGATCAAGCATAACCAAGATCTTGCATAACCAAGATCTTGCATAACCAAGATCTTGCATAACCAAGATCTTGCCTAACCAAGATCTTGCATAACCAAGATCTTGCATAACCAAGATCTTGTCTAACCAAGATCTTTCTTAACCAAGATCATGCATAACCAAGATCTTGCCTAACCAAGATCTTCCCTAACCAAGATCTTGCATAACCAAGATCATGCCTAACCAAGATCTTGCATAACCAAGTTCTTGCCTAACCTAGATCTTGCATAACCAAGATCGTGCATAACCAAAATCTTGCATAACCAAGATCTTCCCTAACCAAGATCTTGCCTAACCAAGATCTTGACTAACCAAGATCTTGCATAACCAAGATCTTGCATAACCAAGATCATGCATAGCCAAGGCCTTCCATTACCAAAATCATGCATAACCAAGTTCTTGCATAACTAAGATCTTGCATAACCAAGATCTTGCTTTACCAAGATCATGTATAACCAAGATCTTGCATAACCAAGATCTTGCATAAACAGTATCTTGCATAACCAAGATCTTGCATATCCAAGATCTTGCATAACCAAGATCTTGCCTAACCAAGATCTTGCCTAACCAAGATCTTGCATAACCAAGATCTTGCATAACCAAGATCATGCATAACCAAGATCTTGCATAACGAAGTTCTTGCATAACCAAGATCTTGCATAACCAAGATCTTGCCTAACCAAGAACTTGCATAACCAAGATCTTCCCTAACCAAGATCTTGAATAACCAAGATCATGCATAACCAAGATCTTGCATAACCAAATTCTTGCATAACCAAGATATTCCATAACCAAGATCTTGCCTAACCAAGATCTTGCATAACCAAGATCTTGCATAACCAAGATCTTGCATAACCAAGTTCTTGCATAACCAAGATCTTGCACAACCAAGATCTTGCCTAACCAAGATCTTGCATAACCAAGATCTTGCATAACCAAGATCATGCATAACCAAGATCTTGCATAACCAAGTTCTTGCATAACCAAGATCTTGCATAACCAAGATCTTGCCTAACTAAGAACTTGCCTAACCAAGATCTTGCATAACAAAGATCTTGCATAACCAAGATCTTGCCTAACCAAGATCTTGCATAACCAAGATCTTCCCTAACCAAGATCTTGCATAACCAAGATCATGCATAACCAAGATCTTGCCTAACCAGGAACTTGCCTAACCAAGATCTTCCATAACAAAGATCTTGCATAACCAAGATCTTGCCTAACCAAGAACTTATATAACCAAGATCTTCCCTTACCAAGAACTTGCCTAACCAAGATCTTGCATAACAAAGATCTTGCATAACCAAGATCTTGCCTAACCAAGATCTTGCATAACCAAGATCTTCCCTTACCAAGATCTTGCATAACCAAGATCATGCATAACCAAGATCTTGCATAACCAAGTTCTTCCATAACCAAGATCTTGCATAACCAAGATCTTGCCTAACCAAGATATTGCATAACCAAGATATTGCATAACCAAGATCTTGCCTAACCAAGATCTTGCATAACCAAGATCATGCATAACCAAGATCTTGCATAACCAAGATCTTGCATAACCAAGATCATGCATAACCAAGATTTTGCCTAACCAAGAACTTGCCTAACCAAGATCTTGCCTAACAAAGATATTGCATAACCAAGATCTTGCCTAACCAAGATCTTGCATAACCAATATCTTCCCTAACCAAGATCTTGAATAACCAAGATCATGCATAACCAAGTTCTTGCATAACCAAGATCTTGTAACACCAAGTTCTTGCATAACCAACATCTTGCCTAACCAAGATCTTGCATAACCAAGATCTTGCATAACAAAGATCAAGCATAACCAAGATCTTGCATAACCAAGATCTTGCATAACCAAGATCTTGCATAACCAAGATCTTGCCTAACCAAGATCTTGCATAACCAAGATCTTGCATAACCAAGATCTTGTCTAACCTAGATCTTGCATAACCAAGATCATGCATAACCAAAATCTTGCATAACCAAGATCTTCCCTAACCAAGATCTTGCCTAACCAAAATCTTGACTAACCAAGATCTTGCATAACCAAGATCTTGCATAACCAAGATCATGCATAGCCAAGGCCTTCCATTACCAAAATCATGCATAACCAAGTTCTTGCATAACCAAGATCTTGCATAACCAAGATCTTGCTTTACCAAGATCATGCATAACCAAGATCTTGCATAACCAAGATCTTGCATAAACAATATCTTGCATAACCAAGATCTTGCATATCCAAGATCTTGCATAACCAAGATCTTGCCTAACCAAGATCTTGCCTAACCAAGATCTTGCATAACCAAGATCTTGCATAACCAAGATCATGCATAACCAAGATCTTGCATAACCAAGTTCTTGCATAACCAAGATCTTGCATAACCAAGATCTTGCCTAACCAAGAACTTGCATAACCAAGATCTTCCCTAACCAAGATCTTGCATAACCAAGATCATGCATAACCAAGATCTTGCATAACCAAATTCTTGCATAACCAAGATATTCCATAACCAAGATCTTGCCTAACCAAGATCTTGCATAACCAAGATCTTCCCTAACCAAGATCTTGAATAACCAAGATCATGCATAACCAAGATCTTGCATAACCAAGTTCTTGCATAACCAAGATCTTGCATAACCAAGATCTTGCCTAACCAAGATCTTGCCTAACCAATATCTTGCATAACCAAGATCTTGCATAACCAAGATCATGCATAACCAAGATCTTGCATAACCAAGTTCTTGCATAACCTAGATCTTGCATAACCAAGATCTTGCCAAACCAAGAACTTGCCTAACCAAGATCTTGCATAACCAAGATCTTGCATAACCAAGATCTTGCCTAACCAAGATCTTGCATAACAAAGATCTTGCCTAAACAAGATCTTGCATAACCAAGATCCTCCCTAACAAAGATCTTGCATAACCAAGATCATGCATAACCAAGATCTTGCATAACCAAGTTCTTGCATAACCAAGATCTTGCATAACCAAGATCATGCATAACCAAGATCTTGCAAAACCAAGATCTTGCCTAACCAAGAACTTGCCTAACCAAGATCTTGCATAACCAAGATCTTGCATAACCAAGATCTTGCATAGCAAAGATCTTCCCTAACCAAGATCTTGCATAACCAAGATCATGCATAACCAAGATTTTGCCTAACCAAGATCTTGCATAACCAAGATCTTGCATAACCAAGATCTTGCATAGCCAAGATCTTCCCTAACCAAGATCTTGCATAACCAAGATCTTTCCTAACCAAGATCTTGCCTAACCAAGATCTTGCATAACCAAGATCTTGCATAACCAAGATCATGCATAACCAAGATCTTGCATAACCAAGTTCTTGCATAACCAGAATCTTGCATAACCAAGATCTTGCCTAACCAAGATATCGCATAATTAAGATCTTGCCTAACCAGGATCTTGCCTAACCAAGATATTGCATAACCAAGATATTGCATAACCAAGATCATGAATAACCAAGATCTTGCATAACCAAGATCTTGCATAACCAAGATCTTGCATAACCAAGATCTTGCCTAACCAAGATCTTGCATAACCAAGATCTTGCCTAACCAAGATCTTGCCTAACCAAGACCTTGCATAACCAAGATCTTGCATAACCAAGATCTTGCATAACCAAGATCATGCATAACCAAGATCTTGCATAACCAAGTTCTTGCATAACCAAGATCTTGCATAACCAAGATCTTGCCTAACCAAGTACTTGCCTAACCAAAATCTTGCATAACTAAGATCTTGCATAACCAAGATCTTGCCTAACCAAGATCTTGCATAAGCAAGATCTTCCCTAACAAAGGTCTTGCATAACCAGGATCATGCATAACCAAGATCTTGCCTAAGCAAGAACTTGTCTAACCAAGATCTTGCATAACAAAGATCTTGCATAACCAAGATCTTGCCTAACCAAGATCTTGCATAACCAAGATCTTCCCTAACCAAGATCTTGCATAACCAAGATCATGCATAACCAAGATATTGCATAACCAAGTTCTTGCATAACCAAGATCTTGCATAACCAAGGTCTTGCCTAACCATGATCTTGCATAACCAAGATCTTGCATAACCAAGATCTTGCCTAACCAAGATCTTGCCTAACCAAGATCTTGCATAACCAAGATCTTCCCTAACCAAGATCATGCATAACCAAGATCTTGCATAACCAAGTTCTTGCATAACCAAGATCTTGCCTAACCAAGATATTGCATAACCAAGATTTTGCCTAACCAAGATATTGCATAACCAAATTATTGCATAACCAAGATCTTGCCTAACCAAGATCTTGCATAAGCAAGATCTTCCGTAACCAAGATCTTGCATAACCAAGATCTTGCATAACCAAGTTCTTGCATAACCAAGATCTTGGATAACAAAGATCTTGCCTAACCAAGAGCTTGCATAACCAAGATCTTGCATAACCAAGATCTTGCCTAACCAAGATCTTGCCTAACCAAGATCTTGCCTAACCAATATCTTGCCTAACCAAGATCTTGCATAACCAAGATCTTGCATAACCAAGATCATGCATAAACAAGATCTTGCATAACCAAGTTCTTGCATAAGCAAGATCTTGCATAACCAAGAACTTGCCTAACCAAGATCTTCAATAACCAAGATCTTGCATAACCAAGACCTTGCCTAACCAAGATCTTGCATAACCAAGATCATGCATAACCAAGATCTTGCGTAACCAAGAACTTGCCTAACAAAGATCTTGCATAACCAAGACCATGCATAACCAAGATCTTGCATAACCAAGTTCTTGCATAACCAAGAACTTGCCTAACCAAGATCTTGCATAACCAAGATCTTGCATAACCAAGATCTTGCCTAACCAAGATCTTGCATAACCAAGATCTTGCATAACCAAGATCATGCATAACCAAGATCTTGCATAACCAAGTTCTTGCATAACCAAGATCTTGCCTAACCAAGATATTGCATAACCAAGTTCTTGCATAACCAAGATCTTGCATAACCAAGATCTTGCCTAAACAAGAACTTGCCTAACCAAGATCTTGCATAACCAAGATCTTGCATAACCAAGATCTTGCCTAACCAAGATCTTGCATAACCAAGATCTTCCCTAACCAAGATCTTGCATAACAAAGATCATGCATAACCAAGATCTTGCATAACCAAGTTCTTGCATAACCAAGATCTTGCATAACCAAGATCTTGCCTAACCAACATCTTGCCTAACCAAGATCTTGCATAACCAAGATCTTGCATAACCAAGATCATGCATAACCAAGATCTTGCCTAACCAACATCTTGCCTAACCAAGATCTTCCCTAACCAAGATCTTGCATAACCAAGATCATGCATAAGCAAGATCTTGCATAACAAAGTTCTTGCCTAACCAAGAACTTGCCTAACCAAGAACTTGCCTAACCAAGATCTTGCATAACAAAGATCTTGCATAACCAAGATCTTGCCTAACCAAGATCTTATATAACCAAGATCTTCCCTTACCAAGAACTTGCCTAACCAAGATCTTTTATAACAAAGATCTTGCATAACCAAGATCTTGCCTAACCAAGATCTTGCTTAACCAAGATCTTTCCTTACCAAGATCTTGCATAACTAAGATCATGCATAACCAAGATCTCGCATAACCAAGTTCTTGCATAACCAAGATCTTGCATAACCAAGATCTTGCCTAACCAAGATATTGCATAACCAAGATATTGCATAACCAAGATCTTGCATAACCAAGATCTTCCATAAGCAAGATCTTCCCCAACCAAGATCTTGCATAACCAAGATCATGCATAACCAAGATCTTGCATAACCAAGTTCTTGCATAACCAAGATCTTGCATAACCAAGATCTTGCCTAGCCAAGATCTTGCATAACCAAGATCTTGCATAACCAAGATCTTGCCTAACCAAGATCTTGCCTAACCAAGATCTTGCATAACCAAGATCTTGCATAACCAAGATATTGCCTAACCAAGATATTGCATAACCAAGATATTGCCTAACCAAGATCTTGCATAACCAAGATCTTCCCTTACCAAGATCTTGCATAACCAAGATCTTGCCTAACCAAGAACTTATATAACCAAGATCTTCCCTTACCAAGAACTTGCTTAACCAAGATCTTGCATAACAAAGATCTTGCATAACCAAGATCTTGCCTAACCAAGATCTTGCATAACCAAGATCTTCCCCTACCAAGATCTTGCATAACCAAGATCATGCATAACCAAGATCTTGCATAACCAAGTTCTTCCATAACCAAGATCTTGCATAACCAAGATCTTGCATAACCAAGATATTGCATAACCAAGATATTGCATAAGCAAGATCTTCCCTAACCAAGATCTTGCATAACCAAGATCATGCATAACCAAGATCTTGCATAACCAAGTTCTTGCATAACCAAGATTTTGCACAACCAAGATCTTGCCTAACCAAGATCTTGCATAACCAAGATCTTGCCTAACCAAGATCTTGCCTAACCAAGATCTTGCATAACCAAGATCTTCCATAACCAAGATCATGCATAACCAAGATCTTGCATAACCAAGATCTTGCATAACCAAGATCTTGCCTAACCAAGATCTTGCATAACCAAGATCTTGCATAACCAAGATCTTGCCTAACCAAGATCTTGCCTAACCAAGATCTTGCATAACCAAGATCTTGCATAACAAAGATCAAGCATAACCAAGATCTTGCATAACCAAGATCTTGCATAACCAAGATCTTGCATAACCAAGATCTTGCCTAACCAAGATCTTGCATAACCAAGATCTTGCATAATTAAGATCTTGTCTAACCAAGATCTTTCTTAACCAACATCATGCATAACCAAGATCTTGCCTAACCAAGATCTTCCCTAACCAAGATCTTGCATAACCAAGATCATGCCTAACCAAGATCTTGCATAACCAAGTTCTTGCCTAACCTAGATCTTGCATAACCAAGATCATGCATAACCAAAATCTTGCATAACCAAGATCTTCAATAACCAAGATCTTGCCTAACCAAGATCTTGACTAACCAAGATCTTGCATAACCAAGATCTTGCATAACCAAGATCATGCATAGCCAAGTTCTTGCATTACCAAAATCATGCATAACCAAGTTCTTGCATAACCAAGATCTTGCATAACCAAGATCTTGCTTTACCAAGATCATGCATAACCAAGATCTTGCATAACCAAGATCTTGCATAAACAATATCTTGCATAACCAAGATCTTGCATATCCAAGATCTTGCATAACCAAGATCTTGCCTAACCAAGATCTTGCATAACCAAGATCTTGCATAACCAAGATCTTGCATAACCAAGATCATGCATAACCAAGATCTTGCATAACCAAGTTCTTGCATAACCAAGATCTTGCATAACCAAGATCTTGCCTAACCAAGAACTTGCATAACCAAGATCTTCCCTAACCAAGATCTTGAATAACCAAGATCATGCATAACCAAGATCTTGCATAACCAAGTTCTTGCATAACCAAGATATTGCATAACCAAGATCTTGCCTAACCAAGATCTTACATAACCAAGATCTTCCCTAACCAAGACCTTCTATAACCAAGATCCTGCATAACCAAGTTCTTCCATAACCAAGATCTTCCATAACCAAGATCTTGCATAACCAAGATCTTGCATAACAAGGATATTGCATAACAAAGATCTTGCCTAACCAAGAACTTGCCTAACCAAGATCTTGCATAACCAAGATCTTGCATAACCAAGATCTTCCATAACCAAGATCTTGCATAACCAAGATCTTGCATAACCAAGATCTTGCATAACCAAGATCTTGCCTAACCAAGAACTTGCCTAACCAAGATCTTGCATAACCAAGATCTTCCATAACCAAGATCTTGCCTAACCAAGATCTTGCATAACCAAGATCTTGCCTAACCAAGATCTTGCATAAGCAAGATCTTCCGTAACCAAGTTCTTGCATAACCAAGATCATGCATAACCAAGATCTTGCAAAACCAAGTTATGCATAACCAAGATCTTGCATAACCAAGATCTTGCCTAACCAAGAGCTTCCATAACCAAGATCTTGCATAACCAAGATCTTGCCTAACCAAGATCTTGCCTAACCAAGATCATGCATAACCAAGATCTTGCATAACCAAGTTCTTGCATAACCAAGATCTTGCCTAACCAAGAACTTGCCTAACCAAGATCTTTTATAACCAAGATCATGCATAACCAAGATCTTGTAAACCCAAGTTCTTGCATAACCAAGATCTTGCATAACCAAGATCTTGCCTAACCAAGATCTTGCATAACCAAGATCTTGCATAACCAAGTTCTTGCATAACCAAGATCTTGCATAACCAAGATCTTGCCTAACCAAGATCTTGCCTAACCAAGATCTTGCATAACCAAGATCTTGCATAACCAAGATCTTGCATAACCAAGTTCTTGCATAACCAAGATCTTGCATAACCAAGATCTTGCCTAACCAAGATCTTGCCTAACCAAGATCTTGCATAACCAAGAACTTGCATAACCAAGATCATGCATAACCAAGATCTTGCATAACCAAGTTCTTGCATAACCAAGATCTTGCATAACCAAGATCTTGCCTAACCAAGATATTGGATAATTAAGATTTTGCCTAACAAGGATCTTGCCTAACCAAGATTTTGCATAACCAAGATATTGCATAACCAAGATCATGCATAACCAAGATCTTGCATAACCAAGATCTTGCATAACCAAGATCTTGCATAACCAAGATCTTGCCTAACCAAGATCTTGCATAACCAAGATCTTGCATAACCAAGATCTTGCATAACCAAGATCATGCATAACCAAGATCTTGCATAACCAAGTTTTTGCATAACCAAGATCTTGCATAACCAAGATCTTGCCTAACCAAGAACTTGCCTAACCAAAATCTTGCATAACTAAGATCTTGCATAACCAAGATCTTGTCTAACCAAGATCTTGCATAAGCAAGATCGTCCCTAACAAAGGTCTTCCACAACCAAGATCATGCATAACCAAGATCTTGCCTAAGCAAGAACTTGTCTAACCAAGATCTTGCATAACAAAGATCTTGCATAACTAAGATCTTGCCTAACCAAGATCTTGCATAACCAAGATCTTCCCTAACCAAGATCTTGCATAACCAAGATCATGCATAACCAAGATCTTGCATAACCAAGTTCTTGCATAACCAAGATCTTGCATAACCAAGATCTTGCTTTACCAAGATCATGCATAACCAAGATCTTGCATAACCAACATCTTGCATAACCAACATCTTGCATAACCAAGATCTTGCATAACCAAGATCTTGCATAACCAAGATCTTCCCTAACCAAGATCTTGCCTAACCAAGATCTTGCATAACCAAGATCATGCATAACCATGATCTTGCATAACCAAGTTCTTGCATAACCAAGATCTTGCACAACCAAGATCTTGCCTAACCAAGATCTTGCATAACCAAGATCTTGCATAACCAAGATCATGCATAACCAAGATCTTGCATAACCAAGATCTTGCCTAACCAAGATCTTGCATAACCAAGATCATGCATAACCAAGATCTTGCATAACCAAGTTCTTGCATAACCAAGATCTTGCACAACCAAGATCTTGCCTAACCAAGATCTTGCATAACCAAGGTCTTGCCTAACCAAGATCTTGCCTAACCAAGATCTTGCATAACCAAGATCTTCCATAACCAAGATCTTGCATAACCAAGATCTTCCCTTACCAAGATCTTGCATAACCAAGATCATGCATAACCAAGATCTTGCATAACCAAGTTCTTACATAACCAAGATCTTGCATAACCAAGATCTTGCCTAACCAAGATATTGCATAACCAAGATATTGCATAACCAAGATCTTGCCTAACCAAGATCTTGCATAACCAAGATCATGCATAACCAAGATCTTGCATAACCAAGATCTTGCATAACCAAGATCATGCATAACCAAGATTTTGCCTAACCAAGAACTTGCCTAACCAAGATCTTGCCTAACAAAGATATTGCATAACCAAGATCTTGCCTAACCAAGATCTTGCATAACCAAGATCTTCCCTAACCAAGATCTTGATAAACCAAGATCATGCATAACCAAGATCTTGCATAACCAAGTTCTTGCATAACCAAGATCTTGTAACACCAAGTTCTTGCATAACCAAGATCTTGCCTAACCAAGATCTTGCATAACCAAGATCTTGCATAACAAAGATCAAGCATAACCAAGATCTTGCATAACCAAGATCTTGCATAACCAAGATCTTGCATAACCAAGATCTTGCCTAACCAAGATCATGCATAACCAAGATCTTGCATAACCAAGATCTTGTCTAACCAAGATCTTTCTTAACCAAGATCATGCATAACCAAGATCTTGCCTAACCAAGATCTTCCCTAACCAAGATCTTGCATAACCAAGATCATGCCTAACCAAGATCTTGCATAACCAAGTTCTTGCCTAACCTAGATCTTGCATAACCAAGATCGTGCATAACCAAAATCTTGCATAACCAAGATCTTCCCTAACCAAGATCTTGCCTAACCAAGATCTTGACTAGCCAAGATCTTGCATAACCAAGATCTTGCATAACCAAGATCATGCATAGCCAAGGCCTTCCATTACCAAAATCATGCATAACCAAGTTCTTGCATAACCAAGATCTTGCATAACCAAGATCTTGCTTTACCAAGATCATGTATAACCAAGATCTTGCATAACCAAGATCTTGCATAAACAATATCTTGCATAACCAAGATCTTGCATATCCAAGATCTTGCATAACCAAGATCTTGCCTAACCAAGATCTTGCCTAACCAAGATCTTGCATAACCAAGATCTTGCATAACCAAGATCATGCATAACCAAGATCTTGCATAACCAAGTTCTTGCATAACCAAGATCTTGCATAACCAAGATCTTGCCTAACCAAGAACTTGCATAACCAAGATCTTCCCTAACCAAGATCTTGAATAACCAAGATCATGCATAACCAAGATCTTGCATAACCAAATTCTTGCATAACCAAGATATTCCATAACCAAGATCTTGCCTAACCAAGATCTTGCATAACCAAGATCTTGCATAACCAAGATCTTGCATAACCAAGTTCTTGCATAACCAAGATCTTGCACAACCAAGATCTTGCCTAACCAAGATCTTGCATAACCAAGATCTTGCATAACCAAGATCATGCATAACCAAGATCTTGCATAACCAAGTTCTTGCATAACCAAGATCTTGCATAACCAAGATCTTGCCTAACTAAGAACTTGCCTAACCAAGATCTTGCATAACAAAGATCTTGCATAACCAAGATCTTGCCTAACCAAGATCTTGCATAACCAAGATCTTCCCTAACCAAGATCTTGCATAACCAAGATCATGCATAACCAAGATCTTGCCTACCCAGGAACTTGCCTAACCAAGATCTTCCATAACAAAGATCTTGCATAACCAAGATCTTGCCTAACCAAGAACTTATATAACCAAGATCTTCCCTTACCAAGAACTTGCCTAACCAAGATCTTGCATAACAAAGATCTTGCATAACCAAGATCTTGCCTAACCAAGATCTTGCATAACCAAGATCTTCCCTTACCAAGATCTTGCATAACCAAGATCATGCATAACCAAGATCTTGCATAACCAAGTTCTTCCATAACCAAGATCTTGCATAACCAAGATCTTGCCTAACCAAAATATTGCATAACCAAGATATTGCATAACCAAGATCTTGCCTAACCAAGATCTTGCATAACCAAGATCATGCATAACCAAGATCTTGCATAACCAAGATCTTGCATAACCAAGATCATGCATAACCAAGATTTTGCCTAACCAAGAACTTGCCTAACCAAGATCTTGCCTAACAAAGATATTGCATAACCAAGATCTTGCCTAACCAAGACCTTGCATAACCAATATCTTCCCTAACCAAGATCTTGAATAACCAAGATCATGCATAACCAAGATCTTGCATAACCAAGTTCTTGCATAACCAAGATCTTGTAACACCAAGTTCTTGCATAACCAAGATCTTGCCTAACCAAGATCTTGCATAACCAAGATCTTGCATAACAAAGATCAAGCATAACCAAGATCTTGCATAACCAAGATCTTGCATAACCAAGATCTTGCATAACCAAGATCTTGCCTAACCAAGATCTTGCATAACCAAGATCTTGCATAACCAAGATCTTGTCTAACCAAGATCTTTCTTAACCAAGATCATGCATAACCAAGATCTTGCCTAACCAAGATCTTCCGTAACCAAGATCTTGCATAACCAAGATCATGCCTAACCAAGATCTTGCATAACCAAGTTCTTGCCTAACCTAGATCTTGCATAACCAAGATCATGCATAACCAAAATCTTGCATAACCAAGATCTTCCCTAACCAAGATCTTGCCTAACCAAGATCTTGACTAACCAAGATCTTGCATAACCAAGATCTTGCATAACCAAGATCATGCATAGCCAAGGCCTTCCATTACCAAAATCATGCATAACCAAGTTCTTGCATAACCAAGATCTTGCATA
Source organism: Blastomussa wellsi (assembly GCA_947652115.1). Taxonomy (NCBI): domain Eukaryota; kingdom Metazoa; phylum Cnidaria; class Anthozoa; order Scleractinia; family Plerogyridae; genus Blastomussa; species Blastomussa wellsi. The sequence goes on from OX393562.1 coordinate 4,395,720, forward strand.
ACCAAGATCTTGCTTTACCAAGATCATGCATAACCAAGATCTTGCATAACCAAGATCTTGCATAAACAATATCTTGCATAACCAAGATCTTGCATATCCAAGATCTTGCATAACCAAGATCTTGCCTAACCAAGATCTTGCCTAACCAAGATCTTGCATAACCAAGATCTTGCATAACCAAGATCATGCATAACCAAGATCTTGCATAACCAAGTTCTTGCATAACCAAGATCTTGCATAACCAAGATCTTGCCTAACCAAGAACTTGCATAACCAAGATCTTCCCTAACCAAGATCTTGAATAACCAAGATCATGCATAACCAAGATCTTGCATAACCAAATTCTTGCATAACCAAGATATTCCATAACCAAGATCTTGCCTAACCAAGATCTTGCATAACCAAGATCTTCCCTAACCAAGATCTTGAATAACCAAGATCATGCATAACCAAGATCTTGCATAACCAAGTTCTTGCATAACCAAGATCTTGCATAACCAAGATCTTGCCTAACCAAGATCTTGCCTAACCAATATCTTGCATAACCAAGATCTTGCATAACCAAGATCATGCATAACCAAGATCTTGCATAACCAAGTTCTTGCATAACCTAGATCTTGCATAACCAAGATCTTGCCAAACCAAGAACTTGCCTAACCAAGATCTTGCATCACCAAGATCTTGCATAACCAAGATCTTGCCTAACCAAGATCTTGCATAACAAAGATCTTGCCTAAACAAGATCTTGCATAACCAAGATCCTCCCTAACAAAGATCTTGCATAACCAAGATCATGCATAACCAAGATCTTGCATAACCAAGTTCTTGCATAACCAAGATCTTGCATAACCAAGATCATGCATAACCAAGATCTTGCAAAACCAAGATCTTGCCTAACCAAGAACTTGCCTAACCAAGATCTTGCATAACCAAGATCTTGCATAACCAAGATCTTGCATAGCAAAGATCTTCCCTAACCAAGATCTTCCATAACCAAGATCATGCATAACCAAGATTTTGCCTAACCAAGATCTTGCATAACCAAGATCTTGCATAACCAAGATCTTGCATAGCCAAGATCTTCCCTAACCAAGATCTTGCATAACCAAGATCTTTCCTAACCAAGATCTTGCCTAACCAAGATCTTGCATAACCAAGATCTTGCATAACCAAGATCATGCATAACCAAGATCTTGCATAACCAAGTTCTTGCATAACCAGAATCTTGCATAACCAAGATCTTGCCTAACCAAGATATCGCATAATTAAGATCTTGCCTAACCAGGATCTTGCCTAACCAAGATATTGCATAACCAAGATATTGCATAACCAAGATCATGAATAACCAAGATCTTGCATAACCAAGATCTTGCATAACCAAGATCTTGCATAACCAAGATCTTGCCTAACCAAGATCTTGCATAACCAAGATCTTGCCTAACCAAGATCTTGCCTAACCAAGACCTTGCATAACCAAGATCTTGCATAACCAAGATCTTGCATAACCAAGATGATGCATAACCAAGATCTTGCATAACCAAGTTCTTGCATAACCAAGATCTTGCATAACCAAGATCTTGCCTAACCAAGAACTTGCCTAACCAAAATCTTGCATAACTAAGATCTTGCATAACCAAGATCTTGCCTAACCAAGATCTTGCATAAGCAAGATCTTCCCTAACAAAGGTCTTGCATAACCAGGATCATGCATAACCAAGATCTTGCCTAAGCAAGAACTTGTCTAACCAAGATCTTGCATAACAAAGATCTTGCATAACCAAGATCTTGCCTAACCAAGATCTTGCATAACCAAGATCTTCCCTAACCAAGATCTTGCATAACCAAGATCATGCATAACCAAGATATTGCATAACCAAGTTCTTGCATAACCAAGATCTTGCATAACCAAGGTCTTGCCTAACCAAGATCTTGCATAACCAAGATCTTGCATAACCAAGATCTTGCCTAACCAAGATCTTGCCTAACCAAGATCTTGCATAACCAAGATCTTCCCTAACCAAGATCATGCATAACCAAGATCTTGCATAACCAAGTTCTTGCATAACCAAGATCTTGCCTAACCAAGATATTGCATAACCAAGATTTTGCCTAACCAAGATATTGCATAACCAAATTATTGCATAACCAAGATCTTGCCTAACCAAGATCTTGCATAAGCAAGATCTTCCGTAACCAAGATCTTGCATAACCAAGATCTTGCATAACCAAGTTCTTGCATAACCAAGATCTTGGATAACAAAGATCTTCCCTAACCAAGAGCTTGCATAACCAAGATCTTGCATAACCAAGATCTTGCCTAACCAAGATCTTGCATAACCAAGATCTTGCCTAACCAATATCTTGCCTAACCAAGATCTTGCATAACCAAGATCTTGCATAACCAAGATCATGCATAAACAAGATCTTGCATAACCAAGTTCTTGCATAAGCAAGATCTTGCATAACCAAGATCTTGCCTAACCAAGAACTTGCCTAACCAAGATCTTCCATAACCAAGATCTTGCATAACCAAGATCTTGCCTAACCAAGATCTTGCATAACCAAGATCATGCATAACCAAGATCTTGCGTAACCAAGAACTTGCCTAACCAAGATCTTGCATAACCAAGACCATGCATAACCAAGATCTTGCATAACCAAGTTCTTGCATAACCAAGAACTTGCCTAACCAAGATCTTGCATAACCAAGATCTTGCATAACCAAGATCTTGCCTAACCAAGATCTTGCATAACCAAGATCTTGCATAACCAAGATCATGCATAACCAAGATCTTGCATAACCAAGTTCTTGCATAACCAAGATCTTGCCTAACCAAGATATTGCATAACCAAGTTCTTGCATAACCAAGATCTTGCATAACCAAGATCTTGCCTAAACAAGAACTTGCCTAACCAAGATCTTGCATAACCAAGATCTTGCATAACCAAGATCTTGCCTAACCAAGATCTTGCATAACCAAGATCTTGCATAACCAAGATCTTGCCTAACCAAGATCTTGCATAACCAAGATCTTCCCTAACCAAGATCTTGCCTAACCAACATCTTGCCTAACCAAGATCTTGCATAACCAAGATCTTGCATAACCAAGATCATGCATAACCAAGATCTTGCCTAACCAACATCTTGCCTAACCAAGATCTTCCCTAACCAAGATCTTGCATAACCAAGATCATGCATAACCAAGATCTTGCATAACAAAGTTCTTGCCTAACCAAGAACTTGCCTAACCAAGATCTTGCATAACAAAGATCTTGCATAACCAAGATCTTGCCTAACCAAGATCTTATATAACCAAGATCTTCCCTTACCAAGAACTTGCCTAACCAAGATCTTGCATAACAAAGATCTTGCATAACCAAGATCTTGCCTAACCAAGATCTTGCTTAACCAAGATCTTTCCTTACCAAGATCTTGCATAACCAAGATCATGCATAACCAAGATCTTGCATAACCAAGTTCTTGCATAACCAAGATCTTGCATAACCAAGATCTTGCCTAACCAAGATATTGCATAACCAAGATATTGCATAACCAAGATCTTGCATAACCAAGATCTTCCATAAGCAAGATCTTCCCCAACCAAGATCTTGCATAACCAAGATCATGCATAACCAAGATCTTGCATAACCAAGTTCTTGCATAACCAAGATCTTGCATAACCAAGATCTTGCCTAGCCAAGATCTTGCATAACCAAGATCTTGCATAACCAAGATCTTGCCTAACCAAGATCTTGCCTAACCAAGATCTTGCATAACCAAGATCTTGCATAACCAAGATCAAGCATAACCAAGATCTTGCATAACCAAGTTCTTGCATAACCAAGATCTTGCATAACCAAGATCTTGCCTAACCAAGATCTTGCATAACCAAGATCTTGCATAACCAAGATCTTGCCTAACCAAGATCTTGCCTAACCAAGATCTTGCATAACCAAGATCTTGCATAACCAAGATCAAGCATAACCAAGATCTTGCATAACCAAGTTCTTGCATAACAAAGATCTTGCATAACCAAGATCTTGCCTAACCAAGATCTTGCATAACCAAGATCTTGCATAACCAAGATCTTGCCTAACCAAGATCATGCATAACCAAGATCTTGCATAACCAAGATCTTGCATAACCAAGATCTTGCCTAACCAAGATCTTGCATAACCAAGATCTTCCCTAACCAAGATCTTGCATAACCAAGATCATGCATAACCAAGATCTTGCATAACCAAGTTCTTGCCTAACCAAGATCTTGCATAACCAAGATCTTGCATAACCAAGATCTTCCCTAACCAAGATCTTGAATAACCAAGATCATGCATAACCAAGATCTTGCCTAACCAAGATCTTCCCTAACCAAGATCTTGCATAACCAAGATCATGCATAACCAAAATCATGCATAACCAAGATCTTGCATAACCAAGTTCTTGCCTAACCAAGATCTTGCATAACCAAGATCTTGCATAACCAAGATCTTCCCTAACCAAGATCTTGAATAACCAAGATCATGCATAACCAAGATCTTGCCTAACCAAGATCTTCCCTAACCAAGATCTTGCATAACCAAGATCATGCATAACCAAAATCATGCATAACCAAGTTCTTGCATAACCAAGATCTTGCATAACCAAGAACTTGCATAACCAAGATCTTCCCTAACCAAGATCTTGAATAACCAAGATCATGCATAACCAAGATCTTGCATAACCAAGATCTTGCATAACCAAGATCATGCATAACCAAGTTCTTGCATGACCAAAATCATGCATAACCAAGTTCTTGCATAACCAAGATCTTGCATAACCAAGAACTTGCTTAACCAAGATCTTCCCTAACCAAGATCTTGAATAACCAAGATCTTGCATAACCAAGATCATGCATAACCAAGATATTGCATAACCAAGATATTGCATAACCAAGATCTTGCCTAACCAAGATCTTCCATAAGCAAGATCTTCCCTAACCAAGATCTTGCATAACCAAGATCATGCATAACCAAGGTCTTGCATAACCAAGTTCTTGCATAACAAAGATCTTGCATAACCAGGATCTTGCCTAACCAAGATCTTGCATAACCAAGATCTTGCATAACCAAGATCTTGCCTAACCAAGATCTTGCATAACCAAGATATTGCATAACCAAGATCAAGCATAACCAAGATCTTGCATAACCAAGTTCGTGCATAACCAAGATCTTGCATAACCAAGATCTTGCCTAACCAAGATCTTACATAACCAAGATCTTGCATAACCAAGATCTTGCCTAACCAAGATCATGCATAACCAAGATCTTGCCTAACCAAGATCTTCCCTAACCAAGATCTTGCATAACCAAGATCATGCATAACCAAGATCTTGCATAACCAAGTTCTTGCCTAACCAAGATCTTGCATAACCAAGATCTTGCATAACCAAGATCATGCATAACCAAAATCTTGCATAACCAAGATCTTCCCTAACCAAGATCTTGCCTAACCAAGATCTTGCCTAACAAAGATCTTGCATAACCAAGATCTTGCATAACCAAGATCATGCATAACCAAGTTCTTGCATGACCAAAATCATGCATAACCAAGTTCTTGCATAACCAAGATCTTGCATAACCAAGATCTTGCTTTACCAAGATCATGCATAACCAAGATCTTGCATAACCAAGATCTTGCATAAACAATATCTTGCATAACCAAGATCTTGCTTATCCAAGATCTTGCATAACCAAGATCTTGCCTAACCAAGATCTTGCCTAACAAAGATCTTGCATAACCAAGATCTTGCATAACCAAGATCATGCATAACCAAGATCTTGCATAACCAAGTTCATGCATAACAAAGATCTTGCATAACCAAGATCTTGCCTAACCAAGAGCTTGCCTAACCAAGATCATGCATAACCAAGATCTTCCCTAAACAAGATCTTGCATAACCAAGATCATGCATAACCAAGTTCTTCCATAACCAAGATCTTGCATAACCAAGATCTTGCCTAACCAAGATATTCCATAACCAAGATATTGCATAACCAAGATCTTGCCTAACCAAGATTTTGCATAACCAAGATCATGCATAACCAAGATCTTGCATAACCAAGATCTTGCATAACCAAGATCATGCATAACCAAGATTTTGCCTAACCAAGAACTTGCCTAACCAAGATCTTGAATAACAAAGATATTGCATAACCAAGATCTTGCCTAACCAAGATCTTGCATAACCAAGATCTTCCCTAACCAAGATCTTGAATAACCAAGATCATGCATAACCAAGATCTTGCATAACCAAGTTCTTGCATAACCAAGATCTTGTAACACCAAGTTCTTGCATAACCAAGATCTTGCCTAACCAAGATCTTGCATAACCAAGATCTTGCATAACAAAGATCAAGCATAACCAAGATCTTGCATAACCAAGATCTTGCATAACCAAGATCTTGCATAACCAAGATCTTGCCTAACCAAGATCTTGCATAACCAAGATCTTGCATAACCAAGATCTTGTCTAACCAAGATCTTTCTTAACCAAGATCATGCATAACCAAGATCTTGCCTAACCAAGATCTTCCCTAACCAAGATCTTGCATAACCAAGATCATGCCTAACCAAGATCTTGCATAACCAAGTTCTTGCCTAACCTAGATCTTGCATAACCAAGATCATGCATAACCAAAATCTTGCATAACCAAGATCTTCCCTAACCAAGATCTTGCTTAACCAAGATCTTGACTAACCAAGATCTTGCATAACCAAGATCTTGCATAACCAAGATCATGCATAGCCAAGGCCTTCCATTACCAAAATCATGCATAACCAAGTTCTTGCATAACCAAGATCTTGCATAACCAAGATCTTCCTTTACCAAGATCATGCATAACCAAGATCTTGCATAACCAAGATCTTGCATAAACAATATCTTGCATAACCAAGATCTTGCATATCCAAGATCTTGCATAACCAAGATCTTGCCTAACCAAGATCTTGCCTAACCAAGATCTTGCATAACCAAGATCTTGCATAACCAAGATCATGCATAACCGAGATCTTGCATAACTAAGTTCTTGCATAACCAAGATCTTGCATAACCAAGATCTTGCCTAACCAAGAACTTGCATAACCAAGATCTTCCCTAACCAAGATCTTGAATAACCAAGATCATGCATAACCAAGATCTTGCATAACCAAGTTCTTGCATAACCAAGATATTCCATAACCAAGATCTTGCCTAACCAAGATCTTGCATAACCAAGATCTTCCCTAACCAAGATCTTGCATAACCAAGATCTTGCCTAACCAAGATCATGCATAACCAAGATCTTGCCTAACCAAGATCTTCCCTAACCAAGATCTTGCATAACCAAGATCATGCATAACCAAGATCTTGCATAACCAAGTTCTTGCCTAACCAAGATCTTGCATAACCAAGATCTTGCATAACCAAGATCATGCATAACCAAAATCTTGCATAACCAAGATCTTCCCTAACCAAGATCTTGCCTAACCAAGATCTTGCCTAACAAAGATCTTGCATAACCACGATCTTGCATAACCAAGATCATGCATAACCAAGTTCTTGCATGACCAAAATCATGCATAACCAAGTTCTTGCATAACCAAGATCTTGCATAACCAAGATCTTGCTTTACCAAGATCATGCATAACCAAGATCTTGCATAACCAAGATCTTGCATAAACAATATCTTGCATAACCAAGATCTTGCTTATCCAAGATCTTGCATAACCAAGATCTTGCCTAACCAAGATCTTGCCTAACAAAGATCTTGCATAACCAAGATCTTGCATAACCAAGATCATGCATAACCAAGATCTTGCATAACCAAGTTCATGCATAACAAAGATCTTGCATAACCAAGATCTTGCCTAACCAAGAGCTTGCCTAACCAAGATCATGCATAACCAAGATCTTCCCTAAACAAGATCTTGCATAACCAAGATCATGCATAACCAAGATCTTGCATAAACAAGATCTTCCATAACCAAGATCTTGCATAACCAAGATCATGCATAACCAAGATCTTGCCTAACCAAGAACTTGCCTAACCAAGATCATGCATAACCAAGATCTTCCCTAAACAAGATCTTGCATAACCAAGATCATGCATAACCAAGATCTTGCATAAATAAGATCTTCCCTAACCAAGATCTTGCATAACCAAGATCATGCATAACCAAGATCTTGCCTAACCAAGAACTTGCCTAACCGAGATCTTCCATAACAAAGATCTTGCATAACCAAGATTTTGCCTAACCAAGAACTTATATAACCAAGATCTTCCCTTACCAAGAACTTGCCTAACCAAGATCTTGCATAACAAAGATCTTGCATAACCAAGATCTTGCCTAACCAAGATCTTGCATAACCAAGATCTTCCCTTACCAAGATCTTGCATAACCAAGATCATGCATAACCAAGATCTTGCATAACCAAGTTCTTCCATAACCAAGATCTTGCATAACCAAGATCTTGCCTAACCAAGATATTGCATAAGCAAGATATTGCATAACCAAGATATTGCCTAACCAAGATCTTGCATAACCAAGATCTTGCCTAACCAAGATCTTGCATAACCAAGATCTTGCATAACCAAGATCATGCATAACCAAGATTTTGCCTAACCAAGAACTTGCCTAACCAAGATCTTGCCTAACAAAGATATTGCATAACCAAGATCTTGCCTAACCAAGATCTTCCCTAACCAAGATCTTGAATAACCAAGATCATGCATAACCAAGATCTTGCCTAACCAAGATCTTCCCTAACCAAGATCTTGCATAACCAAGATCATGCATAACCAAAATCATGCATAACCAAGTTCTTGCATAACCAAGATCTTGCATAACCAAGAACTTGCATAACCAAGATCTTCCCTAACCAAGATCTTGAATAACCAAGATCATGCATAACCAAGATCTTGCATAACCAAGATCTTGCATAACCAAGATCATGCATAACCAAGTTCTTGCATGACCAAAATCATGCATAACCAAGTTCTTGCATAACCAAGATCTTGCATAACCAAGAACTTGCTTAACCAAGATCTTCCCTAACCAAGATCTTGAATAACCAAGATCTTGCATAACCAAGATCATGCATAACCAAGATATTGCATAACCAAGATATTGCATAACCAAGATCTTGCCTAACCAAGATCTTCCATAAGCAAGATCTTCCCTAACCAAGATCTTGCATAACCAAGATCATGCATAACCAAGGTCTTGCATAACCAAGTTCTTGCATAACAAAGATCTTGCATAACCAGGATCTTGCCTAACCAAGATCTTGCATAACCAAGATCTTGCATAACCAAGATCTTGCCTAACCAAGATCTTGCATAACCAAGATATTGCATAACCAAGATCAAGCATAACCAAGATCTTGCATAACCAAGTTCTTGCATAACCAAGATCTTGCATAACCAAGATCTTGCCTAACCAAGATCTTACATAACCAAGATCTTGCATAACCAAGATCTTGCCTAACCAAGATCATGCATAACCAAGATCTTGCCTAACCAAGATCTTCCCTAACCAAGATCTTGCATAACCAAGATCATGCATAACCAAGATCTTGCATAACCAAGTTCTTGCCTAACCAAGATCTTGCATAACCAAGATCTTGCATAACCAAGATCATGCATAACCAAAATCTTGCATAACCAAGATCTTCCCTAACCAAGATCTTGCCTAACCAAGATCTTGCCTAACAAAGATCTTGCATAACCAAGATCTTGCATAACCAAGATCATGCATAACCAAGTTCTTGCATGACCAAAATCATGCATAACCAAGTTCTTGCATAACCAAGATCTTGCATAACCAAGATCTTGCTTTACCAAGATCATGCATAACCAAGATCTTGCATAACCAAGATCTTGCATAAACAATATCTTGCATAACCAAGATCTTGCTTATCCAAGATCTTGCATAACCAAGATCTTGCCTAACCAAGATCTTGCCTAACAAAGATCTTGCATAACCAAGATCTTGCATAACCAAGATCATGCATAACCAAGATCTTGCATAACCAAGTTCATGCATAACAAAGATCTTGCATAACCAAGATCTTGCCTAACCAAGAGCTTGCCTAACCAAGATCATGCATAACCAAGATCTTCCCTAAACAAGATCTTGCATAACCAAGATCATGCATAACCAAGATCTTGCATAAACAAGATCTTCCATAACCAAGATCTTGCATAACCAAGATCATGCATAACCAAGATCTTGCCTAACCAAGAACTTGCCTAACCAAGATCATGCATAACCAAGATCTTCCCTAAACAAGATCTTGCATAACCAAGATCATGCATAACCAAGATCTTGCATAAATAAGATCTTCCCTAACCAAGATCTTGCATAACCAAGATCATGCATAACCAAGATCTTGCCTAACCAAGAACTTGCCTAACCGAGATCTTCCATAACAAAGATCTTGCATAACCAAGATCTTGCCTAACCAAGAACTTATATAACCAAGATCTTCCCTTACCAAGAACTTGCCTAACCAAGATCTTGCATAACAAAGATCTTGCATAACCAAGATCTTGCCTAACCAAGATCTTGCATAACCAAGATCTTCCCTTACCAAGATCTTGCATAACCAAGATCATGCATAACCAAGATCTTGCATAACCAAGTTCTTCCATAACCAAGATCTTGCATAACCAAGATCTTGCCTAACCAAGATATTGCATAACCAAGATATTGCATAACCAAGATCTTGCCTAACCAAGATCTTGCATAACCAAGATCATGCATAACCAAGATCTTGCATAACCAAGATCTTGCATAACCAAGATCATGCATAACCAAGATTTTGCCTAACCAAGAACTTCCCTAACCAAGATCTTGCCTAACAAAGATATTGCATAACCAAGATCTTGCCTAACCAAGATCTTGCATAACCAAGATCTTCCCTAACCAAGATCTTGAATAACCAAGATCATGCATAACCAAGATCTTGCATAACCAAGTTCTTGCATAACCAAGATCTTGTAACAACAAGTTCTTGCATAACCAAGATCTTGCCTAACCAAGATCTTGCATAACCAAGATCTTGCATAACAAAGATCAAGCATAACCAAGATCTTGCATAACCAAGATCTTGCATAACCAAGATCTTGTCTAACCAAGATCTTTCTTAACCAAGATCATGCATAACCAAGATCTTGCCTAACCAAGATCTTCCCTAACCAAGATCTTGCATAACCAAGATCATGCCTAACCAAGATCTTGCATAACCAAGTTCTTGCCTAACCTAGATCTTGCATAACCAAGATCATGCATAACCAAAATCTTGCATAACCAAGATCTTCCCTAACCAAGATCTTGCTTAACCAAGATCTTGACTAACCAAGATCTTGCATAACCAAGATCTTGCATAACCAAGATCATGCATAGCCAAGGCCTTCCATTACCAAAATCATGCATAACCAAGTTCTTGCATAACCAAGATCTTGCATAACCAAGATCTTCCTTTACCAAGATCATGCATAACCAAGATCTTGCATAACCAAGATCTTGCATAAACAATATCTTGCATAACCAAGATCTTGCATATCCAAGATCTTGCATAACCAAGATCTTGCCTAACCAAGATCTTGCCTAACCAAGATCTTGCATAACCAAGATCTTGCATAACCAAGATCATGCATAACCAAGATCTTGCATAACTAAGTTCTTGCATAACCAAGATCTTGCAAAACCAAGATCTTGCCTAACCAAGAACTTGCATAACCAAGATCTTCCCTAACCAAGATCTTGAATAACCAAGATCATGCATAACCAAGATCTTGCATAACCAAGTTCTTGCATAACCAAGATCTTGTAACACCAAGTTCTTGCATAACCAAGATCTTGCATAACCAAGATCTTGCCTAACCAAGAACTTGCCTAACCAAGATCTTGCATAACCAAGATCTTGCATAACCAAGTTCTTGCAAAACCAAGATCTTGCATAACCAAGATCTTCCCTAACCAAGATCTTGCATAACCAAGATCTTGCACAACCAAGATCTTGCATAACAAAGTTCTTGCATAACCAAGATCTTGCATAACCAAGATCTTGCCTAACCAAGATCTTGCATAACCAAGATCTTGCATAACCAAGATCTTGTCTAACCAAGATCTTTCTTAACCAAGATCATGCATAACCAAGATCTTGCCTAACCAAGATCTTCCCCAACCAAGATCTTGCATAACCAAGATCATGCCTAACCAAGATCTTGCATAACCAAGTTCTTGCCTAACCTAGATCTTGCATAACCAAGATCATGCATAACCAAAATCTTGCATAACCAAGATCTTCCCTAACCAAGATCTTGCCTAACCAAGATCTTGACTAACCAAGATCTTGCATAACCAAGATCTTGCATAACCAAGATCATGCATAGCCGAGGCCTTCCATTACCAAAATCATGCATAACCAAGTTCTTGCATAACCAAGATCTTGCATAACCAAGATCTTCCTTTACCAAGATCATGCATAACCAAGATCTTGCATAACCAAGATCTTGCATAAACAATATCTTGCATAACCAAGATCTTGCATATCCGAGATCTTGCATAACCAAGATCTTGCCTAACCAAGATCTTGCATAACCAAGATCTTGCATAACCAAGATCATGCATAACCAAGATCTTGCATAACCAAGTTCTTGCATAACCAAGATCTTGTAACACCAAGTTCTTGCATAACCAAGATCTTGCATAACCAAGATCTTGCCTAACCAAGAACTTGCCTAACCAAGATCTTGCATAACCAAGATCTTGCATAACCAAGTTCTTGCATAACCAAGATCTTGCATAACAAAGATCTTCCCTAACCAAGATCTTGCATAACCAAGATCTTGCACAACCAAGATCTTGCATAACCAAGTTCTTGCATAACCAAGATCTTGCATAACCAAGATCTTGCATAACCAAGATCTTGTCTAACCAAGATCTTTCTTAACCAAGATCATGCATAACCAAGATCTTGCCTAACCAAGATCTTCCCTAACCAAGATCTTGCATAACCAAGATCATGCCTAACCAAGATCTTGCATAACCAAGTTGTTGCCTAACCTTGATCTTGCATAACCTAGATCATGCATAACCAAAATCTTGCATAACCAAGATCTTCCCTAACCAAGATCTTGCCTAACCAAGATCTTGACTAACCAAGATCTTGCATAACCAAGATCTTGCATAACCAAGATCATGCATAGCCAAGGCCTTCCATTACCAAAATCATGCATAACCAAGTTCTTGCATAACCAAGATCTTGCATAACCAAGATCTTCCTTTACCAAGATCATGCATAACCAAGATCTTGCATAACCAAGATCTTGCATAAACAATATCTTGCATAACCAAGATCTTGCATATCCAAGATCTTGCATAACCAAGATCTTGCCTAACCAAGATCTTGCCTAACCAAGATCTTGCATAACCAAGATCTTGCATAACCAAGATCATGCATAACCAAGATCTTGCATAACCAAGTTCTTGCATAACCAAGATCTTGCATAACCAAGATCTTGCCTAACCAAGAACTTGCATAACCAAGATCTTCCCTAACCAAGATCTTGAATAACCAAGATCATGCATAACCAAGATCTTGCATAACCAAGTTCTTGCATAACCAAGATATTCCATAACCAAGATCTTGCCTAACCAAGATCTTGCATAACCAAGATCTTCCCTAACCAAGATCTTGAATAACCAAGATCATGCATAACCAAGATCTTGCATAACCAAGTTCTTGCATAACCAAGATCTTGCATAACCAAGATCTTGCCTAACCAAGATCTTGCCTAACCAATATCTTGCATAACCAAGATCTTGCATAACCAAGATCATGCATAACCAAGATCTTGCATAACCAAGATCTTCCCTAACCAAGATCTTGAATAACCAAGATCATGCATAACCAAGATCTTGCATAACCAAGATCATGCATAACAAAGATCTTGCATAACCAAGATCTTCCCTAACCAAGATCTTGAATAACCAAGATCATGCATAACCAAGATCTTGCATAACCAAGTTCTTGCATAACCAAGATCTTGCATAACCAAGATCTTGCCTAACCAAGATCTTGCCTAACCAATATCTTGCATAACCAAGATCTTGCATAACCAAGATCATGCATAACCAAGATCTTGCATAACCAAGTTCTTGCATAACCAAGATCTTGCATAACCAAGATCTTGCCAAACAAAGAACTTGCCTAACCAAGATCTTGCATAACCAAGATCTTGCACAACCAAGATCTTGCCTAACCAAGATCTTGCATAACAATGATCTTGCCTAAACAAGATCTTGCATAACCAAGATCCTCCCTAACAAAGATCTTGCATAACCAAGATCATGCATAACCAAGATCTTGCATAACCAAGTTCTTGCATAACCAAGATCTTGCATAACCAAGATCATGCATAACCAAGATCTTGCAAAACCAAGATCTTGCCTAACCAAGAACTTGCCTAACCAAGATCTTGCATAACCAAGATCTTGCATAACCAAGATCTTGCATAGCCAAGATCTTCCCTAACCAAGATCTTGCATAACCAAGATCATGCATAACCAAGATGTTGCCTAACCAAGATCTTGCATAACCAAGATCTTGCCTAACCAAGATCTTGCCTAACCAAGATCTTGCATAACCAAGATCTTGCATAACCAAGATCTTGCATAACCAAGATCTTGCCTAACAAAGATATTGCATAACCAAGATCTTGCCTAACCAAGATCTTGCATAACCAAGATCTTCCCTAACCAAGATCTTGCATAACCAAGATCATGCATAACCAAGATTTTGCCTAACCAAGATCTTGCCTAACCAAGATCTTGCCTAACCAAGATCTTCCCTAACCAAGATCTTGCATAACCAAGATCATGCATAACCAAGATCTTGCCTAACAAAGATATTGCATAACCAAGATCTTGCCTAACCAAGATCTTGCATAACCAAGATCTTCCCTAACCAAGATCTTGAATAACCAAGATCATGCATAACCAAGATCTTGCATAACCAAGTTCTTGCATAACCAAGATCTTGTAACACCAAGTTCTTGCATAACCAAGATCTTGCATAACCAAGATCTTGCCTAACCAAGATCTTGCATAACCAAGATCTTCCCTAACCAAGATCTTGAATAACCAAGATCATGCATAACCAAGATCTTGCATAACCAAGTTCTTGCATAACCAAGATCTTGTAACACCAAGTTCTTGCATAACCAAGATCTTGCATAACCAAGTTCTTGCATAACCAAGATCTTGCATAACCAAGATCTTCCCTAACCAAGATCTTGCATAACCAAGATCTTGCACAACCAAGATCTTGCATAACCAAGTTCTTGCATAACCAAGATCTTGCATAACCAAGATCTTTCCTAACCAAGATCTTGCCTAACCAAGATCTTGCATAACCAAGATCTTGCATAACCAAGATCATGCATAACCAAGATCTTGCATAACCAAGTTCTTGCATAACCAGAATCTTGCATAACCAAGATCTTGCCTAACCAAGATATCGCATAATTAAGATCTTGCCTAACCAGGATCTTGCCTAACCAAGATATTGCATAACCAAGATATTGCATAACCAAGATCATGAATAACCAAGATCTTGCATAACCAAGATCTTGCATAACCAAGATCTTGCATAACCAAGATCTTGCCTAACCAAGATCTTGCATAACCAAGATCTTGCCTAACCAAGATCTTGCCTAACCAAGATCTTGCATAACCAAGATCTTGCATAACCAAGATCTTGCATAACCAAGATCATGCATAACCAAGATCTTGCATAACCAAGTTCTTGCATAACCAAGATCTTGCATAACCAAGATCTTGCCTAACCAAGAACTTGCCTAACCAAAATCTTGCATAACTAAGATCTTGCATAACCAAGATCTTGCCTAACCAAGATCTTGCATAAGCAAGATCTTCCCTAACAAAGGTCTTGCATAACCAAGATCATGCATAACCAAGATCTTGCTAAGCAAGAACTTGTCTAACCAAGATCTTGCATAACAAAGATCTTGCATAACCAAGATCTTGCCTAACCAAGATCTTGCATAACCAAGATCTTCCCTAACCAAGATCTTGCATAACCAAGATCATGCATAACCAAGATCTTGCATAACCAAGTTCTTGCATAACCAAGATCTTGCATAACCAAGGTCTTGCCTAACCAAGATCTTCAATAACCAAGATCTTGCATAACCAAGATCTTGCCTAACCAAGATCTTGCCTAACCAAGATCTTGCATAACCAAGATCTTCCCTAACCAAGATCATGCATAACCAAGATCTTGCATAACCAAGATCTTGCATAACCAATATCTTACCTAACCAAGATATTGCATAACCAAGATTTTGCCTAACCAAGATATTGCATAACCAAATTATTGCATAACCAAGATCTTGCCTAACCAAGATCTTGCATAAGCAAGATCTTGGATAACAAAGATCTTGCCTAACCAAGAGCTTGCATAACCAAGATCTTGCATAACCAAGATCTTGCCTAACCAAGATCTTGCCTAACCAAGATCTTGCCTAACCAATATCTTGCCTAACCAAGATCTTGCATAACCAAGATCTTGCATAACCAAGATCATGCATAAACAAGATCTTGCATAACCAAGTTCTTTCATAAGCAAGATCTTGCATAACCAAGATCTTGCCTAACCAAGCACTTGCCTAACCAAGATCTTGCATAACCAAGATCTTGCATAACCAAGATCTTGCCTAACCAAGATCTTGCATAACCAAGATCATGCATAACCAAGATCTTGCGTAACCAAGAACTTGCCTAACCAAGATCTTGCATAACCAAGACCATGCATAACCAAGATCTTGCATAACCAAGTTCTTACATAACCAAGAACTTGCCTAACCAAGATCTTGCATAACAAAGATCTTGCATAACCAAGATCTTGCCTAACCAAGATCTTGCCTAACCAAGATCTTGCATAACCAAGATCTTGCCTAACCAAGATCTTGCATAACCAAGATCTTGCATAACCAAGATCATGCATAAACAAGATCTTGCATAACCAAGTTCTTGCATAACCAAGATCTTGCATAACCAAGATCTTGCCTAACCAAGAACTTGCCTAACCAAGATCTTGCATAACCAAGATCTTGCATAACAAAGATCTTGCCTAACCAAGATCTTGCGTAACCAAGATCTTCCCTAACCAAGATCTTGCATAACCAAGATCTTGCCTAACCAAGATCTTGCCTAACCAAGATCTTGCATAACCAAGATCTTGCCTAACCAAGATCTTGCATAACCAAGATCTTGCATAACCAAGATCATGCATAAACAAGATCTTGCATAACCAAGTTCTTGCATAACCAAGATCTTGCATAACCAAGATCATGCATAACCAAGATCTCGCATAACCAAGTTCTTTTATAACCAAGATCTTGCCTAACCAAGATATTGCATAACCAAGTTCTTGCATAACCAAGATCTTGCATAACCAAGATCTTGCCTAACCAAGAACTTGCCTAACCAAGATCTTGCATAACCAAGATCTTGCATAACCAAGATCTTGCCTACCCAAGATCTTGCATAACCAAGATCTTCCCTAAACCAAGATCTTGCATAACAAAGATCATGCATAACCAAGATCTTGCATAACCAAGTTCTTGCATAACCAAGATCTTGCATAACCAAGATCTTGCCTAACCAACATCTTGCCTAACCAAGATCTTGCATAACCAAGATCTTGCATAACCAAGATCATGCATAACCAATATCTTGCCTAACCAACATCTTGCCTAACCAAGATCTTCCCTAACCAAGATCTTGCATAACCAAGATCATGCATAACCAAGATCTTGCATAACCAAGTTCTTGCCTAACCAAGAACTTGCCTAACCAAGAACTTGCCTAACCAAGATCTTGCATAACAAAGATCTTGCATAACCAAGATCTTGCCTAACCAAGATCTTATATAACCAAGATCTTCCCTTACCAAGAACTTGCCTAACCAAGATCTTGCATAACAAAGATCTTGCATAACCAAGATCTTGCCTAACCAAGATCTTGCATAACCAAGATCTTTCCTTACCAAGATCTTGCATAACCAAGATCATGCATAACCAAGATCTTGCATAACAAAGATCTTGCCTAACCAAGATCTTGCGTAACCAAGATCTTCCCTAACCAAGATCTTGCATAACCAAGATCATGCATAACCAAGATCTTGCATAACCAAGATCATGCATAACCAAGATCTTGGAAAACCAAGATCTTGCATAACCAAGATCTTGCATAAAAAAGTTCTTGCATAACCAAGGTCTTGCCTAACCAAGATCTTGCCTAACCAAGATCTTGCATAACCAAGATCTTGCATAACCAAGATCATGCATAACCAAGATCTTGCATAACCAAGTTCTTGCATAACCAAGATCTTGCCTAACCAAGATATTGCATAACCAAGTTCTTGCATAACCAAGATCTTGCATAACCAAGATCTTGCCTAACCAAGAACTTGCCTAACCAAGATCTTGCATAACCAAGATCTTGCATAACCAAGATCTTGCCTAACCAAGATCTTGCATAACCAAGATCTTCCCTAACCAAGATCTTGCATAACAAAGATCATGCATAACCAAGATCTTGCATAACCAAGTTCTTGCATAACCAAGATCTTGCATAACCAAGATCTTGCCTAACCAACATCTTGCCTAACCAAGATCTTGCATAACCAAGATCTTGCATAACCAAGATCATGCATAACCAAGATCTTGCCTAACCAACATCTTGCCTAACCAAGATCTTCCCTAACCAAGATCTTGCATAACCAAGATCATGCATAACCAAGATCTTGCATAACCAAGTTCTTGCCTAACCAAGAACTTGCCTAACCAAGAACTTGCCTAACCAAGATCTTGCATAACAAAGATCTTGCATAACCAAGATCTTGCCTAACCAAGATCTTATATAACCAAGATCTTCCCTTACCAAGAACTTGCCTAACCAAGATCTTGCATAACAAAGATCTTGCATAACCAAGATCTTGCCTAACCAAGATCTTGCATAACCAAGATCTTTCCTTACCAAGCTCTTGCATAACCAAGATCATGCATAACCAAGATCTTGCATAACCAAGATCTTTCCTTACCAAGATCTTGCATAACCAAGATCTTGCCTAACCAAGATATTGCATAACCAAGATATTGCATAACCAAGATCTTGCATAACCAAGATCTTCCATAAGCAAGATCTTCCCCAACCAAGATCTTGCATAACCAAGATCATGCATAACCAAGATCTTGCATAACCAAGTTCTTGCATAACCAAGATCTTGCATAACCAAGGTCTTGCCTAACCAAGATCTTCAATAACCAAGATCTTGCATAACCAAGATCTTGCCTAACCAAGATCTTGCCTAACCAAGATCTTGCATAACCAAGATCTTCCCTAACCAAGATCATGCATAACCAAGATCTTGCATAACCAAGATCTTGCATAACCAATATCTTGCCTAACCAAGATATTGCATAACCAAGATTTTGCCTAACCAAGATATTGCATAACCAAATTATTGCATAACCAAGATCTTGCCTAACCAAGATCTTGCATAAGCAAGATCTTGGATAACAAAGATCTTGCCTAACCAAGAGCTTGCATAACCAAGATCTTGCATAACCAAGATCTTGCCTAACCAAGATCTTGCCTAACCAAGATCTTGCCTAACCAATATCTTGCCTAACCAAGATCTTGCATAACCAAGATCTTGCATAACCAAGATCATGCATAAACAAGATCTTGCATAACCAAGTTCTTGCATAAGCAAGATCTTGCATAACCAAGATCTTGCCTAACCAAGCACTTGCCTAACCAAGATCTTGCATAACCAAGATCTTGCATAACCAAGATCTTGCCTAACCAAGATCTTGCATAACCAAGATCATGCATAACCAAGATCTTGCGTAACCAAGAACTTGCCTAACCAAGATCTTGCATAACCAAGACCATGCATAACCAAGATCTTGCATAACCAAGTTCTTGCATAACCAAGAACTTGCCTAACCAAGATCTTGCATAACAAAGATCTTGCATAACCAAGATCTTGCCTAACCAAGATCTTGCCTAACCAAGATCTTGCATAACCAAGATCTTGCCTAACCAAGATCTTGCATAACCAAGATCTTGCATAACCAAGATCATGCATAAACAAGATCTTGCATAACCAAGTTCTTGCATAACCAAGATCTTGCATAACCAAGATCTTGCCTAACCAAGAACTTGCCTAACCAAGATCTTGCATAACCAAGATCTTGCATAACAAAGATCTTGCCTAACCAAGATCTTGCGTAACCAAGATCTTCCCTAACCAAGATCTTGCATAACCAAGATCTTGCCTAACCAAGATCTTGCCTAACCAAGATCTTGCATAACCAAGATCTTGCCTAACCAAGATCTTGCATAACCAAGATCTTGCATAACCAAGATCATGCATAAACAAGATCTTGCATAACCAAGTTCTTGCATAACCAAGATCTTGCATAACCAAGATCATGCATAACCAAGATCTCGCATAACCAAGTTCTTGCATAACCAAGATCTTGCCTAACCAAGATATTGCATAACCAAGTTCTTGCATAACCAAGATCTTGCATAACCAAGATCTTGCCTAACCAAGAACTTGCCTAACCAAGATCTTGCATAACCAAGATCTTGCATAACCAAGATCTTGCCTACCCAAGATCTTGCATAACCAAGATCTTCCCTAAACCAAGATCTTGCATAACAAAGATCATGCATAACCAAGATCTTGCATAACCAAGTTCTTGCATAACCAAGATCTTGCATAACCAAGATCTTGCCTAACCAACATCTTGCCTAACCAAGATCTTGCATAACCAAGATCTTGCATAACCAAGATCATGCATAACCAATATCTTGCCTAACCAACATCTTGCCTAACCAAGATCTTCCCTAACCAAGATCTTGCATAACCAAGATCATGCATAACCAAGATCTTGCATAACCAAGTTCTTGCCTAACCAAGAACTTGCCTAACCAAGAACTTGCCTAACCAAGATCTTGCATAACAAAGATCTTGCATAACCAAGATCTTGCCTAACCAAGATCTTATATAACCAAGATCTTCCCTTACCAAGAACTTGCCTAACCAAGATCTTGCACAACAAAGATCTTGCATAACCAAGATCTTGCCCAACCAAGATCTTGCATAACCAAGATCTTTCCTTACCAAGATCTTGCATAACCAAGATCATGCATAACCAAGATCTTGCATAACAAAGATCTTGCCTAACCAAGATCTTGCGTAACCAAGATCTTCCCTAACCAAGATCTTGCATAACCAAGATCATGCATAACCAAGATCTTGCATAACCAAGATCATGCATAACCAAGATCTTGGAAAACCAAGTTCTTGCATAACCAAGGTCTTGCCTAACCAAGATCTTGCCTAACCAAGATCTTGCATAACCAAGATCTTGCATAACCAAGATCATGCATAACCAAGATCTTGCATAACCAAGTTCTTGCATAACCAAGATCTTGCCAAACAAGGATATTGCATAACCAAGTTCTTGCATAACCAAGATCTTGCATAACCAAGATCTTGCCTAACCAAGAACTTGCCTAACCAAGATCTTGCATAACCAAGATCTTGCATAACCAAGATCTTGCCTAACCAAGATCTTGCATAACCAAGATCTTCCCTAACCAAGATCTTGCATAACAAAGATCATGCATAACCAAGATCTTGCATAACCAAGTTCTTGCATAACCAAGATCTTGCATAACCAAGATCTTGCCTAACCAACATCTTGCCTAACCAAGATCTTGCATAACCAAGATCTTGCATAACCAAGATCATGCATAACCAAGATCTTGCCTAACCAACATCTTGCCTAACCAAGATCTTTCCTAACCAAGATCTTGCATAACCAAGATCATGCATAACCAAGATCTTGCATAACCAAGTTCTTGCCTAACCAAGAACTTGCCTAACCAAGAACTTGCCTAACCAAGATCTTGCATAACAAAGATCTTGCATAACCAAGATCTTGCCTAACCAAGATCTTATATAACCAAGATCTTCCCTTACCAAGAACTTGCCTAACCAAGATCTTGCATAACAAAGATCTTGCATAACCAAGATCTTGCCTAACCAAGATCTTGCATAACCAAGATCTTTCCTTACCAAGCTCTTGCATAACCAAGATCATGCATAACCAAGATCTTGCATAACCAAGATCTTTCCTTACCAAGATCTTGCATAACCAAGATCTTGCCTAACCAAGATATTGCATAACCAAGATATTGCATAACCAAGATCTTGCATAACCAAGATCTTCCATAAGCAAGATCTTCCCCAACCAAGATCTTGCATAACCAAGATCATGCATAACCAAGATCTTGCATAACCAAGTTCTTGCATAACCAAGATCTTGCATAACCAAGATCTTGCCTAACCAAGATCTTGCATAACCAAGATCTTGCATAACCAAGATCTTGCCTAACCAAGATCTTGCCTAACCAAGATCTTGCATAACCAAGATCTTGCATAACCAAGATCAAGCATAACCAAGATCTTGCATAACCAAGTTCTTGCATAACCAAGATCTTGCATAACCAAGATCTTGCCTAACCAAGATCTTGCATAACCAAGATCTTGCATAACCAAGATCTTGCCTAACCAAGATCTTGCCTAACCAAGATCTTGCATAACCAAGATCTTGCATAACCAAGATCAAGCATAACCAAGATCTTGCATAACCAAGTTCTTGCATAACCAAGATCTTGCATAACCAAGATCTTGCCTAACCAAGATCTTGCATAACCAAGATCTTGCATAACCAAGATCTTGCCTAACCAAGATCATGCATACCCAAGATCTTGCATAACCAAGATCTTGCATAACCAAGATCTTGCCTAACCAAGATCTTGCATAACCAAGATCTTCCCTAACCAAGATCTTGCATAACCAAGATCATGCATAACCAAGATCTTGCATAACCAAGTTCTTGCCTAACCAAGATCTTGCATAACCAAGATCTTGCATAACCAAGATCTTCCCTAACCAAGATCTTGAATAACCAAGATCATGCATAACCAAGATCTTGCCTAACCAAGATCTTCCCTAACCAAGATCTTGCATAACCAAGATCATGCATAACCAAAATCATGCATAACCAAGTTCTTGCATAACCAAGATCTTGCTTAACCAAGAACTTGCATAACCAAGATCTTCCCTAACCAAGATCTTGAATAACCAAGATCATGCATAACCAAGATCTTGCATAACCAAGATCTTGCATAACCAAGATCATGCATAACCAAGTTCTTGCATGACCAAAATCATGCATAACCAAGTTCTTGCATAACCAAGATCTTGCATAACCAAGAACTTGCATAACCAAGATCTTCCCTAACCAAGATCTTGAATAACCAAGATCTTGCATAACCAAGATCATGCATAACCAAGATCTTGCATAACCAAGTTCTTGCATAACCAAGATCTTGCATAACCAAGATCTTGCCTAACCAACATCTTGCCTAACCAAGATCTTGCATAACCAAGATCTTGCATAACCAAGATCATGCATAACCAATATCTTGCCTAACCAACATCTTGCCTAACCAAGATCTTCCCTAACCAAGATCTTGCATAACCAAGATCATGCATAACCAAGATCTTGCATAACCAAGTTCTTGCCTAACCAAGAACTTGCCTAACCAAAAACTTGCCTAACCAAGATCTTGCATAACAAAGATCTTGCATAACCAAGATCTTGCCTAACCAAGATCTTATATAACCAAGATCTTCCCTTACCAAGAACTTGCCTAACCAAGATCTTGCATAACAAAGATCTTGCATAACCAAGATCTTGCCTAACCAAGATCTTGCATAACCAAGATCTTTCCTTACCAAGATCTTGCATAACCAAGATCATGCATAACCAAGATCTTGCATAACAAAGATCTTGCCTAACCAAGATCTTGCGTAACCAAGATCTTCCCTAACCAAGATCTTGCATAACCAAGATCATGCATAACCAAGATCTTGCATAACCAAGATCATGCATAACCAAGATCTTGCAAAACCAAGATCTTGCATAACCAAGATCTTGCATAACCAAGTTCTTGCATAACCAAGATCTTGCCTAACCAAGATCCTGCCTAACCAAGATCTTGCATAACCAAGATCTTGCATAACCAAGATCATGCATAACCAAGATCTTGCATAACCAAGTTCTTGCATAACCAAGATCTTGCCTAACCAAGATATTGCATAACCAAGTTCTTGCATAACCAAGATCTTGCATAACCAAGATCTTGCCTAACCAAGAACTTGCCTAACCAAGATCTTGCATAACCAAGATCTTGCATAACCAAGATCTTGCCTAACCAAGATCTTGCATAACCAAGATCTTCCCTAACCAAGATCTTGCATAACAAAGATCATGCATAACCAAGATCTTGCATAACCAAGTTCTTGCATAACCAAGATCTTGCATAACCAAGATCTTGCCTAACCAACATCTTGCCTAGCCAAGATCTTGCATAACCAAGATCTTGCATAACCAAGATCATGCATAACCAAGATCTTGCCTAACCAACATCTTGCCTAACCAAGATCTTCCCTAACCAAGATCTTGCATAACCAAGATCATGCATAACCAAGATCTTGCATAACCAAGTTCTTGCCTAACCAAGAACTTGCCTAACCAAGAACTTGCCTAACCAAGATCTTGCATAACAAAGATCTTGCATAACCAAGATCTTGCCTAACCAAGATCTTATATAACCAAGATCTTCCCTTACCAAGAACTTGCCTAACAAAGATCTTGAGTAACAAAGATCTTGCATAACCAAGATCTTGCCTAACCAAGATCTTGCATAACCAAGATCTTTCCTTACCAAGATCTTGCATAACCAAGATCATGCATAACCAAGATCTTGCATAACCAAGATCTTTCCTTACCAAGATCTTGCATAACCAAGATCTTGCCTAACCAAGATATTGCATAACCAAGATATTGCATAACCAAGATCTTGCCTAACCAAGATCTTGCCTAACCAAGATCTTGCATAACCAAGATCTTGCATAACCAAGATCAAGCATAACCAAGATCTTGCATAACCAAGTTCTTGCATAACCAAGATCTTGCATAACCAAGATCTTGCCTAACCAAGATCTTGCATAACCAAGATCTTGCATAACCAAGATCTTGCCTAACCAAGATCTTGCCTAACCAAGATCTTGCATAACCAAGATCTTGCATAACCAAGATCAAGCATAACCAAGATCTTGCATAACCAAGTTCTTGCATAACCAAGATCTTGCATAACCAAGATCTTGCCTAACCAAGATCTTGCATAACCAAGATCTTGCATAACCAAGATCTTGCCTAACCAAGATCATGCATACCCAAGATCTTGCATAACCAAGATCTTGCATAACCAAGATCTTGCCTAACCAAGATCTTGCATAACCAAGATCTTCCCTAACCAAGATCTTGCATAACCAAGATCATGCATAACCAAGATCTTGCATAACCAAGTTCTTGCCTAACCAAGATCTTGCATAACCAAGATCTTGCATAACCAAGATCTTCCCTAACCAAGATCTTGAATAACCAAGATCATGCATAACCAAGATCTTGCCTAACCAAGATCTTCCCTAACCAAGATCTTGCATAACCAAGATCATGCATAACCAAAATCATGCATAACCAAGTTCTTGCATAACCAAGATCTTGCATAACCAAGAACTTGCATAACCAAGATCTTCCCTAACCAAGATCTTGAATAACCAAGATCATGCATAACCAAGATCTTGCATAACCAAGATCTTGCATAACCAAGATCATGCATAACGAAGTTCTTGCATGACCAAAATCATGCATAACCAAGTTCTTGCATAACCAAGATCTTGCATAACCAAGAACTTGCATAACCAAGATCTTCCCTAACCAAGATCTTGAATAACCAAGATCTTGCATAACCAAGATCATGCATAACCAAGATCTTGCATAACCAAGATCTTGCATAACCAAGATCTTGCATAACCAAGATCTTCCCTAACCAAGATCTTGAATAACCAAGATCATGCATAACCAAGATCTTGCCTAACCAAGATCTTCCCTAACCAAGATCTTGCATAACCAAGATCATGCATAACCAAAATCATGCATAACCAAGTTCTTGCATAACCAAGATCTTGCATAACCAAGAACTTGCATAACCAAGATCTTCCCTAACCAAGATCTTGAATAACCAAGATCATGCATAACCAAGATCTTGCATAACCAAGATCTTGCATAACCAAGATCATGCATAACGAAGTTCTTGCATGACCAAAATCATGCATAACCAAGTTCTTGCATAACCAAGATCTTGCATAACCAAGAACTTGCATAACCAAGATCTTCCCTAACCAAGATCTTGAATAACCAAGATCTTGCATAACCAAGATCATGCATAACCAAGATCTTGCATAACCAAGTTCTTGCATAACCAAGATCTTGCATAACCAAGATCTTGCCTAATGCAAGATCTTGCCTAACCAAGATATTGCATAACCAAGATATTGCATA